>JAOTAY010000002.1:16037467-16049103 GCA_025629805.1 Erythroxylum baracoense
GGACAAGAATTTCTGTACCTCAGTTTTGGAAGGAACAAAAATTTCTGTCCTTGTCCTCTGAAGACGGAACAAAAATAAGTGAGGACAGCAAGCAAACAGGACGAAGGACAGAACTTTTGCGTCCTTGTCCACCGTCTTCACCCCTGAAGACATTAACCAAACGCAGCGTTAAGCTCGTCAACATACACGTGGTCATATGGTCACCAATCTATTATTACATCTTTTTTCTGAGACAGAGTAAGATCTACAAAAAAAAAGAAACCTGGCCTATTTCGGTTCTACTACTTCTAGTCGTTCAAGTAAAGTAAATTGAAGTTCCGTAAAAATCACAAGTTATTGTCAAACGTGTCATGTCATCGCCCTTGAACATTGTCAAACTGGGTTTGAAATGTGGCTACCATCAAATGCCCGTGTCCTCACACAATTTGGCCAAGCTAATCATGCTGATTTCAGGAAACGTGATTCAGCGGAAAGTAGGAGGAAAAGTTTAATCGAAGATTTCTTTGTTTAGTCTTCAGTCACAAACATTGGCGCTTCCAACAGTAACCTTGTTTAATGTATTCCTCTCATTCTGAAATACTCGGTTTAACGAAGGCCCCAAGACTATGGAAGATGAAAGGCATGTCTTTATACCCAGAGCTAAGGAAAGCTCAAGCTACCTCGTCGATGACGGGATCGAACTGAAGAGCTTTAGATTGTGTCTCAATTGGGTTTGTCTAGATCAGACCAACATTTGGAGAACTGGACTTTCGTGGTCAATCTTCTTCCTTTTAGCTGTTGGAGTACCCATTGTGTCTCACTTCGCTCTTTCTTGCTCAACTTGCGATGCAAAGCATCAAAGACCTTATGATGCGATTGTGCAATTGTCCCTTTCCGTGTTTGCAATTATTTCATTTTTGAGCCTTTCCTCGTGGTCTCGCAAATATGGATTCAAGAGATTTCTATTCCTGGATAAGTTGGATGGCGAGCCAGAGAAGATTCAACAAGGATACAAGGAGCAGCTTCAGGTATCAACCCTCTTTGTTTCTTCGTTTCCTAGTTGTGTTTCATGCTTCAAAAGTGCTTCTTCTTTTAGGGTTTGAAATCAAAAGCTTTACATGATAAACCGGCTTTGCCTATTTAATATTTGGTCGTGGAAAATAGTAATTGTTAAGAACAGGACAATGAAAGTTGTCAGCGTAAACTAATAATATAGAAATAAAAATAACGAACCAAAACGTGATCCGATTAATATGTGTTTAACAGGAACATTTATTTCTTTTATATTGTGAGAAGACAATTAAACAAAATAGGATGACAATAACTATTATCATATACGACTTTTATTAAGATATTGATAGATTAGGGTTATATGTAATAAGTTTAAGAATAATAAAATTCTATTTCCTTGTGTTCTCGAATTTTGTGTTACAAGTCCGATACCTGATTCATTCCTACAAGTTTGGTGTGAGTCCTATATCCCTGTTTGAAATCAGTTTGCTTATGTGATTTCACTCTTAAACAAAATTGAAGACATATGTCATAATTCTCTAACGTCTAAATAAGAATCACTCCTTGCGATACGACCTCTAAAGGTTTCAAGCTATACGAGCATTCATCATGTTCAAACTATGCTTGAATTTTTCTACCGTTAACGACTTGGTCCACATCTTTGTTAGGTTCTCTGCTGTTACTATCTGCTGTATGAAAAACACCTTTTCTTCAATAACATTTTGTATAACGTTCAACCTGACATCAATATACTTTTATCTCGCATGATAGACAAGATTTTTAGGCAAACTCAATGCACCCGGATTATCACAATAAATAACAGAGTTTTTGCATATACACACCCAAAATATCAACAAGACCATGCAACCATATCCTTTCTTTAACTTTTTCTATCAATGATATATATTCTGCTTATATTGTAGACAAAGCAATTTATAAGATGAAGTGTTGCTTTCTAACTAATCACACATGCAAGAAGGTTAAAATATAACATGTCAAGCATACCCTTCTTAAGACATCTTTACCATAATCAAAATCAATGCAACAAACAATACCAGTAATTGAATCATTAAAACTGTAAAACAACAAATATTGCTTGTACCTTTCAAGTATTGCTTAATCCACTTAACAACTTACTCGCGAACTTTTTCTAGATTACTCATGAACCCACATTAACAACATGTGCTAAATTTGGTCTTATGCATACTGTGACATACATCAGACTCTTGACTGGATTATAATAAAGAACATGTTTTATGTAATCCTTCTTTGTGTTTGAACTAGATAATGCACCAATGTCAAGTTTAAAATGTTGTTTCAAGGGAATGCAAACAAAATTTGACTGATCCATTTGAAAAGATTGTAGCTCCTTTTCAGTGCACTTTTTCTGTAAGAAGGACAACAGGCCTGATCTTATCCCTCCAAATCTTCACGCCCAAAATTTTCTTGGCTGCACTTAATTCCTTCATGTCAAATTCATTGATTAACAAGCTCTTCATGTTGTTAATTTTAACCTAATTGTTAGCTATAATTAATATGTCACCAACGTATGACAATTGATAAATATATGAACCATCCGACACCTTCCTAGATCATACACGGTTATCAAATTAATTACTAACAAAATAATGAGATATCATAAATGCATCAAATCACTTGTATCATTGCCTCGGTGACTGTTTCAACCCATATAACGATTTCTTTAGCAGACATATATGGCCTTTCTTCTCAGAGTCAAGAAAGCCTTTTAACTGTGACATATAAATTTGTTCTTGTATATTCCCATGCAAAAATGTAGTTTTCATATCTACTTGTTCCAACTTTAAATCCTATGAGCTTAACATGACTAAAAGAACTCGAATGATCTTATGATTCACAACTTATGAGAACACCTCATGGTAATTGTTCCCCCCGTTCTGTAAAAAGTCCTTTGCTACTGACTCTGCCTTGAACCTAGCTAGCTCAACTCCGAAGATATTTTCTTTTTTCTTAAAGACCCATTTGCGTCTTACCGACTTTACACGTTTTGGTAATGATAAAAATTCTCGTATCTCATTTGTGTTCAAAAACTGTATCTCCTCATTCATGGTAATTAACTATTGTGATGCTTCTTTACTATCCACTGCCTCTTTATAAGTCCTTGGTTTGTCATAGCCTATCTTTTCAATTATTTCCAAGGCATATGCAATAAGATTAGTTTCACCAACATTAACACAGGTTAAATACTTGATACATTTTCTTATTTCCATCCTTTTTATCCATGTTGCTATACTTTGTGGTTGTTCCTCTTGCACATTTATGGATTCACTTTGCACTATCTTACTTGGAGTTTCAATTTTAAACTTTACTTTTTGGTCAGCACCTTAATCTTTTTTATTCGCAAAATCATCAATCTTCTCTGGCTAAACATAAAAGATTCATTAAAAGGAACATTTCTGCTAGGAATAAATATTGGAGTTATATCCTTTGCAGTACACCATATTCTATACCCTTTAACTTTAACAACAAACCCTAAGAATATGCATTTCATTGGCTTAGGCTCCAATTTACCATCATTAACATAAGCGCAAGTAGGACAATCAAATATACACAGGCCAAAATAATCAAAATGAGTACCATATCATACCTCTTGAGGATCTTAAAATCTATTGCAGTCGATGGAGTTCTGTTCGCTAGATAAACAGTAGCGTTAATTGCTTCAACTCAAAATTGCTTCGAAAGTCCAACATTTAATCATATATTTCGAGCAAGTTGAGAGTGTTTGGTTCATCCGTTCTGCAACTCCATTTTATTGTGGTGGATGATGTACAATGCAATGTTTCATTATAACTTCCTTTTTGTAGAACCCATCAAATGGTGTTCTGAGTATCTTGACCTATTTTCTGATATTTTTTTCAACCATAGTCTTCCATTGAAACTTCTCAAACGCTTCATCATTTGACTTCAAACAATAGGCCTAGATTTTTTTTTGGGTAATCATCACTGAATGTGATAAAGTAACTGCATCCTCCATGAGATTGAATCGAAATTGGATCCCATAAATCTGAATGAATATAATCAAGGATAGTAGTAAAAATATGATCATTCGGCTTCAGAAAATACACTTGACTTTTTTTGCGTAATCATCAATGAATGTAATAAAGTAACTACATCCTCCATTGGATTGAACCAAAGTAGGATCCCATAAATTTGAATGAATATAATCAATGTTACTAATGAAAGCATGATTACTAAAACCAAATTTGATCTTGCGTAGCTTGCCAAGAAAACAAGACTCGTATCATTTCATCTTCCCAGTTACAACTTCATCTAAGAACCTTTTCTTACTAAATATCTCAAGTGTCTGTGCACTTATATGACTCAATCTATGATGTCACAACTTTACACTGTTATCATTTTGCCCTGATGATTGAGAGACAACCATCAATCTTATTATTGTTTTTCCTATGAGGACATAGATTATTTGCTGTAATTTTCTTTTCATTACAGGCATGGTGTCCTTTGACATTTGGAGTTACCTATACCAAAAAAATGATACCTTTGACTATCAAGAGTACCCATGAAAATCAGATTTGTTGTAACTCAGGGATATACTAGACATTAAATACTCTAACAATCCCATCTTGCATTTGGATTTGCACTGGACCATTGCATTTAACAGCATGCTCTCGATCATCATTCAATCTAACACTACCATTTCATTCTTTAAGAGAACAGAGCTGGTCCATATTGAAAATCATATAATAAGATGCAATAGTGTCTATCAAAACATTACTATCTTTACATTCTCTTCATCAAAACACTTTTGTATTAAAGGTACGCTTGCTTTTTTATCTGTTTTCCTTTTCTATTGCTATAGACAGTCCCTTTTACGGTTAAAGCATCGAATAGCTTTAGCCTTTGATTTAGATTGTGAGTTACCCATCTTTCTAAAATCCCTTTCCTTACTCTTATCTCTGCTAACAATCAAACCAAATACTTTTTTATTAAATTATTTGGATTGCATAACATCCTTCACTTCACCAACAAAAATTGTCCATCTACTATACAATATGATATCAATAAAGTTTTCATATGAATTAGGCAAGAAACTTAAAAGGATTATGTTTGAACCTCATCTTTAGTTTGAATTGTGGCACCTTGTACATATAAAATGATTCAATTAAATTTATCAATATGAATCGTCACCTTTGTACTTTCAGTCATCCTTAAGGTATAAAAACACAACTTTTGATATAAACGATTAGTTAGGGATTTCTTTTGATATTCACTTTTAAATCATTTAGGTAATGATGCAACAGTTGTTTCATTAACCACTTCTCTCAAAACTTCATCTCCCAAACTCAACAGTATAGCATTGTATGTCTTTGGCATATCTCATTCTTTTTCGACGCTCCTAAATTCTTTGGCAGTTTTTATTCTTTTTCCAATGATGATGCACATCCCTACTAAATAAGAAGAGCCCTCATCTTCACTTTCTATGGATTGCTATCATCTGATCCATTAAATTTCTAAATATCGAACTTGTGAATAGACGTCTTGATAACAAACTCTAGACTTGCAAAGGGACCTTAGACTCTAATACAAATTGTTGCACGAATGGAGTAATATATGATGACAATAAATGATGCGAAGCAAAAAAATTACGTGGTTGGGTCAATATGTGACCTATGTCTATAGACAAGAAGATATATTTCTTTTATCATTGTGAGAAGACGATACAGAGAGAATAGTATGACATCAAGCTCTATCTTATACAACTCTTATTAAGGTATTTACAATCTAGGGTTGCATGAAAAAAATTTAGGGACGGTGAAATTTTATTTCTACAGATGCTAAGGACAATGAAATTCTATTTTCACATGTTCCTTGAATTTTGTGTCACTAGTTTGGCGGTTGACCCACTCTTGATATTGACGATGATCTACTTCTGACTTTTCAATTGCTCTGACCTTTACGAGTATGGTGCCAATCTCTGTCCATGTCCGGCACTAATTTGTTTAGGTGATTTCACCGTCTAACAAAATTCAAAGCATATCTCACTGAAGTACTGTTCCTTTTACTAAAAATTGGATAGGTTGTTTGTTCCGGATTTCCCTTTTTCTTATACTTAGCTTTTGCTAATGTTTGTTCCAGTTTGCTTATGTTAGTTGAAGTCATTCCTCACCTGTAAATTGCTAAAAATATGGAACAACTTATCTGAGACTTGCTTGTAGGTGGAATTGAAACAGAAAACGCAATTCTGTCTCGCAGAAATATGAATGTACCTGAAGTAGGAAAATTAATGCTAGGTAGACCTTGGGAAAGACTGCCCATGAATAAAAAATCTTCTGTTGCCTGTAGCAGTGATTAATGAGCAAACCTTCATCACACATTTGGCTCGAAGAAGAGCTTTGACTTTCCACTTGCTTAACTATGTTAACCTTCTATTCTATTACTAGTGATTGAACCATTATCAAAGCTGGCCAGAGGAAAAGGTTTGACATTCCCTCTTTTCTGACAGTGTTAACCGTCTATTTCTTGCAGCGGTCAATGAGGCTCCTCTGCATTTTTGTCCTTCCCTGCTTTGCTGCAGAAACTGCATACAGAATATGGTGGTATGTCACAGGAGCAACCCAAATTCCCTATTTGGGGAGCATGTATGTCAGTGACGCTATTGCATGCTTATTGCAGCTTTGCTCTTGGGTTTACCGTATATCAATTTTTATTCTGGTCTGCATTCTCTACCGACTTATTTGCTGGCTTCAAATACTTAGACTTGAAGAGTTTGCTCAAGTTTTTCAAAAAGAAAGTGAGGTTGGGTCAATCTTGAAAGAACACCTGTGGATCAGAAGAAATCTTCGCATCATAAGCCATCGTTTTCGACGATTCATTTTGTTGTCTCTGGTTCTGGTCACTGCTAGTCAGTTTTTTTCCCTTCTCATGACCACTCGATCTAGTGCTAATAACAACATCTTCGAGGCTGGAGAACTTTTGGTATATTTTATTCTTCACTTCCCTCAATATGAAGCACCACCTAGCTACATTGTTGTTACTCTCATGATAATTTGTAATTACTTGCACTGAATGGGGCAGCTATGCTCCATTAACTTGATGACAGGGCTCTTCATATGCCTAAGAAGTGCGGCAAAGATTACACACAGAGCACAGTCCCTCAAAAGCCTTGCTGCTAAGTGGCATGTTTGTGCCACAATCAACACATACGAAGACATAAATGGGGAGTCTGCAACAAGTCAGATTGCTTCCAGCCAAGTGTTTCCAGTTAACATTGATTTTGTATTGGATGAAGAGGAGGAAGATGCGGATGATGATTTAGATAATAAAAACATGGTGCCAATATTTGCGCACACAATCTCATTCCAGAAGAGGCAGGCTCTAGGTTAGTGAGATTAAAGTATGTATATCACTTCATTATATTCCAAATTTAGGAGATACCGTAAGGAGACTGACGACTTTGTGCAGTGACATATCTGGAGAACAATGTCGCGGGGATGACAGTTTATGGATTCATGATGGATAGGACATGGTTGCACACCATATTTGGGATTGAACTGGCTCTTCTACTGTGGCTACTCAACAAGACGATAGGTACATTGTACAGATCTTTTTCATTAAAGCAGTATATAAGTGTAAACCCTGGATTTCAAGTAGCGAACAGTTGTATTACTTCATGTTTCCCCGTACTCTTGGTGATATACATATACTATGCTCTCTTGCCATTTTTATCTTTTTGACCACGGTGCTTTGTGTTTTCTTACAGTGAATTGGTCATGAAGACGTGTAAGCTGTGGCGATATCAATGTAACGTGGTGATGGTGTTAAAGTTTGTTCTTAGGAAGGTTTACATGATGAAGGATAGGCTCATCCATCCAACTTTCAGGATTGTTCAATATGAAGAGTAGCAGTTTGGGAGACCATCTTTAGACCGTTCCACGCCAATTGGCCGTGAGCAGATGAAACTAGAAGAGGTACTTCGATTGCTTGGATCTGTTCTAGAAGAATTTGCTGTTGCACAAATACATTTTATGAAGGCGAGCTTTCATTTGTAAAATTGCATTCGTGTGTCATTGTATTGCTTTTTCCAATGTACTCCGTCTTAGTGATACTTTGAAAGAAATTTACGTGTAGAATTTATGTATATTTTGTTATTTGCTCATTTGTATATTTATACAATTATTGGTCTAATATTGACCATACATTTGTCAGTAAATATAGAACAAAACAAAGAGTTAGGATGTATTCTATTGTAACAGAATTGTATAGGCCAGCTTGCCTTAGTGAATTCCTATTATAGCCTTTTATGTGAAATTGCTATTGTGTCCCTTATTTCTTGTTTGTTCTTCTTTGTGTCTTCTTTGTTAACACCACCACTCAAACTAAACCGAAGGCTTTAAACTAGATTCAGTTTGGTAATTGGAGAGAAAAATCTCACCGATGTCAAGGGCTTTGTGAGGATTTCGGTGAGTTGGTCTGTGATGTTATCATATCTGACCTCAAGTTCTCCTTTTTCCACTTCATTTCTGATGAAGTGTACATCCATTTTGATATGTTTTGTTCCCGAGTGAAAGAGTGGATTTTGAGTTAGCGATCGAGCAACATTGTTGTCGCTCTACATAGTAGGTTTGTGAGAGAGAACTGTAACTCAGATAGTAGGGATGTGAGGTAGATGAGTTCGGTAGACACCTGTGAGAGGGCTCGAAATTAAGCCTCGGTGTTAGATCGAGCTACTGTCGATTGTTTTTTGGAGATCCAAAAAGTGAGGTTTCCCCCTCAAGAAGACGCATACTCTAGTTATTGATTTTCGATCATTGGGAGAGATGGCCTAGTTGGAGTCATCGTAGGCGTGGAGGTCGAGAGGAGTAGATGATGGTTGAAAAATCAATCCCAGATTTGAAGTTCCTTTTTGGTAACGCAGAACCCTTTTACATGCAATCCAGTGTATATTTAGAGGATTTCGTAAAAACTGACTTAATCTATTTACTGCGAAGCTGATGTCTCGTCTTGTATTACACAAATACTGAAGTGCTTCTATGATACTTCGGTAGAGTGTCGGGTGTTCAAAGGGTGTGCCATCATGCAGAGATAATTTGGTTGTTGTAATGATGGGAGTGGAATAGGGCTTGCATGAAGACATGTTAGTTCTGGTAAGTAAATCTTAACGTAATGTTTTTGTGAAAGATATAATCCATTTCACTTTCAGTTTCTATATGCTTCAAAACTGAGAAAATGATTTATGTTTCCAAGCATTTTAAGTGCAAATTGAGACTGTAATTGACTAATAATTGCATGAATAACTTGAGTTGAATTTCTTGTGATTAAGATATCATCCACATAGTAGCATTGTAATGATTCCATTATTGTTTGAAAAGAATAGAGAAGTATTTGACCTTGAATTATGAAACCCCCAATGAGACAGTGTATGTTTTAGTTTATGAAACTGATCCCTAGGGGCTTGTTTCAACCTATAGAGAACTTTAGCTAGTTTGTAAACATGATGCGGCTGTGTTTTGCTTTCAAATCCTTGTGGCTGATTTATATAAACAGTTTCATTTAAGTCCCCATGTAAAAATGCGTTATTGATGTCAACTTGCTGGATATCTCAGTGATGAGAAATAGCAAGTGACATAATTATTCTGATTGATGGGGCTTTCACAACAGGGCTGAAAGTCTCTGAAAAGTCAATGCTAGGGGTTTGATTAAACCCTTTGGCGACAAACTGAGCCTTGCGTTTAGAGACAATCCCATCAGCATTATACTTGGTTCGGAGCACCCATTTTGTGTCAAGAATGTGTATGGTAGGCTTGTAGGGAACAAGCGTCCAAGTGTGATTTTGTTGTAAAGCCTTGAATTCATCTTGCATAGCTTGAAACTATATAGGATTATTTAGAGCTTCAGAAACTGTTGTGGGTTGAAACAATTGAAGTCCGATGTTACCTTGGGGTTACTTCAAAATTTAACTAAGGATTGCATATAGGGCAACCTCAGGTCGTTCTCTTTGAGGAGTCAAAAATGAAATTAAATTCCTAAGTAACTAAATACAATGTAACCTAAACTATAGATTGAGTTTGATTTGATTAACTATCACTAAAATTGCAATGAATTAAAATAAACATAAAAAACTTGTTTTTTGGAATTTTTAATTTAAAATGAGTAATATGGAATGAAAAACACAAGTGATTAACAATGATAAAAGCAATCATCCAATTCAATAGCACAGACAATCATCACTTAAACAGATATAGGAGTTAAAAACAATGAATTAAGAGTTATAATCAAGCTTTTAATCTAACAACCGAGCCACAAAGAATTATCACAAAATATTTTCCAAGGTCCCAATCTACTAACTGCCACTAGAATAGTAAAACAGAACTAAGGATACTAAAAACCAATGCTCAATTATTACCCAATAATTAATAAAACAGAATTAAAGCCAGCAACAGATATAATAATCCAATAATTCAAGTCACCTTGAATAATCACTAAATATTCACTAAAATCTCAATACAAAGTCTTGACCCAAAACAAAGTAATGAAATTAAGCCATAATCAGCACAATATCAGTTGTTAAACAATAATCTAGCCACAGAAATCTTCCAATACAAAGATATAATCAATACATAACTCCAAAATAATTAAATAGTTATCATAAGAACTAGGAATCACTAAATAATTAAATGGGTAGAAGATAAATGTAGCTTAAACTCCCCTATGAAGACCCAAGCTTCTGCCATTGCCATTGAATCGGAGGATCAGGACGAACTAGCCACGGAAAACCATAGAAAACGCTGTCAACAGTGATCTCCGATGATCAACCATGGAAGACAGCGAAGGAGATGACGAAACAGTGAGGAAGAAGCCCAGAATCCAAAAGGAAACGAGATAGAAGATGGGAATGATAGTTTGGATTTGTGGAAGACGAGGAAAGAGGATGAAATCGAGGTCTGGGTGAGTGGAGTAGTCTGTCGTCCCCCTTTTTTTTTTCTTTATGAGTTCTCCCTTTTTATTAAAACCATTCTTTGTTGTTTTCCTATTATCTCTTGCTACTATGCATTTTGGTCTCATCCTTTTAACGTATATGTTTTGCTTTTCTTATTTGTCCATGTGCCTGCGTACTCTTCATGTGTTACTTGCTTTTTGGCCCTTCTTTATTTCCCACAGCTACTGTCGTTTTGTGCTCCTTGCCTCCCCATGTTGTGCTGTCATGTTTTGCTTTTTGGATGTTGCTGTTTTGCCTCTACAATAAAAATTACAAATAATGTAGCATCAATTGTCCTAAAATCAATTAATCACAGTTAAACCAAAATATGACAATTTTGCCCCTTTAAACACAAATTAAATGTAAGGCACAATAATTCAAATAATAATCAAATAATGCAATAAAGACCAATTGTAGTGACAAAAACCCATCTAAATGATATGAAAATATATATAAATAAATGAGTTTGTCAACTCCCCCACACGTAACCTTTTGCACTCCTGGGCAAAATATCAGTAAAGAGAAATCTAACAGTTAAACTCAATGCAAGCAAACATAAAACCGTTAAAGCAAGAATATGCAATCAACTCAAGCAACCTCTATCCCTAATCAATCAACAGTTATGGAATGCTTCGGTGCAAAGAAACTAACACAAGAGACATAGCAAGAT
>JAOTAY010000002.1:16049203-16062315 GCA_025629805.1 Erythroxylum baracoense
TAATTCAAGCCACCTTGAATAATCACTAAATATTCACTAAAATCTCAATACAAAGTCTTGACCCAAAACAAAGTAATAAAATTAAGCCATAATAAGCACAATATCGGTTGCTAAATAATAATCCAGCCACAGAAATCTTCCAGTACAAAGATATAATCAATACGTAACTCCAAAATAATTAAATAGTTATCCTAAGATCTAGAAATCACTAAATAATTAAATGGGAAGAAGATAAATGTAGCTTAAGCTCCCCTATGAGGACCCAAGCTTCTGCCATTGCCATTGAATCAGAGGATTAGGATGAACTAGCCACAGGAAATTATAGAAAATGCTGCCAACAGCGAGCTCCGACGATCAACCATGGAACATAGCGAAGGAGATGACGGAACAATGAGGAAGAAGCTCGGAATCCAAAAGGAAACATGATGGAAGATGGGAATGATGGTTTGAATTTATGGGAGATGAGGACAAGGGACGAAATCGAGGTCTGGGTGAGTGGAGAAGTCTGCTGTCTAATAAAACCCTCTTTTTTTTTCTTTCTACGTTCTCCATTTTTATTAAAACCAACGCTTCCTATAAACCCTTCTTTGCTGTGTTCCTATTATCTCTTGCTACTGTGCGCTTTTGTCTCATCCTTTCAACGTCTATGTTTTGCTTTTCTTATTTGTCCATGTGCCTGTGTACTCTTCATATGTTACTTACGTTTTGGCCCTTCTTTATTTCCCACTGTTGCTGTCATTTTGTGCTCCTTACCTCACCATGTTGTGCTGTCATGTTTTGCTTTTTGGATGCTGCCATTTTGCCTCTACAATAAAAATTACAAATAATGTAGCATCAATTGTCCTAAAACCAATTAATCACAATTAAATTAAATTACGACAAATTTTCCCCTTTAAACACATTAAATGTAAGGCACAATAATTCAAATAATAATGAAACAATGCAATAAAGACCAATTATAGTGACAAAAATCCATCCAAATGATATGAAAAAATATATAAATAAATGAGTTTGTCATGGGTTCAGTGTGAGGATTTAAAGCAATGGAGAAGGAATAAAGTTTAGGTTTAAAAATTCCACTTTTGGAGCGAGTTTGCATAGGATGACTATTTTGCGTTAATGGGAAAGAAGGATTGAGTTCAATGTTTGGTGTGGTTGACAGAATGGGATTAGTAAGTTATTTTGATTGTTTGATAAAAATGCAGGATATGAAGGTGAGCAAGGATTCTAAGAGTTTATCTGTCCGTTGGGAGATTCAGTTGTGTGAGAACATTCTGCAGCAAAGGAGTGAGTTATGGCAGCCTTTAGAGAGGTTGAGGTTAGAGTGAAGATGGGAAGACTTGGTGAAGCTATAGGATGATTTGAGTGCGTGGGAAAAAAATTGAAGAAATGGAAATTCTTCCTCGTTAAAGACCACAAGACGAGAGATGTTGATTTTCCCTTGATTAATCAAACATTTGTAACCTTGATGCATTGAACTATATACAAGAAAAACATATTTTATGGTATGAAACCTGAATTTATGGTGAGAATAATATTTGAGGTAAGGAAAGTAATTACAAACCAAATGTTTTGAGATAGAGATAATTTAGGGGTTTATTATACAACTTTTCAAATGGTGAGAGGTTGTTTAGTCTTGGAGATGGGAGGTTATTGATGAGATAGGTGGATATAGAGAAGGCTTCTAACTAATAGGTGTGTGGTATGTGAGCATGGGATAAAAGAGTTAGTCCAATTTCAGTGATATATAGATGTTTTCTCTCAGAGAGACACCATTTTATTGGTAAGTGTAAGGACAACTAAACCGTGGTTATATTCCATATTTTGTGAGGTAAGGTAAGAGGGCTTTGTATTCACCTCCCATGTCAGTGTGAAGAGCTTTGATTTTTCTATTCAATTGGAGTTCAACATTGTCTTTGAATTTGACAAAAAATGATAGAGTATTAGATATTAGATTAAGCGGATAAAACCATGTGAATCTTGTTTAGGCATTAACAAAAATAAGATATATTTATGTCCTTCAGTTGAGAGATATAGAGAGGGTCCCCAAATATCGGAGTATATGATGTCTAATGGATTTTGAGCAGCTATGTCATGAGTTTGAAAAGGTAGTTGATGTAATTTTCCTTACTTATAGGCAACATAATGGGACAGGTTGTTACGATTTATATTAAATTTCATTGAACTTAGAATTTTTTTAAGGTACTGTTGGAAGGATGTCCTAATTTGGCATGCCAAACATTAACATTTTTCTGTGCTATGTTTGTCTCATAATGATTGCCCTTCAAAAGAGAAGAAACTTTCTGTTATGAAAAACTGGACTTATAAGCAGGGTATGTTTGCATGACTGACATGATTTTGTTGTGCGTTTTATGGCTTTAAGGCTGTAGATGCCATCTTGAAGCACTCTCTTGAGCATAATCTTCCTTGTTACTTTGTCCTTAAATAAACAACTTTTATTAGTAAAATTAATAAAAATTTTGTTGTCTTTGGTAAGTTTAGAAATGCTCAGCAGATTTTTGGTTATGTTTGGAACATGCATAATTTGTTTTAATGCAAGAGGTGTGTGGGTATTATCTAGGAAATGTATGTAAGATGAGCCAATATTAGCAATAGGAAGAGAGTTACTATTACCAATAATGAGTTGATCCTTTCCACCGTACTCTAAACTTCTTGACAAATTATTAAGGTCTACTGTTACATGATTTGTAGCCTTACTGTCTATAAACCATGTATTGTTATTAACTACTTCCGAGTAAGTATATCCATACTGATTTTAAGCCAAATAGGATTGAAGACAGTTTTGTATATTGTTCTATGTTTGTTGAGTGAAGATGTTCTGCCTCCATGTTTAGGTAGTGTTACCTTGCCGTGATATATCAAACTTTTTGGACATTTTAGTGCTTCATGGCCGGATTTGTGGCAAAGCTGACAAAAGATTCTGTTTCCATTCTATCTGTCTCCTCTCCCATGATTTCCTCTTCCTCTAAATCCACTTCTTGCTCGTTGATTGTTTTGATTGAAAGTTGTAGAGTTTATAGTCGATGATGAGATATCTTTTTGATGCATAACAAAGCTTATTATGTTCAACTGCTCTATTCTTGTTTGCTTTATTGTGTTATCAAAGTTGACTTTAACAAAGCTTTTGATTGCATCAGTTGAAAATTTGTATTCAACTTGCTTGCTTATCTATTCATATTATCCATAGAGACATTGACTCAACTTTTGAAGCAGAACATCTTGAGGGGCCCTAGTTTTAAGTATCTAAATAAGTGTAAGAAGATTAAGCTAACTAGTTTATGTTTTAGAGATGACTTACCACTCTTCTCTAAAGCTGAAGCAAAATCAGTTTAAGCTTTGATGAAGTCTCTAAGATAGTTCAGGAAGCTATCTAGCCTAGACATTAACTACAACAAAAGCCACATTATTCTGGCCATTAGTTTTATGCCATATGTGGAAAAACTTAGAGCTTTAACTGATATGCATATTAAAGCCCCTCCTCTATTGTACTAAGGGCTACCTATGGTGACAAAGAGATTACAATTTAAGGAGTGCTTAACTTTGATGGAAAAAATCTGAAAGAGATTGAGTAGTGGACTAATAAGGAGCTTTCTTTTGGTAAAAACTCTTACTAATAAAATCTATATACAATTTTATGTATATCTATTGGAGTTCACATATGTTCTTGTTTAAATGCTTAATCAAAATCACTGAGGGGATAAAGAGGAAAAATTTATGGGAAAAAATTGATGCTAGTAAATATAATGCTAAGGTCAAATAATTGGAGGTTTGTAAATCCCTTGATGAGGGGGGGACTTGGTATTGCTTTTATAAGCATAATCAATAAGGTTTTAATGGTTAAGAGATTATGGAGAGTGTTAATGGATAAAGAATCATTATATATGAGGTAGATGCACATCTATTTTAAATGGGGACAATATTTGGTCTCTTAAAATTGAAGCTTCTCACTCTTGATTCACTACTCAGTTGCTTAAGTTGAGAAGTACAATTGAGCTAATATAAGTAGTAGAATTAGGGATGGCTTCTTAACATTCTATATTATGAAAATTAGACAGGAAATAAATATTTAAATAATAATATGCAAGTTGTCCAAGTCTTGAATCAAATTCCAACTTAAGCAAAGGTTAGTAGGTGGATTGAAAAAGGGAAATAGGGGAACTTTCCAAGGGAATTGATTTAGTTCGTTCTAAATTATCATCCTAATACGAACATAAGGGCTTGTTATATTTGGAACAATCCCCTTAATGGTAAATTCATAAATAAAGATTATAAAGAGTGGATTAGACCAAGAGCATAGATTGTGGCTTAGAATAAACCAATATGGGATAGAAATCTTAGACCTAGAGAATCCTTTATTATGTAGTTTATGGCTAAAATAAAGTTAAAACAATGGAGAGGCTCTATTTTCTCCAAATGTAAGATACTTGCATTCTATGCGGACTAAAGGCAAAAATTGTCACATTTGTTCTTCCCTTGCAACTTTTATAAAGCGATATGGGAACAAGTAAAGGGTCCCATGAAATGGAGAGCTAATGTATGTTGCTACTTGGATATTATTAGATAGCTACTAGAAAGTCTCAACTTTCTCACTGGAAGTGATTTAGTTGCTTATCTAATCTCATTTGCTACCTTCCTATAAACCGTTTAAAGGGACAGAAACTTAAGGAGATTCAAATATCAAGAAAAATAACTTGGAATATCTATGAATCAAGTTTATACAAGGAAATAAGCAAACCATTTTAAGGAATTTAATGATCTAAGTGGGCATATATTGTGCACTTGGAGAATTGATTAAGAAGTTCCTTGTTCGCATACAATTCCATAAGTTGGAAGATATTAAATACAACCTACTTTTGTTATGGATCAGTCTATAACTACTAGAAAATTTTAAGAGGTTTTGTATAGATGTTATTATTTAAGAGAGGTGTTAGAAGTGACATTTACAGTCTCTTGAAGATGTATAAAGGAAGCTAGGATAACTTAAAGGAGCTCATCTTCCAAGTAGTGGTTCTACTTGCCTATAATTAGTGTAGCATTCAAAGTTAGCAAATCAGAGTCTTATCTAATTAAGTGAGGTATGGAGAAAGCACTTATAGTTAGTCATTGTCATATTTGGTATTGGTTTGAAATTTCCTGTATGTATCCCAGTCCTCTCTAGCAAGGAGCTCTACTTTGCATACAAAGCAGGTGGATGCGAGGATAAGGAATACTCCCACAACCTACTTGTTAGTGTTTGTTGATACTACTCTCCCCTTTTATAGGGTAATATCTAACATGTTGGCATTGAGTTTTGTAATATGTAATGGCTAAAAAATGTAAAGTACTTGCTATGTTATAATTAACATTTGGTTCCCAATTTTTTGGAAATTTTTTAAAATTTTCCCAAATTGTAATTTAGTAGGCAAGATTACACGTCTAAATTCTTCTCTATATGAACTCAGAATTTTCATTCCTATGATGATTAATGAGGAGAAAATAAGGAGTCTAAATGATAGTTTTTCAAAGAAGATATGAAATCAATAGTCTTTAACCTAATCCTAAAAAAGGCCTCAGGACCTGATGAGCTAAATGTTTTACTTTTTTAGAAAGCACGGAACTTAGTGGGGACTAAATTTTAAAATCCATTCTGGAGCTCCTTTCCGATGGAAACATGCTTAAAGATATAAATAGAACCCACATTTGCTTAATTCCAAAGGGGCTTATTCTAATCAATATTTAAGATAGCTACTAGGTAAAAGGCACTCTTTAATCAATCAATAATCCTATTTAATGGGCTTTTATCTGCGGAAGAAGTATAAGGGACAATAGATATCTATAAAACTTTTGATTTAATTTCTTAGAGTTTTATCCTAAAAGCAATGGAAGCCCTAAGATATCCTGGCTTCTTCATCTTTTAGCATCTTTGTTAATGGACAAACAATCCAACTTTTCAAAGAAGGAAAAGGATTAAAAAAGGTGATCCTTTTATTCCCTACTGATTCATAATATATATTAACTTTCTTTCAGGAATAAATGATAAGGACATTATGGAGAAAAGTATACTTACTATATCAGTAAAAGGATAAATCTTAACCACCTATCCTTTGTAGATGTTTTTATTCTCTTATGTATATTAAATGAAATCTCAATAAGAATCCTTATGGAAACTATGTATCAATTTAGCAACTTATCTAGCCTTAATAGTAATCAAGAGAATAGTTGTGTGTCAAGAGGAAATGCCAATGTAGTTGAAACATTGGCAAATGTAGCTAGTTTAAAACTTGACACACCTCTATTTAAAAATCTTGGTGTCCCAATCACTACATCAAGACTTACTAAAAAAGATTGCCAACTTTTGTTTGATGCCATTTAAAGAAGAATAGGAAGCTGGAGTAACACGTGTCTCTCTTATACTAATATATTATAACTTAATTTATCAATTTTGAATAACCTTCATTTGCATAGGAGTTCTCATCTGAGCCTCCTTTTCACAATTAAGGCAATAAATATGTTAATTAAGAACTTTTGTGGACTTAAGGCCCTAACAAATCAACTTAAGTATGAGTAAAATGGAAAGATGTCTATATCTCTAAGGATATGGAGGGGGGATTAAGGTGCAACTATATTACAGTTGTGAATGAAATGCTTTTGGCAAAAAGAATATGGAAAATTTATATTTAAAAAGGTTACTTATGCGTAAGATGGATATAGTCTCACTTTCTTAATAGAGAAAACTTCTAAAACCTCAAGCTTCATGCAAACATATTGTAGACATTATTAAAATTACTAAATTATGTGGTATTATAATTCGACATATGAAATGCATAGTTGGCAATAAAAAAGACAATTTTCCTGATTTGACAATTGAGTCAATCCTAGTCCTCTATTCAATCTTTCGAGCTCCCAAAGGCTTAACTTTTTAATGCCATTTGATGTTAAGGTTAAAAGAGTTGTAAGAAATGGATCCTCGAGCTGTCACTTGAGAGGATTCACATTTATCTTGGCCAATATATCTAATTACAATCCTAATCATATAAAAGAATACTTAATCATTTCACCTACTCATAACTCACGTGTGTTTACAAATAAAACATGTCTTAAAATTTTCAATCTTTCACCTCTAAAGGTTACTTGGTATAAACTAGTCTGGGACTAGAATTGTCTCCTTAAGCAACCTTCATATTATGGTTAGTTTTGAAGTAAAGACTCTAAACTAAAGATAAAATTAAAGGCAGTTCAATTATTAACACCTACTGCCTTTATTAACGGGAACAAGAATCCATCAATCACTTATTTTTCTAATGCTCATACTCTTTAATTGTTTAGGGATAGGTTAAGGACTAGTATAAGTAGGTTTACATTGAAAAAGAATGAAATATCACCTAATGAGCATGCGAAGTTAGATACAATTCTAAAAGGGACTTGAAACTTTTAAGTATTTCCTTCAACTACTGCATTTATAAAAAAGGAGAGAAAGGAACTTGAGAGTCTTCCAACAAGTGCAAATTGTAAGGATGGAAATAGGTCAGGTCTGGCCTGGGCCCTAGAGAGGTTGCTTGATTTGAGGTTGGCTCGAGTCGATTTATTATTTTTTAGAAAATTTCAAAACGACGTTATTTTTTTATTACCCAGCAGGCACAAAGAATAAGATCCGAGGCTTAGCCTGGGCCAAAACTACCATCCCTAATAACTTGACACTGATAGCTTATCTATAAATTTTAGGAATTGGATAAAAGGAGGTTATTCTAGTAAAAGGAAACAAAGTTTAGTTGAGTGATGAGATGAAAAGTGCTTAGAATGTTTAACTAATATGCTTAGTTGAAGCTTTAATATTTTTAGTCCTAGAATAAAGAGTATCGAATTCTAGAATACTAGTTTCTAATCCTTCAGACGCTTTATTGTTTTCAGGTTTTTGGATTTTGGATTGTAAGTTTTTAATTTTCCTTTTTTCTAATTACCTTAGTGTGCCTTGATCTTCTTTTGTGCTTGACTTGATCTTCATTTTGAAGATTCTAAACTTCATCTTCCTTTTATCAACTTCAGGAAGTATCTTCTCAAATTATATATGGTTATATCTTGTTATTATATAGCTTCTCATCAATATAACAAACTCATTAGTAGGATTTGTGATTATTATCATTAAAACATTGATTGGAACTTCCTTTAGTTTACAAATTTTCCCTTTTTTATGATGAAAAAATATTTATGATATTAGAGAGCAGTAATAATATTAAGCACATATGCAAATATCTATATTAAGATAATGATTAGTTCCTGCTTAATTCATACGTGAAACATAATTCAATGTCAAAAATAAAAAGGGATATTCAGTATAAAGTAAATGAAATATCAATAAGAAAAAGAGAATTTCAATATTGTATAAAGGAAATATCCATATATAAAATAAAATTTAAAAGTTACCTCTTTGCAAAATTCACACTTCCTTTGAATCTAATATCACTAAATTGCTTATCCCCTTTTTAAAACCATAAAAAATCAATTAGTTGGAGGAGGAAAGTGGGACTCAATTGAATGATATGGGTCATCATGACAATACATTATGATGTCTCAGAAGGAGTCAAGTTCGACAAGCATCAAATAGAGACCAATGATATGATCAAGAGGGAGTAGTCTCATCATTTGCAAGTAACTCAATGGTATGACTTAGTAGAGGATTATCAGAGCCAATTCCATATGAAGGAGCCTCATGTACTATTGAAGGCTACTAAGGTTAGAGATAGCGAGTTTGATACTTAATAGCTGTTAGACGAGCATTAGATAGAGACCAATAACATCCCCAAGTAGCTCATAGAATGACTCAATAGAGGATTATCAGAGCCAATACCATATGGAGAAGCCTTATGTACTGTTGAAGGCTACTACAGTTAGAGCTGTTATTGCTAGTGTAGGTGAGCCATTTGACAATCAATTAAATAGTAATTCATAAGATTGAGAGTGTCAGAGTAAGAAAAGAAATCAAAATCAATGTCATCACTAGTAGAAGAGATGTGAAAATGCTAGAAGATGAGGCAAGTATTAGGCCGTAAGGAACGTTTTGCTTCTTTTTCGTGTTTTGATGGAAATTCACTATATTGAGTAAAATAGACAGAGCAAGATTAATGGTTTCTCCTAACATAAGTGTAGCGAGGAATCAAAGGTTAACATGGCTCAGAAATGTAAAATGACCACCAACAAAAACAAAATTAAACTTCTTAAAAAGATGATGAAATTGAATAATGGCATTGAGGTTATAAACATCTTTGGGTTTTGTAATGACCGTTAAACTATTACCTAGCTCAAAGATAATTTTAACTTTATTAATCATGGATTAAGGTCACATTTTATATTAGGTACAAAAAATATAATAGGCAAGATTTCTGAGAATATAGATTCCTATTATCTCAATTATAAGATCATAAGTGAGATGAATATCGACTCTATATATTTATCTCAAGTGGTTTTTAGGGATGACTCTTGAGTCCTCCAAATCCTAAGAGGAGTGAGGTTAGCTCTACCTCAAGTCACTATCTTAGACACAAAATTAGGGTTCCCTTTAGTTCTTACCATGGGTTAGATGAAGGACAAAGGATAAAGATTATAGAGATAGATAAGAAAGGTTCAAAGAGGGTATAAGAACTAATAGTCTATGGTCATCTGCAGGAAAGACACTTCCATATTCAATTACACTAGCGTCAGATAGATAAGAAAGGTTCAAAGAGGGTATAAGTACTAATGGTGTATGGTCATCCACAGGAAAACAAATTCCATAAATTCAATTACACCAACGTTAATTCTTTAAACATCATAACAAGTAAGATGCAACATGAATTATGAAGTGTGCAAAGTTAATAACTAATCAAAATCAAAGTAGTTTGAAAAAGTAAAAATAAGACCAAAAAATATGATTTGAAAAGTACAATCAAATAAAAGCAAAATGGCTTCAATGTTATGAGAATGAACCATAACTAAAAGAAATCCTAATTTCTTTATGGATGTCAAAGTTAATATCTTTTAATGGAATATGAATTGAATATTTTCTATAAAATTGAACGTTGAAAAAGCTCATAAACATCTTTTGATTGAATTAGTAGATCATCAAATTTACAACTAATTGCAAAAATTCGTGTAAGGTAAAAAATTCCTAACTTTTATTAAGAATAGTACCAAAAACTCAAATTTAATAAGATTGAATACATATGATGTAATTAAGGGTTGAGGATCTAAAATTCACCCTTCATTTTTAATAATAAACCAATGATGTGAAAGAATACCTAAAATATGCAGGAATTGAAGAATCTTGAATTTTGAAATTCTAACTCACACCTAGATCTCAATTGGATTCAATATAAAGGAAATTTCATGAAATCAAAAATATAAATACATTTAAAATTATGCAAATAACACAGATTAATCAATAATTAGAGAGGCAAAATTGGAAATGAGGATGTAGAGTAAGAAAGCTTCTCTAGTCCTCTCCATCCATCCTACTCTATTTCATTTCTACCTCACCACTCCTTCCTTCCTCCCCTAAATTTGAGGGTTCTACTCTTCTTATTTTCCACTCGTTCTTCTTCATAGCTTTGATTGATAGTAGTCCATTGTTAATCTAAGGGTATAATTGGAATTTTAATTTTCTTTTACATCTATCTTTCTTTTTTGGGAACCAATCTTCTGAAACAACTTTCCTCGAGTTTTGTTTTTTGCTCTACATGGCTATGCATAGACAGACTGTAGACATTATGTAGCACCACTTATATGAATTTCCTTCTCTACACTTAATGCCTGCCTCCTTTCCTCAACACCAAGCTTGGTACCCCTTATATTAACCTGATTTAGCTTCACTTGAACCCTCTCAAGACCAAGCCTTAAAAAAAATCCTTCCACATGATGGATCCCTAAAATATGTTTCATGGAAATAATTCATAGGAGAACCATCTCACTCAATGTTACCCTTTCAACTGCCTACAGTAAAGGATTATATAGATTGTCTCTCCCCCTAGATGTTCTTAAATAAAGTGTGAGCTCCTAGTTAACCACAATGGTTTTTTTTTATATTAGGAAAAGGCTAGATTTTCCTTTAGTGAGGTAAAGGAGCTTATAAACAGTAGAACTCTTGTGGTCTATAAGAGGTTATGCTAAATGAAGACTCATTATTTTTACTCAAATTTAATAAAAGCGTGGCACAGGAAATTAAAGAGGGAGGCCCTTGGCATATAAATAGTGGTCCTATTTCCCTTCAAATATGGAAATCAAACAATAGATTAGAGGACATCCCTCAGAAGGAAGTGCCATTGTGAGTAAATTTCCATAACATTCCTCTTGAATATTGAACAACTAATGGCTTGAGTTTTCGTAAAAGCTATATAAGTAAACCGTCGTGCATGGATGTGGCAACATCAACAAGGTGGAGGATTGGGTATGCATACATTTATGGTGGAATATACCTAAAGAATGAGCTCTTAGAATAAATCCCACCTCTCAGGCTAAGGGGAAAATGATCAACTCATTAAAAACATGATGAAAGTTTCCTACCAATGGTGCTTACAACCTAACAAGGAAAAATATAGTGTCTAATGTGAAAGATTTTCACTAGAGGCAATTATGAAGAATTGGTTATGCCATGGAAGAACTAGGAGACATAAATGATTGACTAGGACAAGACTACAGTGTGTTAGGCCTGCTAGTTTATAAGCAGTTCATCCAGTCTTAAATAAGCAAACTAATGTTCCTTAACTAAATAGGGATTTAAGTTCCCTAACCTAGCAACCACTAAAAAGGGAGGATCAATGAATTGAAGATACAGGGGAAAAATCCAAAAGAGACATTAGGGGCATTCAAGGGGGAGAATTCTATGTAATTCTACTTCTTACCGAAGCCTTAAGAGGACTTTATCATAGTAGAAAGATGTAATTCGAGTTGAAAATCTAAAATTTTTTAATTATTAAATAATGTCAGTTTCCCTAGAAAATAAGGGGGTTAAATGACTTTAAAAAATAACTTTTGGTAGCTGACTATATAAATAAAAATAAACTATTGATGTTTGAGCTATTGGAGATAAATTTGAAGTCTCTATCCTGTTCAAAACTCAATTTCCTAACAAATACATGGAGCTTGATCATAAACCATTCTCATCACCATATATGATGCATTCTAGTGGCTTTCAGCCCTATAATGGTGGATATGAAGGACATGGGAACAATCTAGATTAGCTTTATTTATGCCTTAAACATAGCTTTTTAGAGAGATTCCTTGTGGAAGGAGTTAAAGGAAATTAAAAGAAAGATCTCAAGCATGTGGTTACTTTTAAGGGATTTTAATTGCTTTATAATCATAAGGAAATCATTGCAATCTAAACCCTTGTAAGGAGTTGCTTACCTATATGTCCAAACTTGAGGTAACTGACATAAAATAGGTTGGCTGCCATTTTATATGGAGTAATACGCAATAACAATCATAGAACATTTAAAGGAAACTATATAGTGTGCTAGGAATGTAGATTGGAAATGTAGATGGGTATGATTTGCTCATATTCATTAGAAGTTTCAATCTTCAAAATATGGGCTTAAGAAACTCAACCAGTTACACAAAATTGGGTTAAAGGAAACTATAAAGGAGCTAAGGAGAAGCTTTAACTTACCCAAAAGGAAGTCTACATCAATTCAGGTGATTTATACTTGAAAATCTTGGAAAAACAAGCCTCGAATGAATATATTAAGGCCCTATAAGATTATAATTTCACATTAGCTCAGAAATCTAGAATAGATTGGTTAAGGTATGGTGACTCAAAAAATAATTTCTACAGATTCTTACTTACAAGAAGTAACAATAATAGCATCTTCATACCTAAAACTGAAAATAAAGTAAAAGTGACGAGCCAAAAGGACCTTTTGATCCATGCTAAAAAATATTTTCAAAATATTCTTAGACCTCCACTTTAATAATTAAAATAGGAGGAATGAATGGACTATTCTAGATAAAATACCCCTTCATCAAAGATAAATACTAACTAAAGTTGTAACATCCCCTCACTTATGAGAAGGGTATATTGGTAATTTGAAATGTTTGGGAGTGTCTATAGTGTATTGACATATTCATGCATTCATATATGCACA
>JAOTAY010000002.1:16062415-16082481 GCA_025629805.1 Erythroxylum baracoense
ACATTTGATGTATAAAACTGTTGAGTTTGAGTAATGAAAAGAGGAAGATTTTGGTTTTAAAAATCTTGTGATTTACAGTTACAGCTTTTAATTATTTAAATGTATGTGATGCCATGTGGAGTACTGTAGTGAGCGCACGTAGCGCTCCCTTATCTTAGGATATGTATCGGAATGACCTACAGGCGTCTCGGTGCGTACCCTAGGGTAATGAGGTGTTACAAAAGTAGTCATATACGAGGAAATAAGAGGTGTTGTTTTCAACACTAATCCTTATAAATCCTCATAAGCTAAAGGATTTAATAATTTTTTATTGTAAAGCATGGAGATACATAAAGAAGGATGTATTTGAAGTGGTGAAGGAGTTCTTTATCATCTCAAAATTGCCGAGGATATAGAATAAGACACTTACTTGTTTAGTTCCAAAGACAAACTTGGCTTTTTTTATAAAGGATTACAAGCACATTGAATGTTGCAACCTATTCTATAAGATCAATTCCAAAATCTTGGTGAACATGTTAAAGCTAATCTTACTTGACACTATCGATCACATCCAAGCAACCTTCATCTAAGGGAGATGTATCGGAGACAATATATTACTTACCCAAGAGCTATTGAAGCACTACCATAAGGCATTTGACAGATTGCAATAGAACTTCATCCTAAAATTTATAAAGGATATTAGGTCCCCGAATAAGTTTGTGGAATGGATTAGCCAGTGCATCAATACACCAACCTATAAGGTTGTATTTGATGGAGAAATTTTAGAACTATTTTAGGAACAAGTGGTATTTGAAGAGGGGATCCTTTTTCCTGATATCTTGTTACAATATACTTGGAATGCTTATCAAGTATTCTCAATAGGAATATTAGTAGGGAATGTGGCTTCAAGTTTAATAAGAAAGGCACAACTCTACACTTCACTCACCTTAATTTCGTTTCTATTGTTCTGTATAGCTAATAGACCCTTCATTCTCTACCTAATACAATCACTATAAAATTTTAGTTCACTTTTAAACCTTACAATAAATAAGGAGAAAAGCTTCCTTATTGCCTTAAAAGATTGTGAGCTTGATCTATAAGATTGGGAGCTGTTTATAGGAATAAGGGCAAGCCTTTTCCCCTTTGTATACCTCACGGTGCTTATCTCATCAAAGAAAATCATATACCTAAATTGCTAAGAACTCTTTGATAAAATCGAGAGAAGAGTGAACTCATTGTCATTCAGATGCCACTTATTTATAGGGAGGCTTCAGCTTGTAAATTTTATGTTAAGTAAGTTCACAACCTTTTGGTCATCTCACCTTGCATTGCCAAAGAAGCTAACTAAAGAAGCTGATAAAAAAATTACCTTTGGAAAATAGGCTTAAATTAGAAATAAAAAGTGAAAGTTAATTGGAAAAGAGCCTATTACCTATGAAATAAGGTCAGCTTGTCATTTTATCACTCTAACTAGTAAACAAATCTATTATAGAAAATACATAAGGAGAATATTAACTGAAAAGGACTCCTTGTGGGTAAAGTGGGTTTATGTGTTCTATCTATTGGGAAGAAGTATAAAGAGAATCAATGCAAAGTTAGATGTGGTTTAAATCTTGAAAACTTGAGACTTCATCTAGCAGTCCATACAAGTGAAATTTGGAAATGGATTAGATACATCCTATTAGAAAGAAAATTGGTCCCCTATAGTAGCACTATATTTACACCCTAACTTTAAATCTTTGAGGCAATGGTTGTTTAGTATGCCAATGTTTTCCTATAACAAAGGTAGTTTTGGTGTTAGAAACACTTCAATAGCTATTTCCAGTTCCATTCCTATTATTTAAACTCTTTTGAGCTTCAAACATTTATTTAATTTTCTCATTTATCTTTGTAAAATTGGATAATAATTCCTTAAGGGTATTAATCTCTTTCTTCAATGCTTCATTCTTAAGATCCCAATGCATCTAAGTCGTGATTATTAATAATAGCCATACTTTTGGATGCTCTAATGTTATGTAATTCACTATTTATCTTTTAGTTCTCACTTATGCATGTATCTACATTCTTTTAAGCCTCTTTGAGTTTATAAAGTGGCTTTCTATTTTCATGCTTATAATTTTAAGGCTTTTAACTAATTCATTATCTTTCAAATCAATATCACTATAATTATTATAATATCTAGAGTTGGAGAGTACCTCATCAGTATCTTCGGCCATTAAACATATGTGAGCTACATCTCCTTTCAAATGGTCAATATTGAAGTCAATTGTGTCATCCCAAAAGGAGGCACTTTTTAAGTGACTTATTTTTTTCCTTTTTCCCTCTTCAACTTCTTTTCATTTCTCCCATATTTATCGTTTTTTTAGGAGAGGGCATTGGTACTTTATATGTTTGGGTTCCCAAATTTTAAAAAAATAATATTATTTAATTTCATTTTGAATATATCTTACCACCTTTAAATTCCTTTATTTTAAAGGAGTTTTTATTAAGAATTTCTTGAATTTTCTAGTGAATAAGGCAATGTCCTCTGCACCAATTTCACTAGTTGATGTCTCTTCCTCTTCACTTAATTCTTCCTTTTAAGGTTTGAATGCTAAATTCTTTTTTTGTGGAAGCATTGTTTCCTTTTGTTTCTCTTGGAGAATTGTTTCATATGTAAGAGGAGATCTAATAAGCTTATCCAATTATATTGTTGTAAATCTTTAGCTTATTATTGATCGTTACTTTAGCTTCCCATGTCTTTAAAAGTGACCTAAGTAATTTTTTTAACCATTTCAACATTACGTAGGTCTTTCTAAGACCTTTAAGAGCATTAATAATATCAATAAATTCAGTGTACATGCTAGATATGCTTTCATCATACTTCATTTGAAATAATTCATATTGGCACATTCGTATGCAATCTTTGCGATCCTTTACTTGATTTATTCCCTTATATGAACTTCTAGTGTATGCCAAATTTTAGGGCCATTTCACACATAGTGTCACCACTCGGAACCACATCGGGCACATGATAACCGCTTCATACCCAAACTAAGGATACTTACGGTACCCTTAACCTGACTATGCAAGGCTAATTGAATATCTTTAAAAAAGCTTAGACAACACAACAATTGTATATTAAAAATCTGAAAACTCAATTAAAACACCTATAAATCAGTTTTAAACACACTTTTATATTCACATTAAAACTCTACTGCAACTTCTGGACTTTTAAGTCCATTCAAGACCAATCTTAATGACAATACAAAAGGTTCATACATAAGGTCATTTACAAACCACAAGATAGTCAAGAGTTAATTTACAAAATTATAAAGCATATCAACATAATCATGAAGCACTATATAATAAAAGTACAAACAAAGGCTACCCACGGATGGTAATGCCCCGAAAATGTTAAAAGACCGTACGATTCACTCTGAGCTTCAAGCTCACCAAGTTAACCTGCATGGTTGGAAAGCGGAGGGGGTGAGTACAATATGTACTCAGTGAGTAGAAAAAAACATATATGGCAAACAGAACCCGGTACACACCAAGACGGTCTAAATAACCTAAGGATGGTTTTACGTATCTAACATACATATAACCACCTATGAAGTGAACATACATGACATAGAAACACATATTCCTAGTTTATGACTCAACATATTAGTTAGGAACCACATAGACCTAGCTTATTAATCACTCATCTAGTGAACGTAGGATCCAATTCTAGTACACAAGAGCAAAAAAACATCACATGTAAAATCAAATTTCGTTAGGAAGCCAAATTTCAGAATAGGCCAAAATAGTAATATATGTCACCAGTAGTTGGCCAAACTAGTGTGCACACCCACCTACTCCAGGTGTTGACTAGACTTTCATCTGCGGTGAGTCTAGAATATGGTCAATAAGAGTGTCATGACCCTAGGTGATGACCTCGTCGGTGACTAAACCTCTAGGTGTGTAATCACCTGTAAGTCCCGTAGAAAGGTGTCGATATGAGGACTCGACTTTTACATACCATCATTAAGGGTATAGGAGTTGCTTAATTTGTTGTGCCTGGCATACGAATGGCCAATTGTTACCTCATCAATCAAAAAAAATCATATGCAAATATTTAGTACTAAAAAATCAAGTAAGGTATCATGCCTTTATTTATCGGTCCAATCGAGAAAATGGAACCTTGCCATGGCTTTAAGTCAAAAGAGAACACATACACGTAGCATACATGACTCGTTTATACATATGTAAACTCTAAAACATTATTTCATGAATATTGTTTTCAACAAACCTACACTTGAAGTGAAAAGGACAATGTTTTATTTTCTGAAACTACATTAAATGATATTGTTTTCAACAAATTTGCACTTGAAGTGCAAAAGACAATGTTTTATTTTCTGAAACTACATTTTTGAACAACTTTGTACTCCAATGATATTGTTTTCAACAAACCTATGCAGGCTTGTTAAAAACAATATCATTCCTCAAAATACAAAATAAAAACATCAGTTTCACTCTAAGTGTAAAGATCAAAACAATGTCGTTTATTAAATACATAAGTATACTATCATATATTTGAGATTCAATTCTACTATGCATTACCTAGGTTCAAAATTTACATACAAGTCAGCATGCATGTCTTGGGATGTCCTAATCCCGTTTGAGAGATATGTTTTCCCCAACTCTCTTTAAAAGAAGGTGTACACTCCCTTGACTTCAACAATCCTCGGGACGACCTCCTTGATCCACAACTCCCGAGCCTTTATACATACAAAAATATATAATGGATTTACTACTTAAACATATGTCTTATATTTATACACCACTGCATAAGTGTGTAAAGAACAATATCACAATCTTTAAGCTATAGGATTCGACCATTAAGCTTCTCACATGGTTACTTCCCTTATTATTCACATAAGTTTTCTTTTGCATTTTCCAAGGCATTTTAGCGCCTTTGATCCAATACTTACACATTTCAAAACATAATTAAGCACATTAGGCCACTACTCATCAATCTAAGCAAAAATTCAATTTTACTCTAAGTAAACATGAAATTTCCATTATATCCATAAGGCATTAGAACCCATTTAACTCAGCCACTATGGCCATATCCATCCAATGGACTTGGTTTTACATACTTAGAAGCTTATGTGTCAGAAATCTCTAAGATTTCGCATACTGATGATTTCTAAGTTCATATAAGGGCATAAAACATTATATATCACTAACATATATATCGAAAGGTACATTTTTGAACTCATATACGACCATGTATATATCTATATATAGTAGTATCTCCAAGTACATACCAATACAAAAGGGCTCAAAGAGTCCTGCGTTACATATAGAGACTTTATTAAATTCATCTCTTTATAGGTCACAAAAATAAAACGTGAAAAACCTTTGCTATTCAAGGAAATGAGTCTCTTGTTTTGAGGATCACATTCCTCTTATAGCTTGGGAACTTTTCTATCATATATAATTTAGTAGGAGTGAATGGACTAGTTAAGACAATTTCCTACAGATAAACACTTTTAGCCATTAAGAAAATTTTCATATTTAGTTTCCAATAGAGATAGACTGCTCCATTAAAGAAGGGGGCTTTACTAATGTTTATCCCTTATGATGATGATGCTCCTAAATATTTCATTATAATTTTTGCTATAGTATTTTGTTAAAATGTTAGACTAATAGACCCATTTAATACTGTTAGATAAGTGCTCTAAAGGCAATCACCTTTAACACTTATTGTATAAATCTTTTTGATTAATAAAAAAGCTTTTTCGTTAATTTGATGCTCATGTTCTTTATGAATTGATAGTGATCTTAAATCGAGTTAATGAATCCTTGATACATTACATAGCAAGAAGGAAATCATGATGAGCTCATGATAATGAGATTCCTATTATATGTAGTTATGTTAGTATCTAAATTATCCCTAGTCATAGGATTAATAAGATGGGACATTGTTAATCTGAACAGACTAGAACATGTTATACTCCTTGATTAGATCAACCAGTGGATCTCATAAGCTATAATCATGAGTTGTTTAGAGTTAACATGTGGATGCTTCCTAAGAGTAGCAAGTACATTGGATGACCTGCCATGAGACAATCATATGGATAATCTATTCTAGTGTCAATGATTGTCTCATCATAGCAATAATGCAAATATCCTTAGACTTGAGGTGCTCAAGGATATCTTGGATACTAATCTTGTACTTTGACTCCATTCATCATTGCCTTTTAGAGGTTGCTCATAGGGTGGTGATTAGGTACAACTTGAGGTATTAGAAGGTAATTAAGTAGCCAATAAAGGATTCACCACTCCTGATAGAAAGAGATGATACCCACGACCTCTTGTTGGGGTCATTACTCGGGAATCTCTGGCCAAAGTGGAAATGTCATGAAGATAATCTTCAATGACATATCTAATTGAGTAATGAGCCTCGAGGACAAGAAATAACATCACTTGGGCTAGATGTGATGTAGTAAGTCTAGCAGGAGTTGATACGTTAACCATACTCTGAACTAAGTGGGGTATAAATGGTGGAAGGATAAATTACACGGGACCATTATCTATGGAAGGATTGCTTGAATTAAGTGTTAATTCAAGTGGCCGACATAACCGAGAACTTAATGGGTCACACGTGTTGAAGATGCAAAGAATGAGTAAAATGGTTTTGGATGGGGACCCAAGATATGAGAGATGCATAACTAAGCTATACAAGTGTGGTATTGTGAATCATATAACACATGTGAATCTTGTTTATTACGTAAGATGACAAAATTACCTTTTAATAAACAAGATGATAAAATTACCCTTTAAAAAAGAGGTGGAAGTTTCATGCTAAATTAAGTGGGATTAAAAATCACTTAATTCCCACTCACTTAATTCCCACTAACTCTCCATTGATGTTGGGGGTTAGAGGAAGGCCAAAGGGTGTAAGAAACATCAATTTTCATGCAAGTATTGTGTGAAAACAAGAGACTTTTTAGTGAAGTGGTCATCATCCTCTCTCACTCTTTACAAACACTCTCTCAAATAATGCATCAGAAAGCTAGCACTTGTGTTTTAGCCATTCTTCCTAAAAGGTTTTAGGTTTTGCTCTTCGCGTGAATATCATTAGAGACGTCCTCCTTTGGTCGTTGTGGTTTACGACAACCCGAATAGGTGAAGACAATGAAGAATGAAGGAGATTGTAAGGTACACATCTTGAGTTTATGTTTTGTTAAAGTTACATCTAATGGCCCTTGAAAGTTTTTGGCTTTTTGGCGTTTTTGTTATATTTGTGCTGTCGTTTTCCATTTTTTATTGCATGTGATGCAAGATCAAAACCCAACAAATACCATTAGTTAGTCCCTAATGGAATTCAAGAGGGGAGGTGAATTGCGTGTTTATAAAGTTTAAACTAAGAATTACTCACTTAATGATTTATGGTCACAATTTATAAATGACAAAAAATGAGTTTCAGTAATGCACTTAAGCAATAAAGCAAAAAGATTAAGAGAAGAGAGATGCAAACTGATTTATAGTGGTTTGACAAGTCACTCATGCCTATATCTACTCTTAGGACTCTTCTTAGATTTCCACTATAACTCTTCTTGGATTTCCATTATATCTCTTGTTTTAAGGTAAAAAATAACTTTTATACAACTTTTACTTAGCAAATGGGAACCCTTTTACAATCTTACTCTAAAGTGAAGAGAAACCTTAAAGCTACTTGAAACACCCCAAATATAATAAATAAAAACTGTAATATAATCTTACAATTTAAAATAGCTCACTTTATTACTTTGATAATATCAAAAGGCTTACTCATTCAAAATAAGACAATGAATACTTAAAATAATTAAAGAAAACCTAGAAATGTGTAAAAGACACTCAAATGTTTTTTTAGGTTAAAAATAAGAAAATCTATATGGTTTTAAGACCCCTAATTGTTGTTGGAGCCAAAAACTAGCCTTTACAAAGACTAGTTACAAAACACTAATAGAATAGTGTAAAATATTAGTCGACTAATGTACACTGATTGCGTATATTAACTAGTTGTTGAGATATTAGTTGATCACTTAACCATATTAGTTGACTAATATGTCTCTTAAAGGGACATTGATAAACTAATATGGTTAAGTGGTCAATTAATTTCTTAATGGCTAGTGAATCTATGCAACCAATGTACACTCTAATATGTTAACATAATCACCTATTACATTTTCAACTTACATTGATCGACTACTATTGAGCAAGTTTTATATCTAATAAAACTCTTAGTAGTCGCAAGTATACAAATTGTAATATAACATTGTCTAAGGTATTCATAAATTGATTTCAATTAAAACTAAATAAACAAACTAAAAATTAAATAAACAAAACAAGTAATCAAATAAAGAATGAACTGCCAATTGAAATTGGGGTTTGATCAAGATTGAATATTTAGGAACAATTATTTCCTTATTTTGATTCATTTAATCTTGTTGATTCAATTTTATGTTTGATCCTATATTTCCTAATGTTTTTATTAGTCTTTCTCAAGATCTAATCAATTAACCCTAAATTAAATGGAAATTTACAGATTGTAATCTATTAATTCACAAAACTATTCCTAACTTATTCAATTATATTTAAAGCAATCTATTAGATAATCAATTTCACAACCAAGATCTCTCTTCGATTAATCATTAATTTGATAATTTTGGATCTATTAAATTGCCAACTCTTGTTGTACAACTTAACACTAATTACTTTGACTCACTCTCTTGATTTATTGTTAAGTTTAAGCATGAAAAATTATCACAAACATGTAAGTATGTATTGAAATAAAAAAATTAAAAGTCAGAAAATAATTCCAGAATAATTCTTAATCTGAATTTAGAAATCCATATTAACATTAAAGAATTCCATTTACACATCAATGATAATGAAAATGTAAAAGACAAGAATAAAAACTTTGTTGAAGCCTTGATCTAGAATGCTAGAATTTCCTAAAATTTTTCTTGATCTCTCCACTTTTGATTAATGGTTGTTCCATTTTTTTAATGTTTTTCTTGTTCTTAAATAGTTCTTAAGACTTCTATGGTTCTTTATTGGGTGTCCCCACTTAAATTGGTTCCAAAAATAGGCCCCCAAATGTCAAAAGACCAAATAAACTAGCGTGGTGGAAAAGCTGAAATTTGCTAGAATTATTCTCTATCTACTTGTCACGATTGTGACTAGCCTCTATACACTAGGATCTTCTCTTTTCTTCACATTCTTGTTTCCATACACTCACAAACACATCAAATACCTCTTGTAATTTTGCTTTAAACTAATCAAACACTTAGAACACATGTAAGCACTAACAATAACACAATTATAAGCCTATACAGATGATAATCATCTAAGAAACATTTAAAAACACACTTAAACACTTATAAAACATAATATAATCAACACCTGCATATAATCATACAATCGTGCAACGATACAATAATGTTACAATGGCATCAAATCTAATTGAATTAACTTAACCTCAAACAACAATCACTTAAAATGTGCTAACATACTAACTTATTCCTTTCATATTTAAATGATTTGACTTGAATATACATATCAATCAAAATATTAACACCCTATTCATACACCTATGGCATTTGTAAGCATGAATTTATTATTATTAATTAATCAAAAGGAAAACTATCACGAAGTAACCTTTTATGAAAATTCTTGCTATTGTTAAAAGATCGATAGGTTTAATTATTGTAATACCAATTTTCTTAAGATTTTCTTTAACGATAACATAGTTTTTTGACGTGAAGGAAAACACGTTGCCATTAATGTCCCTTAGTTACTTAACTAGGTCACGTTTTTTATTTAGCTTGGTTGGAATGTCATTCTAGCTTTTTGTCAAGAAGACAAACATTTTGTTGTGAACGACCCTGGTTACTCAGCTATATTAGATTCTCAACTGGCTACTAGCTTTATTCTTTGTTTATAAGAAAGGCCAGTAAAATAGGAATTTATTTTACAAACTCTTTATCATAATTTCTTGGCCTACATAATTTCTTTTTATTCAATTATTCCTATGAAAGGTTAATAATAATGCTAACCAATTCAATTGATTTAAAATTATAAATATATACAACAAATTCCCTAAAGTGAAGAATAGGTGTCATATCCTAATTAACATGCATATTTATTTAGAGATACTTAAAATATAAAATTCACAAACCAATATGCCTTTACAAATAAATGACCATGTTCAAATCTAAACTAATTTCATTAAACTCTTTCCATTGACACAATTCTCACATATGCAACAAAATGTTCACACAATTTCATCCTAATTAAAACTAACACAATATGATATGCAAAATTCACATACATGACATATTCATATATAAACTTCCCCATACTTAGACAACATGTTGTTCTCAATGTGAGAAACCAAACAACACTTATAAAATGATAATAATAAAAAGTTTAGAGCAAAAACCACTTATGGATATTAAGGTGGTGACCATATGGGTGAAGGAATGTGAACACCTTATGCAACAAAGTACTTCAAAATCTTCTTTGTGTCGCATCGTTGTTTTCTTTTATTCTCACACCATCTCCTTCACTTGCTTCTCTATTGTATTCATGAGCTCCGCCATGAGCTTGTTGTTTTTAGAAAATAAATCAAAGGCTTTCTCCCAACCTTCTTCTTCATCAACATCCATTTCTTCGCTTGTTGAGACCTTAATTTGATGTTGCAATGGTGTGGAACTAGAGCTAGCTTGTCCTGTTCTATATTTCACATGAGTTTTAGAACTAATATCTCAAAGATCCATATTATGGACCATCAGGATCTTAGCTCTCATTAAATGAGTGTGATTAAGAAACTCAAGAAAAACAATAGTTAGTCCTTTAAAAGATACACCATAATATACAGTAAGCGTCGAAAAACAATAACCCATGCTAAGATAACTATTTTTTAGGAGAAGTAGCTATTGTGTTAAAAATATGGGTTGAAGTACAAACTTTGACATCATTGTCCATCCACCACAGTATGAATAAGTCTTTAATAGAACATTTGTTACTTTCATATTTTTCAAACACAGTATGACATAAATTTATCTTAAGACCAATAATGGCATATTGCATAACAAAGTTATCCAACCCTGTTAATTGCTTCCAATATTTCTTAGTATGAAATTCATAATGTTTTTCAATTATGTTCGATTTAGGAAATCCACCAATTTCTTCCATAATATCATAATCTAAATTATAAGGGTGGCCCCTTAATCAAAACCAAAAATTATCCAAAATTTGCGGCTAAAATTGTTAAATATTATAAAATTTGAGGGTTAATTCCTTATACGTAATATAATTAAAATTAATAAATGTTTCCCATCAAATTTTCATACTCAAGGTCTCAATCTTGTCTTTCAACCCCAAATTTTCCAAAATTTCAAAGTTAAAGTACTAGGTGTAGTTATGATTCTAGAGTGAAGAGTTTAGAATCAAATATATTCTTCTTCCAAATAAAACAGAAAAGACATTCCAAAATTTGTAGCCCTATCACGTATGCTCTTCCTCGACACTCGTATTGTCCCCTTCGATTCTATGCATCTAGCAACTTGTTTGATTCTTGGTGCCATGAATAAGTATATACCTACAAAATCAACCGACAATATAATAAAAATACATAAAACACCCAAAAAATGTGAGGGAAAAAGTTTAATGAAATCTTGTAAGAACCACCCTAAAGATGTGATTTATGTGTGGAAATTACTAGATTTGTGTAGGAGGAATGCTTACTTAGGTGAAAGATGTAAGAAAGAAGGGAAATACCTAAGTAAAAGTGAAAAGAAAGTTAAGAGAGTTTGAGAGTGTAGGAGGTGTTCTAGAGAGACAAGTTAAATGTAGAAGAAGAGAAAAGATGAATTTAAAGGGTTCGGGTAGAAAAAGGAGGGGCAAAATAGGGTTTAAAAGTGGTTTTCATAAGTTTCCCTTGTTTTCCTAAGTTATGATCGTGATTCACCCCCTTTGTCACGATCGTGAACTTGGAGCATGATCGTGATAGAGGCTTAACATGCCATGCACGATCGCTTGCTCCTTTAAGGCATGATCGTGACATTCTGGAAATGTCATAGGTTTTTCTTCTTTTGATCGTTTTCCTCATGTAATTATTGAGTATATTTATGTAACACAATCTACTCGTTTTACGCTCAAAAACTACAAGTGAATGGGTCGTGACTTGTAGTTAAAAAGGGTAGATATCGATCCCATAGGGATTGATGCCCAAACATAACTTAATTTAGACAAGACTTTGATTAAGAAACAAAATTGTTTAATGCAAATAATTTGAAAAATTAAATTAAAATTAAAATACTAACACAAAGCAACAAATAATACCAAAGTGTAAAAAAATCGAAATTTAAGAATCTAAAGACTAGAGATTACTTTTTCCCCTATTTTGTCGCCCTCTTAATTTATTAATTGAATTGTGTCTCACTTACGCTTTCTGAACATATTAATTACCCTCTCTCAAGGTATAAATAATTTTCCCTAATAGAATTAAAGGGAATCAATTAGACGATCTCTCAACCTACCTAATGACTCTACGAATTCAACTAGTTATTAAACTATCCTATGGGTGATCAATTGACTTCGCCGAGATCTCTATTCTAACTAATCAATTGACGTGATGATTGTAAGTCCATAGGTCGCCAACTCTCATTGTACAATCCTACGCAATTAATTTCACTTACTCTCTCAATTTATTGCAAGATAACAAAAAAAATCACCAATCATCAAAGACAACTTCATTTAATTCAGAAAAATAGGAGTTCTAACAAAATAGTTCAAAAGCAATCCCTAAAACTAAATCAGCCTAACATGGTCTTCATAATATCATCAACATTCAAATAAACCATTTTGCAAAGAATAGAAGAAGTAAAATTGACAGAAAATTAAATAAAGGGACTCCTTCTCTTCTTTGCCAAAATCTAGAAATTTTAGTGATGATGTGCTATTTGCCCCAATCTTTATGATGATCCTTGACTTCAATCCTTCCTCAAGGCTCCAAACATGTGTTCTTCACTCAAGGATGATGTTTCTATAGAAGGGTTTTCATCTCTCCTTGATGATGAAGGCCTAATTATGCTTTAATAGTCCAAAAACCCTAAGTTTAATGAAGCCCCACGTATTGTCTTGGATTGTAATTCCCACGATCGTGGGAATTGGCCACAGAAAACTTCCTCTTTTCTTTTCCTTTTTGATCTCTAGTTCAATCTCCAAGTTGCTCGATCTTCCTACCTACATAAAAATAGTCAATTCTTACCTTAAATTAACATCAAACATAAAAGAACAACAATGGAAATCAAACTAAATGAAAACATACAAAATGAATCCTATGCAACAACAATCAACAATTATGCAAGAAACACATGCCAATTACTTAAAAAAACATAGACTAATGCACAACTATCACTAATCTTGGCTAAAATTTAATTTTGCAAGTCATTTTCAATTTGGAATTTAATATTAATCAAATTAAATTAAACTTAAAATTTCCAGAAATTAATACAAAATTAATTCACCTTAAAATACTTATTTGATGTCAAAATTAAACACTTTAATTTTATTACACATGTAACTTTCTAGTCATACTAGAAAATTCGATGCTTTACATCAAATAATTCAAAATTAATTTCCAAAGTTTTCCAAAATTTTAATAACCTCAAAGCATCATTCCATGCATCTTTAGGTCATTTCAAGTTCATCACAATAAATTGAAAATCACCCAAAATCATCAGGGTAACTTAAACTACACCTAGACACATAAAATGACAAATTTGACATCCAAAATTTTTCTGGAAATCTAATTTTGAGCAAATTCATTTTGGGCATGCACAAGACATCAAAAGAACACATTTTAACACACAAAAATATTTTTAAGGTTTTGGAATCGAAATATGCACTTACAAAATTATCAAACAAAACAATTCCATCAATTTCAACAAAACCGACTAGATCTTTGTACTATTTCAAATTTTTAATTAAAAAATTAATTAATTATGCAAAATATCAGAGGATTAAAAACATTCTAAATATGTTTACATAATTTTTTCAGAATCAAATTCCAATAAAAAATGTTCATCCTCAGTAATTTAGCCAATAAACATCATATGTTCTGTAGGAAAACAATTTTCATGCATGTTGTATAAAATTAGAAAATAAATATTTTAATCACATTAAAATTAATATTCAATCAATAAAATCATCTATAAACATCTCTTAAGCAGATTAGTGAAAGAAAAGCATGAAAATAGCATTTTACAATTTAATTTCGCATTTTACACAACAGATCCTAAACTGTCATAACAATGCAATCCTATTGCATATGCAATGAAACTACATCTAATAGGCACAAACCTTTCTCTGATACCATTGTAAGGTTTTGATTATGCATTGTATGCATCAAAAATCTGAACATATACTATGAAAAAGAAAACAAAACCTAGAAAATATAGAATCAAAAATATGCCATTAAATGTAGTAAATCAAAACATAAATAAGATGTGTATACCTTTCCTGATGATCTCCTTCATTCTTTAATCTCTTCACCACATTAGGTTGTTGTAAACCACAACAACCAAGCTAGATCATCTCTAACGTAGTCCACAAGAAGATAGAAGAAAGAAACCTCCAAGGAAATGGCAGAACAACACAAAAGTGCTAGCTTTTGATGTGTGTTCTTGAGAGAGTGTTTATAGAGAGTGTGAGAAGATGATAAACACTTCATCAAAAATCTCTCTAGTTTCACATAACACTAGCACTAAAATTGATGTTTTTACACCCTTTGGCCTTCCTCTAACCCCCAACATCAATGCAGAGAGTTAGTGGGAATAAAATGGCCATTGATCCTATTTAATAAGCATGAAAACGTCCACCCCTTCTTTAAAGGGAAATTTTGTCATCTTATTTGATAAGCAAGATGCCCATATGTCATATGATTCACAATCAAATGAATCTAAACTACAAAACTTATGTAGCATAGTCATGCATCTCTCATAACTTGGATCCCTATCCAAAATCATTTTACTCATTCTTCACATCTCCAATACATGTGACCCATTAGGTTCCCAGTTATATTGGCCACTTGAATTAACACTTAACTCAAGAAAGTAACGAGCGGTATCTAGCAATGCATCATGAACCCCAATTGACTGAAAAGTTAGTAGTTTGACTATGAACCCTTCGATATATAATGATCTCATGCAATTCGTCCTTTCACCATCTATAACTCACTTGGTTAAAAGTATAGTTAAAGTGCCAACTTCCACTAGACTGACTACGTCACACCTAGCCCAAATGATGTGATAGTTGTTAATTGAATGATGTTTTAGGGTTTAATTTCTGATGTATTTAGTGTGAATTTGAGTTTTGAGTATGCATTTAGTGTTTAATTATGTTAGTTTGAGTGTTTTAGTTTTTTTATGGGTTAGTATGAGTCTTTGAGCTTAATTGTTATATTTTTGAGGTATCTTGATGGGTTTGTTAGTGTTTCAAGATAAACAGAGAAGATTTGAGGAGTTCTTGAGTTAAAATCAAAGGTTAAGATCGCGGCACAGTAGACCACAATCGTGACAGAAAGGAAAAGATAAAGCAACTAGGCCATGATTGTGTGCATGAGGGCATGATTGTGACAGAAAGCATACATCCAGGTTACGATCATGCATATAAAGCCACAATCATGACAAAAAGGTTAAGGAGCTGGCCATGATCATGGCAGGCAGGGCCACGATTGTGGCCTACGTCTGGTTGATAGAAAAACTCAAGTTTTGCAAGATCTCTTGGACCATTTAGACCTCGACTTTGACCTAGAGCCTCAAAAGGATAAATAGAACATCACAAGTTAAAACGAGGAGTTCTGGGAGAGAGAATTGGAAGAACTTTAAGTAGCTACCCAATAACCCTAAAAGAGACATTGAGAGATCGAGAAAAGGATCAAATAGAGCATTCAATCATTCTCACACAAGACCCAAACATTAAACATAGGATAACACAATCAATCCATAAGAAGAGAAAGAACAACAAATTCAGTGAGAAGTACACTTAATCAGGTTTGTTGGCATAGATGTCACGTCCAAACTATCGTCGAAAAGCTAGCTCTCTATAGGTCTCACATGGTTGAGAGCTTTGCCCCTTTTTCTCATCTTCTAATGTTCTCTCTCACCAAATCTCCTTAATGGACGGGGCAAAGGGGATGACACAGATTTACTTGTTGTAGTTAGAGGTATGATTCACCTTTTGAAAACAATATAGAGCTTCCACAAAAGTGTTCCCAATATTAGATATAAGACACAATTCCTGTATTTTCTCCTATATGAACTGGGAGAATGGGTAGAGGAAGAAAACATAATTCCTATATTCTTCTTCTAACTCACAAAGAAAACAAATAGAGTTAGAGGTAATATAATGCAGTCTTTCCGTTGTACTTAGCTTATATAGCACAGTAAGCCAGAGAATACTGGAATAGCTAGCATGAGGGCCTTGTGCCAAATGATAGGAAACCATGGCTGTCTTAGGTGATTTTGATTCTCCCATTTCCTGAATTTTTCAAGTTGGAAGGCATTAGGAGGGAGATTAAGGCATTAAAATGAGTACTCTTAATCCAAATTATGGTGGTAAAGAAGAGTGAGATACTGTAATTCCCTTAGAATATTCAATTGGCTCCTTAGGATGATGGATTTAATTTTCAAGTTGATGGCCATTCCAAATATGAAGAGCTTGAGGAAATCTAATAACGAGTCCTTTATCGTCCAATTATCGAACCATAAGAATCCTTTTTCACCATTTCCAATCTTACAAGTCACCGAAGGTTATAAAAGGGGTCTTAACTTTAATAGTTGAATCAAAGACCAAGAAAGGAGGTTTTAAAAGGGATCGTTTAAAGACTATAACCTTAAGGATATAGGTATGAAGCCAGAGGATCCATAAAGATTCCTTATCTAGTAGAATATTCCACATATTTCTGATCAAAGCTGATCTATTAAAGGAGACAATAGAGATCAAACCTAAGGCCCCTTCTTCCTTCATTTTACAAACTTCTGACCATTTCACCTTTGCAAAGTTTTTGTCTGAATTGAGGTTTCCCTAAAGAAATCTTCTAAATTGCTTCTCAATGATTTTGATAACTACTTTAGCAAGTGAGAAGTTGGAGGACTAGTAGATATGAAGGGAATTGAGTATAGATTAAATAAGTAGCAATCTTCCACCAAAAGACGCAATCTTCTGAGTCCACCTACTTAATCTTCTCTATATTTTTTCTATCAACGGGAAGCATTCAGAGAACTATATCCTTTTCAAGCCTGCTTCCTACACATCCCTATAATTGCAAAGGTATAACCTTCCATCATAGTGGCATTATTAGCTAGGATCAAATGGCTTTTTATAAAGTTAACCTCCAATCCTGAAATATCTTTGAAAAAAAGATAATGTTGAGATAAGTAATTCAATAGATATAGTGTTGAGATGAGTAATTCAATAGATTTACCATGGTCCTTGAAAAAAAAAGCAGTAGGTCATCTACAAAGCATAAGTTGATAAGCCCTACCCTCTTACATTTACTATAATATTTGAAGTCCTTACTTGTACTTACCTCCTGCATAATCAATTACGTTAAGACTTCCATGCATATGATATACAGATAAGGAGAGATAGGATCGCTTTATCTGAGGCATCTTGCACTCTTAAATATATCAGTTGGCCTTCTATTAACTAGAATAGAGTATGATGGAGTGGTTGTATAGGCCTCAACCCAATGGAAAATCTCATGATCGAAACCCAAAAGACTTAGGGTCTCTAGGATAAAATTCCATTCTACATAATCAAGTGCTTTCTTGAAGTCCACTTTAATGATACAACTAGGAGGACTATTGTTACTCTAATACCCTTTCATCAATTCTTGGACAATGGAGATATTATCCCTAATCCATCTTCCATGCAAGAAGGCACTTTGTTCATATGAGATTAGTGAATCTAGTACTGCCTTCAACTTGTTTGTTAGAATTTTAGAGATTACCTTATAGAAAAAATTGATGCATGCATTAGGCCTATAATCATTCAATGAGGAAGAATGAGAGGATTTAGGAATCAAACAAATATGAGTTTTCTTAATCTCTTTAAGAAGCACACCCAGAGAAGAATACTATAATGGAATTGTTAACCATAGGGCTAGAGTCCTGCCATGTTTTTTGAAAGAAATATCCATTAAATCCATCAGGTTTAGAAGCTTTTTAAGCTACATTTGGAACACAACCTGCTTGATTTCTCTATCCTCCACTGGTTTAATGAGTGTTGCAACTTGCTCCTATGAGACCTTAGTATGAATGAAGGAGCAAAGAGGGGTAGGAGTGGCCTATGAATGGGTAGGACCATTGAAGCTCTTAAAGTATCTCTTAGCTTCCTTTAGAAGGTCTTCTTGCTGGGAGATTTCAACTCCATCTTGTAACTTAAGAGAAAAGAACCTATTAAAATTCCTTCTGTCTAACATAGAGTTAAGGAAGAATTTTGAGCATCTTTCTCTTTCGATTGGTCAATAGACCTTGGATCTTTGTTTTATTATACTATCATGATCCTTAGCCTCGGATAAATAAGATATCAGAAGGGTCTTTTCAGTGTTCAATAAGATAGGATTTGAAGAATTAAAAGCAAGCTTAACCTAAATAGATTCAAACTCTGCTCTAGCTGTGGTAAGAATTGTCGTATTTATGCGGTCTTCTGCTCATAAGAGATTGTAGCTCCATATTAACAGCCTTTAGCTTCTTGGTACACTTGAATTAGTGTGTGCCTTCAACTAAAACCTCCAAGCCTTTCTGAAGAGCTTTAGAAAAGCCATCATCATCTAGCAAAAAATTATTAAACCTGAAAGGACCTCTTTGACCTTGATCTTAGAGTAGAATCTCAATTTGCATATGTCTATGATCAGAAAATAGAGGATCCATGAATGTAGAGATACTATTAGGAAACTGAGTGAGCCATTCTCTATTCACCATAGTACGATCCAGTTTCTTCCTTAAAGCCCATCTATTAGAGTGCTTATTACTCCATGAGTAGAAGTGGTTGTGGGATTTAAGGTCAAGAGTATCCAATTTACCCACACAGATATAAAGGTTGGTTTAGAAATTCCTCAAACTAAAGTTTCCATCAGCTTCAGTTCTATATAAAGTAGAATTGAAGTTGCCATATAGAAGCCAAAGGCCATTTACAACCTTCTAAAACTCAGATAAACTTTACCTTAGAAGCTTCCTTTGGAATACATGATTGGCACCGTAGATGTAAGAAGAAAAAATTTCAACATTTGCCTGATTAGGTTTCCATTTCAGGTTAATAACTTACACTTCAGTAACAAAAACATGGACATCCACCAATGCAGGATCATAAACAATAATGATTCTCCTATAAACATGAGCTTGATGATTGGAAATAAAATTCCATCTAGAGCCTAGTTTATTCAGTAATCTAAGATTAGCATATCTGATTTTGGTTTAAAAAAGAGCAAAAATTCATGGATTTATGCTATAGACAAAATCCTTTAAAGTTAAGAGCTTTTTAAGGTAGTTAATCCTTGTCACATTCCATGCAAAGACTTTCATAATCAAAAAGTGTTGTTTTTGGAATTCTTAACTTTGCTTTTATTGGATTTCCTGTTTTTAACTGTCAAAAATGTAACACCCCATTACCCTAGGGTACGCATCGGGACGCCCATAGGTCATTCCGATACATATCCTAAGATAAGGAAGCGCTACGTACAATTACTATAGAACTCCACATGGCATCACGTACATTTAGATAAATAAAACCAGTAACTGTAAATTGCAAGATTTTTAGAACCAAATTTCTCTTTTTATTACTCCAAAATATCAATTTATACATCAGTGTACAGTCTGTACATAGAGAAATCCTAATACAGTTACTATGCCAAAGGAAATGTAATAAATCCTAACTAGGTCATCCCAAAATGCTGAAGTCCCAGCTGACCCACCTGTGTGCCATGGCCTCACTCGTCTATCTGGTCCACACAGTCTCATAAAATCTCTCTCTTGAGATAGGAGTCTAAATCTCTCGGTCCT
>JAOTAY010000002.1:16082581-16105082 GCA_025629805.1 Erythroxylum baracoense
CATGTTGTGTGAACATCTGGAATGTGTTTATGATCTGAATGAGTGTCTGTAAAATATGTATTATGTGTATGTGATCCGGTGAAATCATGTATGTGATGGTTCATTCATTGAGTTTGCAAAACTCATAAAAATTGCAATATGGTTTTTCAGGTACGAGATAGGAGACCTAGTTCTTTAGACAGGACTAAAGGACCCTTTGGATTTTGTTATGGTTTAGAGGTCTCCAGAAGTGTTGTGTCTTGTATTTTTATTTATTTATTACAACCTCTATGAGGTTACGGAATTATTTGTCTAAAGGGAATAGTGTAAATTTTGTGGATTAATGCAATAAATGTTTTTTTAAATTTGCTGACTTTTAAATGATGTTATTTGATGCTATGTGTAAGTTGGAATTGTTTTGCTCTAATATACCATTATCATAGGTTATGTTCCTGAAAGTTTGGGTATGTACCCTATGGTAGTGGGATGTTCCATAGCATAAGCTGATATGTACGCCTCCTCTAGAATTTCTCTCCTTAGATTATCAATGTTACGCACATACAACCTCTATTTTAACCACAGTGTCTCATCCCTCAACTCAAACTCAGAATTTGGATTCATTTTCGACTTCTCTATAAGCTTTACCATTTTGGGATCTTCACTATAAACTTTCCTGATTCTGTCATGTAACATCGACCTCACTCTCAGTGTGGTAATCGATGCTTTATTTTGCTCTAGATTTAACTCCATATTTAAAGCTCTCAATTGAATCAAGCTTGGTAACCTCGATAACTGAATCTGGGCTACACTGCTATTTGACTTCCTACTCAATGCATCTTCCACCATATTAGCTTTTCCTGGATGATACTCAATCGTACAGTTGTAATCTTTTAACAACTCTATCCATCTCCTCTGTCTCATGTTCAAATCCTTCTGACTTAGTAGATACCTCAAACTCTTATGATCAGTGTATATTTTGGAATGTCTCTCCATATAAATAATGTCTCCATATCTTTAGAGCAAAGACTACAACTGTAAGCTCCAAATCATGTACTAGATAGTTTATCTCGTGAGACCTAATTGCCTTAATGCATAGGCTATCACCTTGCCATATTGCATCAACACACATCCCAAACTTTGATGTGAAGCATCACTGTATACTATATAGCCACTAGTTTTTGATGGAATAGTCAATACCAGTGTTGTTGTCAATCGATGTTTCAGTTCCTTAAAGCTTCTCTGACAATTGTCATTCCATCTGAAAATCACATTCTTCCTCAGAAGTTTAGTCAGAGGGGCTGAGATCAATAAGAACCTCTCCATAAACCTCCGATAATATCTGGCTAATCCTAGAAAACTCTAGATTTCTGATACATTCTTCAGAGCCTCCTACTTCATTACTACATCTATCTTCTTTGGATCCACTTGTATACCTTTCCCATTTACTATATAACCTAGAAACACTACTTAACTAAGCCAAAACTCATATTTACTGAATTTAGCAAATATTTGTTTCTCCCTCATAATCTGTAAGATTACTCTTAAGTGCTCAACATGCTCTTCTCTGCTCTTTGAGTACATTAAGATATCATCGATAAACATAATTACAAAATGATCCAGGTAGGGCTAAAACACCTTATTCATCAATGCCATAAATGTAGCTGGGGCATTAGTTAACCCAAAGGGCATTACTAAGAACTCATAATGCCCATACCTGCTCCTAAAAACACTCTTTGGTACATCAGCTTCTGCTATTTTCAACTGATAGTACCCAGACCTCAAGTCCAACTTAATGAACACCTGAGCTCCTTGCAATTGATCAAGTAAGTCATTGATTCTAGACAACGGATACTTATTCTTCACTGTTACCCAATTCAGTTTCCTGTAATCGATGCACAGTCTCAACGTTCCATCCTTTTTTTCACAAATAAAACTAGAGTTCCCTATGGTGATACACTGGGTCTAATGAAACCCTTTTTACATAACTCTTGCAATTGAGCCTTCAACTCCTTAAGCACCATATGTGCCATCCTATATAAAGGAATGGATATAGGGGCAGCATCTAGAACTAGATCGCTTGTGAACTCTGTTTCTCGATCTGGAGTAAGCCAGATAGCTCAGCGAGAAACACATCTAGGAATTCCCTCACCATAGGAATGTCCTGCACATTCTGCTCAGTTCGAGTATCAATGATGTGGGACAAATAAGTCTTACATCCTCCTTACATCATCCTCAAAGCACTCATAAATGAGATCAGCCTAGTTGAAAATGCTTGACTAATACCTCTGAAAACTGCTTTCGGTTGATTAAGAGATTCTAATATTACCTCCTTTGTATCGCAGTTCATGATGGCTCAATGAGTAGTGAGCCAATCCATACCTAGGATAACATCTATTTCCTTTAACTGTAACACAATCAAGTCTGCCTCCAATTTTGCCTAATCAATTCGAATTAAATACCTCTTGTAGACTTTCCCTATCACTATGTTAATACCTATCGGTGTACTCATCTCTAATCCATATCTCAGTAGCTCTCTATCAAAATGAAACCTAGATGCCATACGCGGTGCGATAAAGGAATGCGTAGCTCCAGGATCTAACACTGTAAAAGCCTCAAAAGTAAATACAAGTAACATATCTGTAACAAAATCTGGAGAATCCTGAGCCTCCTATCTGGTCATTACATATACTCGGGCCTGAGACTGCGGTTGATTTTTCCACACCTCAGTCCTAACAGTAGGACTCCCAAAGCTCATTCTGCCTCTACCACAACCTCTCCATCCAGACCCACTAGCTCAGCTCTGCTGGACAGTAGTTTCAGTTACTCCTCTACCTCTCCTTCCAGACAATGCTCCAAATACAACAAAGTAATCCCTTATCTGATGATTAAATGTTCTGCATCGAAGGCAAGCTCCAAATAATTTCCAGCATTTACCACTATGCTTCTTTCCAAAATGCTCACAATTTGGCAACTGACCCGAAACTGCTCCTTTTCCACTACCAGACTGTATGAAGCTACCCCTCTTTCAGAACCCTGACTGTCTTGATCTAGCTGGCTGTTTAAAAACTCAGTTCTGATGCTTGCTAAACCTTCTGCCATAACCACTATGAGATTCACTTGGCCTCTTCAATCTAGATTTTGATCTGTACTCAGATTGACTATCATTCAACAATTGTTCGATTCGGATCGAGGCAGCTCGTAGTTCTAAAAACTACCCAGGTTAGAGATTGCTAACCTCATCTGAATCTCCATGTTCAGCCCGTCTTCGAATCTCCCGCACTTGTCTTCCTCAGTAGGAATCAAGGCAGTAGCGTATCCCATTAGCTCATTAAACTTAATCTTATAATTAGCCACTGATAAGTTGCCCTGCTTCAAATCCAGAAATTCCTTCATTTTTCTGTCTGGGTAGATTTTGGGCACGTAGTTCTCCTTGAAGACTCTCAAAAAGTCTTCCCAAGTTATAGGGCCTAGTGATACTACCTGGAACAATTTTCCATCATTGCTAGGCTGGGCCTTGCAATAAGGAAATTGCATAGTTGAACTTTTTGTCTAGCTCACAGTTCATCTGATCGAAGACTCTCTCTGTCCTCTCTAGCAATCCCTCGGCCTCTGCAGGGTCTGCACTTCCGTAGAAGTCCACAGCCCCCTGCTTTCGCAGTTTGTCATACCTTCTTTCCCTTCTCTCAGGAATTCGGGGAGGCATTCTCTCAGGTCGAGACACAGACGAATCCCTACTGGCTCTTACTAATCCTAGGTCAGCTGATTGTCCCACTTGATCAGCTATGACGGATAACTTATAATAGACAATAACTTCAATTACTATCCACATGTCCCATGGTAACTTATATCTAACATCCTATATATCCCTATGGATGCCAACCATGCTCTGATACTAACCACTGTAATGCCCCACTCCTATCCAACAAGTGCCCGCATGCTTGTCAGACGTTTATGCACATACCCGACGAAAATGGCGCGCTAACTATATCACTTTTTGTCATCTCATGGCATCATTACTTAAAACATAAATATCATAATGATTAAAACCCTAAATTTTCTCATTTCATTTCATAAACCATGATTAACAATATAACACTTCATAAAATATCCATGTATATACAATATCGACAACTTATCAGAGTCTACAGCTCTGTTACAAAACGTGCTACATATATGAGGAATTATACAAAAAGTTTAACTAATTCCTTCAGCCCTAACTGACTGACCTTTGATCCATTTCTTCTATCCAAAAGCAGTGTTAGATCTCTTCTAAGCTGTCTTAGAAGCTAAGTCGTCACTATCGAACCTGAAAAGTCAACTTTGTAATTTTGGTAAGTTTTACGAACTCAATCAGTTAACTATCCTCAATGGTTCACCCATGACATATATTAACTCAATGAGTTAACTATCCTCGATGGTTCACCCATGACACATATCACATTAACACATACGATCATATAATTCACATCATTTCATTTTTCATGTATCATCGTAAAACACTTGGTACATAAGTTTTCACATTTTTTATTCCACTCTATTCACATTACATTGCAATCATTCAAATTACACAATTTATGTTTATATGCAATGTTCATGAGACTCACATTTGTTGATTACGTTGTTGTGACTGAGTGCCTTTTTCACTGTCCCATATCCATTGTGAATATCGGGCTAATTAATACTGTCTTTTATCCGTTGGGGATATAGGGCTCATTTTACTTAGCGCGCTAGAGGCTCTTACCATGTTCTGAGCTTTAAGCTCTTTTTCACTCTCGACTTTGGTCATAACTACTGTTATATTTTAATGCATTCATGAAATGAAATCATTACACATATTCAATCATTATGTTTAATCAATCACATTCACGTTCTCTTTCTCATTCACATTTGTCGTCAGACCTTGGATTGACATTCAACATATAAGTTGAGAACCATTTATTCCATCAAATTCACATTCAATGAGCACTTCCAATGTTTTATTCATACATCAAATGCCTCAGACATTTAATTTCCAGAATCAGTACTTACACATCACATAATAATTCCATATATATAATTTAACAAACAAGCAATCAAGGTGAGACCATCTTAGGTTACTTACTGGTTGCTCCCGTTAGCTTATTGCCTTGAATTCCCAGCAACGTCTGGAATCGGTCACTCAATTTTCTCTTCTATATCATGTAATCACACACAGTTACACATTACTACTTTGTACATTTGCATGAATACTCAATCATATGCACATATATATATATTATGTATAATGCATGTTCAATGACAATTCCCGGGTATATTTCCTTAATACATCGTAGAAACAATTAACATTATTTTCGAATCATCCTTTCAATACCTAATACCCTTTTCTCACTTTAAACACCTCTTTTAACATCAACTAGGTTCATTCAAGATCCTATTCAAGCCTAAATATCTCATATGGGAGCACAATAACATTGTTTGGTTCATATTTCACTCAAAAGACAACTCTTTCTCTCTATAGCTCTGGCCACGATCGTGGTGCTCCTGCCACGATCGTGATAGAAACTTTTGGAGCTGGCTACGATTGAGGTGCTCCTGCCACGATCATGGCAAAAATGTTTTTTGTCCAGGCCACAATCGTGGTGAAGGGCCATGATCGTAACAGAAACTTTTTCTGTTGGGTCACGATCGTGGGGTGAGGCCACGATTATGCCATGCAATTTTCCTCCTCCATTCATCCGAATTCAACTATCCTAACACCAATTTCACATCAAATTTCCCATAATTCACTACCTCTAATACAACATCATTCCATACTAAATCAAATACCAATTTGATTGCAACAAACTCTCAACTTCTACTTATTTAACTTACCATTTCAAACTTAATCTCATCATTCATGAAAATCTAATCTCCTTCATACTATATCTCATTCCTAAACATTAAACCATTCATTGTCAAAATCCATCATTTCAATTTCATAATCTCTTTATTCTTACCTGACTTACCAATTTAAACATTCACCAAAACAAATCATACAAGGTATTAACCTTAACCACAAAATAGGCATATTCATATACTCTGTCATCATCAATTTTTTGCACATTTTCTATTTCTCTAACACCTTCATTTCATTTCTAACTATCACTTTAATAAACCTTATTTCAAGACACCATAGCTCACCTTATAACATAAAAATAAGGCATAACTTTATCTACCTCTTCATCCACACATCATCATTTTTCAAACTTTATTTTTTATAATCATTCATCTATTAAATTTTATCATCATAATTGCTTCTTACTAAAACAACTCATGTGTAACATTAACTCACAAAAATTTAAAACATGATCTTTTTATTACTACTACCTTTCACGTTAACACAAAAACAAATTTAATGATCATGATCATCCTTTTCAAATTACTCATCATATTAGTTTCATTTAACATTACCCATAAGGATCAAAGCATAACTTACTTGATTTACTCTTTAGCTTCTTCAAAATCACCAAGAAACCATAATCCTTCATACTCATGATCATCAACTTTCTAGGGTGGATTAGGTTAGGTTTTGGAGACAATATAAAGAAGACAACAAGAGGGAAGTAGCAAATGATAGATAAAGGCAAGGTGTAATGTGGATGAAGGTTAGTGAAGTAAAATCATGAAAAAGAAGAAGAATGAAGAAGATGTTGAAGATTACGCAGAGAGGAAAAAAAAGCAAGATGAGAGACAATTAAATGACCTTCCCAAGTTTAAAGAATCATGGGATAGGGCATTGTTTGGCAAGTGACACTTGTCACTTGCCACATGTCCAATCTCCATAGGTTTACAATTGATTCTTTTATAAAACTAGTCCACTTAGCTCCATTTTCTAACACAACTGTCTCCTAAATTTCAATGGCACTTGTTAATAATTACTATGGTCATTTATCAAAATTTCCTCTTCCATTTGACTTTTATTTCTACTATCATAAATTAATTATCTTGTCACTTGGCATTTTTCCTAATCCAAAAATACCCAAATTTTCAGAAATTTCAAAATTTCACCAAAATTTCCAAATTAATACTAATACACACCCTTGCAATTTTCAGTACATATTTTAACCACCGTTCATATAAAAATCACATTTATAAATCAATTATACCCGAAAAAATGTCAATGAATGCATGTACATTTATTTTACTGTGTGCAAACATTAATATTCACCAGTGTGTGTATGCTGTAATATGCATGAGCATGAAATGCACTTCCTAAATTCACAATAATCTCTTATGTACAGTATCCTAGGGTTCTAACCTTTATCGTGGGATAACAGGATGTTACATGGCAAGTCAAAATTTATTTATTCCTAAGTGTTCGCAAATTTTCATAAACATTAGAAAAGGTTCAGTGAAGGAAAAATGGAAGCAAAGCACTCAAAATAATGCAAATGGGCTAAGCTCATGGTGGTCTAAAAATAGGCAAATAAATCAGTCTAGAAACAAATCACATGACAGTCTCCACTTTCTAATTTTCGCATAGCAAAAATTAGGCTTTGAGGTCTTCTTAAAATTTGTTCCTTATGTCTCTAATTTTCATATCATCAAATATCAGACCATTTGGACTTCTAAATTATGAGGTAAGTACCAAACATCACAAGCTGTTCCAATATAGGGGCAACATTAGGTGATCATTTTTTATCTCAATTTCCAATATCATACACCAAAATTAGGTCAAGGTCGCTTTTATAGAATATTAGTTCTATGTTTTAAGTTCCATTTTAAATTGGAATCACCTAATTTGGAGGTCTTTAGGCTGAGTTATAGACAAAACAATAGCATTGGTTCGAGTGAACCAGAACCTAAGATAGAATTTCACTAAATGTGACTCTGTCTTATTATATTCAACCAATTCATGCAAAGTAACACTAAATCACCATTCTAGGAACCATTCCATGCCCAAATCGATCTTTATACACATTCAAATATACACAAACACATAAACTACCTTAGCGGAGTCCCAAACTTTGAAATTTGCCAATTAGCTCTTCTTTTAGTACTCTTCCTTCTCTTCCCCTTTAGTTTTGCTTGATTCACTAACTAGAACACCACAAATACATATCTCAATTTCATATCCAACCTTATAATTCTAGCTCTTCATGACAATGCAAGAAAGATGAAGATGAAAAGAAAAACCACAAACTTTTACCTTGATTTTCACCTAGGATTAACTTGATTCCTTATGCAAAATGATGTGATTAAGGAGATGGAATGGAGAGGATATGAGAAGATAAAATTTTGGAGTTAAAACACTGCATACATGTCCCTCTCCCTAGTCTTCTACTCCCCACTTCAAGAAGTTTCTAGTCTTACACACATGTTTCAATCCCATTGGTCCATATATTGATTTTTGGCAAAATTGCACACTTGGTCGTTATTCTTCCTTTAATTCCCACATGGACATATAAAGTCATCAATTGATTTAATTCTAGTCCATGACTCATATATAATTATTCATGTCCATGTCTAAATGAAGAAATTACCAAATTTCCCCTATCTTTTAAATTAATTACCATTATGTCCTTTACTATGCGTAGATACACTTAATTCTTTATGTTCACTACTTAATACACCCTAGACATACTATAATGCTTCTAGGGTATATATTAGGGCCTTACATGTAATGTTGTCACTGAATCGACAATAATCACTCCTTTTTAATCTTGAAAGGTTGACTATTTTTTTACTTCTATCTGACATCCAAAGATAGCTACTATTCACCATCTCCTCTAGCAACTCTTCTTCTTCCTTAACTGTCTCCATATTAGGAATCCTCTAGCAACTGCATCTATAGTTCCCCTCATGGTTGTATTAACTCCATTGTAGAAGTTTGCAATAGTAATTCCTTTCGTAGGTTGTGGTGAGGAAATCTCCTTTACAAATTATTGTATCAATCCCACATTTAGTATAATGACACCTGATCATTTGTTTGGAAATTTGTAAGCTCCATTATCAATCTTTCTATCTTTGTTAAATAGAACTACTTATTTAGGAAGGCTCGCACTAATTGCTCCCATATTGTGTCATTGGTTGGGTTAAATGAATGGTACGATGCCTTAACTCTATTACTGAGTGTAAAGGAAAAGAGCGTCATCCTAACATCATCTTGTAACATACCATTATATCAAAAGTTATCACATATTTCTAAGAATTTCATTAGATGAGCGTTGGGATCTTCATTATCTAACCTATAGAATGAAGTTGCTTGCACCAGTGATCGAGTGATGCCTTCTTGTGTCGTATTAAACCTATCCTCTTGAAGACTTTAAGGTTTCTATACTAGTCTCCATGAATAAATTCTTCTGCCATCATTCTTTCTATCTCTTCTTGGTGTCTTGCTATTCAGATTTCTCTTTCTTTCCTGGTGATGTCAAAAACTAGAGTTTTTTTTAAACTTGCTTGAACTTTTAGTAATTCTTATGTTTATGCAATCACAAGCACATAAGAATGGAAAAAATTCTTTAAATTAAATGAATCCAAATTGTCCTAATGCTAAAATCCTTGGTAACAGTGCCAAGAACTTGTTGAACATGGTTTATATATAATAAAACTTTCAATACCTATAAGGATATGAATCATGTCTTGTAGTATAAGAGGTTATCATTACCATAAGGATTTATAAACACCTAAACAATTTGAATCTAACTTTGTCTAAGGTATTCGGAAATTGATTTGAAATAAAATTAAATAATAGAAATTAAAACAATTAAATAAATGAAACAAGTAATCAATTAAACAATGATTAGCTGCAACTGAAATTAGGGTCTGATCAAGATTGAATACTTAGGAACTATTATTTCCTTATTTTAATTCCTTTAATCTTTTTTATTCAGTTTTATGTTTGATCTTAGATTTCATAATGTTTTAATTACTCTTTCTCAAGATCTAATCAATTAACCCTCATTGAATTCAAAATTTTTTTGTATTTTTCTTGTTCTTAAATAGTTCTTGAGGCTTCTAAGATTCTTTCTAGGGTTTCCCCACTTACTACGGTTCCAAAAATAGCCCAAAAATTTTAAAAAGCTGAAAAAACCTCGCAATCTGGAAAAGTTGAATTTTGCTAGAATTACTTTGTATCATGATTGTCACATTTATTGTCACGATCATGTCCAGCATCCATACACCAAGATCTTGTCTTTTCTTCACATTCATGTTTCCATACACTCACGAACACTCCAAACACCTCTTGAAACATAAAATTAAGGTCAAAATTTTGCTTTAAACTAATCAAACACTTAGAACACAAACAAACATTAACAATAACACAATTCTAAGTCTATACATATGATAATCATTTAAGAAAGACTAAAAACACATTTAAATACTTATAAAAACATTTCAATTACTAACATATATTGGTAGACCAATCCTTTCAAAAATATAGTTTTAATCAATTTAAATGCTCAAAATTGATTTGTTTAATGAAATTATAATTAAAATAACAATTAAGATGTCCCCTAAAATAGTGTTTAGGAGATCAAGAGGTTTTAGGAAAAACAAGGCTTTAATATCTCCTAATGAATTAAAAGATTCATGCAATAAAGTGATATGAAATGTTTGTATATGGTAGGCCTTTAAGATTACCATACTAACATGGTGAGATTACAATTAACATAAAAAAACCTTCATGTGTCTTTATCTTTTTTTCCTTAATTTAATCTTCACTTTAAATGTTGCAAACTTTATCTTTTCTTCTATCAACTTTGTGAAGCATCTTCTCGAATTATGTATGGTTTCATCTTATTCTTATATAGTTTCTCATAAAGATAATAAACTTATTAGTAGGTTTTATGCTTTTTATTATCATAACTTTGATTGGAACCTCTCTTGGTTCAATAGAGAATATAAATGGAAAACATTCGATGTAATGAAAACAACTTAAGAGAGTTGCAAAGCAATTTTATCTTTCTTGAAGTCACCTCTTAATATGTTTGTCTCTTTCACCAAATTTCTTCATAATAATCATTAAGTTCCATATCATATGTTGTTGACCATGTTTTTATTTTAGTTCGAGCAAGAATGGTGTCACAAGTTATATCATTGTATCCAATCCTTTAAAATATGTTCCTACATATAAACTCAAATTTCAAATAGAAGTTGGAACCATAATGTTTTTCCTTTGTTTCATAGAATAAAAATTTTCTAACGTAGCTCTAGAAGGCTGACTATTGCGAACATGGGAAAGATAATGTTATTAATCTAATTGATCTCACATTTATTAGCAACCAATTCATTTATTCTCACAAGAAAACAAGTAGTTGTCTGAATTTAAATAGAGTTAGATAATGTTATAAGTAATGCCAGATATCTTAGTACCATTCCTCACTTTTGGATAAGTTTAAAAAATCCTTTAGTCTCTGATCATAATCCTAAAATGGTTTACTTCGGTTATTTAAACCAAATTAAAAAGTAACTTTTAGTTTTAATGATTAATTTGTTTCATTTGTTATATTTGAGAAAGTAGTCCATAAAGGATGGTATATTATGGTAAAATGACCGATCCCTTTACAAATGTATAAAAAAGAACAAGGTCATCAAATCAAAGCTTAAGGCGTTCATCTTCAAAATGAAGGGTGATATTGAATTAAGTATTTCTAAAACTATATATTATTTAATTTCTAACCATGCTCAACTTATAAATTCTCCTTATGATGTCATTTTAAGGAATCGGGAAAAAAGTAAGCTAAAAAAGTACATTATAGCATTGGAAAGACATTATTCTCTTATAAAACAAAATTTTAAAATTTCCTGATTAAAATATGTGAATCCATTATTTTATAACTTCATTCTTATAAAAGAAACAATAATAAGATAATGGTTTTGGAAGATGATAATGAATGAATTATCACTTCTTACGATGATATAAAATGCATAGCTCTTTCTTAAAAATTTTATTATCTTAGTGATATTGCCCTACCAATATGACTAATGAGATTCAATAACAATATGAACAAAGACCAAGGATTACTTTATCAAAATAAGTTTTCTTTAAGAAAAGGATTCAAAACATAAAAAAGGATATAAGTCATCACACTTACAAAAAATGAGATGGAAGTGATAAGATTCTAAGGTTTATCTCCACTAGCAAGCTAGATAAGATAATAAGTTATTAAGAACTAAACATAAGAGTTTCTCTAAACAAAGAATGGAGAAAATCTCAACTGGTGTTTTTGATTAATGAATAATACCATCTTCTAACTATCTAAATAAGATAACCTTTATAGGCATAAACTACCTAAGAACTAGATTCCTAAAAGAAAATTAACATTCTTAATATAATATATTCAGGAAAAACTAAATAACTTTGAAAAAATTTAATCCATATCTAAACATAAATATGAAAATTTAAAAAAGTTAAAATAACTAACTTTATGAGTTCGACATCGAAAAAATTTCCATATTGACATTAATTTTGTTCTAGAATTTTACACATATAAATTATAATAAGTTTGACATTAGTCATAAGTACCTCCTTAGCACCATTTTTCTTTTATTTCTCTACTCTCAAAAGCTAGCATAGGACTAATGTTGAACACCAACATAACACCGATGTCGATTACATTATGTTTAAAGTAACAAAGATTCACTTATTATATAAAGATCCACTATTGAGTCATTAAGAGCTTTTGTTATCCTTCTTTGCCCTACTCCTTGTCAATAGTCCTGTAATATTCTCCAATAGATCTCTAATAAATTTTGACACCTAATTCAAAATATTTGTGATTTTTTAAGTGCCTCCTTACATCTCGTTTGCTTAAAATCTTATGTAACTTAAGTCGATACTTGATTCCCATTATTTCCCCTTTTTAAAAAGGAATTCTCCTCAAATCAACATTTTTATTTTCATAATAAAAAGAGATAAATCAATAATACTGAAAGTAGTATGGATACCATACTTACCTGAAAAGTCAGTCTTGTAAGATTTATTATTCACTATTGCTATGACTTAAAAAAGCTCATCTCTTCTTAGCTACAACTTGGATTTATACTTGCTTAGAAACCTCGTTTTTCTTAATCGTATGGGTCCGAGTGTGGACCAGTCTAAAGTTAAAAGCTTAGGCTAGGTTGACCAAGCCTTCAACCCATTTTTGGGGCCAATCGAACCTTGGTTTTGGCTCTAACTCAGGCTTAGGCAGCCTAGGCCCAGCTCAGTCCAAGGCTTGACACTTCTAATCATTTTGCACTTATAATTAAAAAAAATTTACCAGCTAGGCTCGGGCTCGGGTAACCTCTATCCTAGTTAGGCTTAGACATCAGCCTAATCGAGGGCCTTAGTAGGTAAGGGTTGGGTTAGGTTTGGCCCAGCCCATTTCCATTACTAATTGTACCCAAACTCAATCTCCATGTTCAAATATCATTTGTTTTATCCTCTTTTTAGCTTTTTTTGTATATATTGAGTTCTTTTCACAATGTTCAACCTTGCCTTCTTATATAAAAATTTCACCAGTTCATCCTTTTTATTTTCTCATCTTAACTATCTCTTTCATGGAAATGAATAGGAACAAGATCTAAAGGAGATAATGAGTTAAATCCATAAACAATCTTAAAAGGAGAATAACTTGTAGCACTATGGACAATCCCATTATAAGCAAAATAAATGAAATGCAAAGGCTCTTCTCAAGTTTTAAGATTCTTACTAATAATAGCATGCAATAAAGCACCTAGCCCTATTAATCATCTCGGTTGACCTCTAGCCTATGGATGGCAAGTTAAAGAAAATAACAACTAAGTTCCCAATTTTTCTATAAAGTTCTCCAAAATTAACTTAAAAACTTTATATCCATATTCGAAATAGTGGTTTTAGGAACTCCATACAATATAACAATCTTAATAAAAAATAATTCAGTAATGTAAAATATATTATTGGTTTTATAACATATGATAAGATATTCAATTTTAGAAAACCTATCCACCACTAAAAAAAATGAAACTTTACCTTTCTAGACCTAAATAAGTTTAAAACAAAATTTATTAAAAGATCTACCTATGGTTCACCAGGTACAAGCAAAAGTATGTACAATATATGGGGTTGTACTTTAGATTTGGCTTACCTACACATAACACATCTTTTACACACTCCCTTTATATCTCTCCTCATATATGACAAAAAAAAATATTGATTCAAAATTTCAAAGTTCTTGTTGACTCCAAAATAACCCGTTAAGCCTCCCTCATATTCACATAACCAATTCTTACTAAACAAATATCCTTCATACCTATAAAACTTTCAAAATGAAGAATTTTCACATGCTTTAAACATATTACCAAAATCAGGATTATTAACATATAAATCTTTAATCTGCTCAAAACATATCAATTTAATATATTAAGTACTCAATAAATCATGTCCCTTAAAAAACCCCATTAGTAGCTACATTTTCCTTACTTTGCTATATTTGACAATAAAAGGAAAAGTTTTAATGAATTATGCTCATTTGTCATGTATTTCACTCAACTTAATTAAACTCCAAATATATTTTAACAATTCATTATCCATATGTATCACAAACTTAGACCACAACTAGTATTGCCAAGTCTCTAATGTTGTCACTAACACATATTTCTTTAACAAAAATTGGGTAACTCAAGGCTATTATACTAAATTTCACACTAAAGTATGTTGTTGATTTCCTATCTTGCATCAAAATTGAACCAATTCTTACACTCAAAGCATTATACTCAATCTAAAAGGTATAGGCAAAGTTGGGTAAAGCTAATAAAGGAGTTAAGCTTAAACTTCTCTTTCAATAAGTTACAGGTTGTCTCTTGACCATCACCCAACTTAAATCATATACTCCTTTTCACTATCTCGGTCAAAACTGCAACAATTATACTAAATTTCTTAACAAAACATCTATAGAAACTAGTCAAACTATGGAAACTCCTAACATCACTCATGGTTTTTAGTGTTTTCCACTCTTTAATGGTTTTCATTTTCTCCTTATCTACTTCTATTCCCTTTACACTCACCTTATAACTAATAATTACAACTTAGTGTAAAATGAATACCCTTAAAATTCAAACAAAACTTTTCTTGTCTAAGGACCTGCACTACCTTTCCTAAATGTTCAACACTCTTAGCTAAGGCCTTACAACATACAAGAATATCATTAAAATATACAATAATAAATTTGCTTAAAACTTGCAAAATATGGTTCATTAGTCTTATAAAAGTGCTAAGTCCATTACCTAAACCAAAAGGCATTATTAACAATTCATAAAAACTATATTTAGTTTTAAGTGGTTTTTCATTCATTAACTTCTCTAATCCTAATTTTGTATTAACCAGATTTTTTATTAATTTTAGAGAGAAAATATGCACCTTACAATGCATCAAGCATATTTAAGGATAAGATGTATATACTTTATAGTGATATTGTTGATGGCATAATAATCACACACATTCTCTAAGATTGATCCCTATTTAGTAATAATAAGATAGGCATAACACAAGGGCTCAAGCTCTCTCTCATATAACGCTTCTCCAAAATTTTATACATTTATTTTTGTATATATTTTTCTCTTTAGAATTTGTTTTATATGTTGGCTAGTTTAGAATTTGAGCTCCAGGGATTAAATTGATTTGGAGCTTTATACCTCTCATAAGTTGTAACCTACTTAGAATATCCTCTTAAAGATATCATCAAATTCTTGCAAAAGAGAAAAAATAACATTAAGCAAAGTATCATTAGTATTAACATCAAGAGAAAGAAAAAAATCTTTATAAATAAGAAAGCATTAAACACTTGTATAAGAATGCATCTCGCATATCCTCCATTCTTACAAATGCATCTCGCATATCCTCCATTCTTACTACTAAACTCACTTCCTTTTCCTCGTATTTTTCTTTAATAAAGTTTTTATATTATCTTCATATGTTTACTCTTCCTTCTTTCCCCTCAATATTTCGTTTTCATTTTCATAAATCTTGGTTAATCTTTATAGACTTGCTTTGATGATAATGAAGTAAGCGTAGTTGGATTGAATAACAATTCTTTTTCTCATCATATATAGCTCTCCTATCAAATTACTAAACACATCCTAAAAGAATGTGACTAGTTTGTTTAGGCAACATATTATATTGTATCTCATTTTTATACCTCCTAATTGAGAAAGAAAATAGTGCTTACTTTGTTATCTTAACATTCACGCTATCATTCAATCGTTTTAAATTATACAATTTAAGATATTTTGTATTTGGTAGCCCCAACTTATCTACTAACTCCATATAAGGTAAATTTGCATAACTCCTTTCGTTTATAATCTTATTAAAGACCTAATTCTTAATGTAACACCTTGTATAGAGGAGATTATCATATTGTTCATTCAAATTATCCTCTTCAATTTGCATGCTCATTGATCTCCTAATTACTAACAACCTTCCATCTTCAGGCCTTTTAATACTTTTATCATCACTGGCATCCACTAAACTAATCATATCGTCATCTATTTCCTTTTCACTCTAAAAAATATATTCTCTATCCTCTCTTACGTTATCAACTTCTTATTGGGATATTTTGAAGCTATATACCCTCCCTCTAAGAACTTAAAGCATTTAATATCTTGATTCCTAATTGACAAAGAGAAATTGGTTTTAACTTTCTCTCCACTTGGTACTTATACCTTTAGTTTAGTTACTTCTTTTTAAGGCTTTAGAACTTTTTTCATATTTTTAATCTATAATTTGTTCCATGATGAATAACATGTACTAGAAACATCAAAATAGTCAATAGGTCTCCTTTTAAGTCATCTTTTTACCTTTATGATATTGTAAACAACATCTTCCATTTTCAAATAATGATGTAGATCTATAAAAAGTAACAATTTTTTAATTTAGTTCACAAACGAAGTGAACCTTTTTCCTTCCCTATCTCTCTCTATATTTTCTTTAACTATGACAAGCTCCATTTGCTTATGGTACATCTCCATTTTATTGGATCTAGTCACAATTTTTAGCCTTTAATGTATATCTTGATAATGGGAACTAGACACAAAATGCTTCCTCTTCACCACTTTTATCTCATCCCAAGAATTAATAGGTGACTCTTAGTTCCTTCTCTTAGTTATGATTTATTGATCCAACTAATTCACAATATAATCACTAAAATTCATAATTACTAATTCAATCTTTCTCTCATCTAAAAGGTTGAGACAATCAAAAATTAACTCTATCCATTATTTCCACTTTAAATAAACATCTAAGTGTATCTTTCCTATAAAAGATGGTCTCTTCATCTTAATACAATTGATATTATTATCCACCCTTTTCTCATACCCTTTATCATAGCCTAAACCAAACATATCCCCTCTTTTTCTCCTTATTCTATCACCCATTCTACCTTTTCCTCCTTTATCTCCCTTTAGGTTTAACTCCACTAAGTATTTGGCAGTACTCTGAACCTCATCATAAGATTATTCTAGTAGATAATGGCGAGTTACATTGTAAATTAGCTATAGCAGCTTTATGTGTCTCTAAATTTTCCCTTACTTTACCAATTGGATAATAAGATGCTCATAATAACTTGACATTGCATTCATGATAAACTCCTTGTCTCATTAATATCAGAACAAACCTACATCTAGAAGAAGTCTTTCATACTAAATTCTGATATGAAACTTACCAATATGACTAGTGAGATTTAATACTAATATGAATAAGAATTAAAGATCGTTCTTTTAAGAAAAATTTCATTTAAGAAGTGGACCCAAAATAATAAAAATGATATGAATCATCATATTCACAAAAAAGATAATACAAGAGTGATAAGATGCTAAAGTTGATTTCCACTAGTAACATATATGATCACAAGTTATTAAGAACCAAAAAGCTAAGAGCTTCTTTAATCAAAGAATAAAGAAAAATCTATCTTGGTGTTTTTGATTAATGAGTTACATCATCGTCCAATTACATCAATAAGATAACCTTTTATAGGCATAAACTACTTAAGAACTAGAGTCCTAATAGGAAACTAACGTTCTTATTATAATCTAATTATGAAATAACTAAATAACTTTTAAAAATGTCAATCCTTATCTAAACAGAAATATAAAATTCAAAAAATGAAATAGCTAATCCACGAGTCTATTAATAGACCAGATTTTACACCAATGCTGTTAACTTTACATGTATAGGATATAATAAGTCTAATGCCAATCAAAAGTACCACTCTGATGTTGGTTTGCGTTTAATTCTCTATCCTCAAATGGTAGTGCAACTTCATCACATATAACATCGATTATATTATGTTTCCTCTTTCTAATAGCTTGTTCTTTAATTTGAATCATCACTATAGGCTTGGATTTAGTCTCTTAAAGTAATAAATTTTCACTTCTTGCATAATGATCCACTATAAGTTATTGAGAGCTTTTTGTCTACTTTATTGTACTCCTTATTAATGATCATCTTATGTTCTATAATAAATCTTTAGCAATTTTTAGCATCTAACTTTTGAACTATTTACAATATGTTTAAGTCCCTTTTCATGTCTTTATAGACGAGAAGATTGTATAGCTTGAGTAGATGCTTTAAGACATTAACCAAGTAGGGGGTTATTAATGATGCCTAAGCCTTAGTCTTAATAAATTATTAGGTACTATGGATTAAACAACCTTTTTAAAAAGACCTAGAATATCATAGGATATGAAGTTGTTAATGCATTGTTTGACTTTTTAAAATGGTAAAACGTTAAAGGAGTTAAATCATTCATTTATCACTTTAATTCTTAATTCCTGCAATCCTTTTAGTAGGCAAGATTAACACCCAATTTCTTATTACTAAACACTTTATAAGATCATTTATAAGATGTTAGACACTAAGTTAAAAGAAGTATTATATGTCATTATCTACCCTTTTTAGGACGTCTCCATTTTTTGAAGAAGCATATATGATAACGTCTTGTTATTCTAGGAACTAATGCAAGACTATCATAAAGACAATGGGTTCTAAAGATGTATGACGAAGATAGACTTTATAAAATTCTTTAATTTGGTAGAAGGAGACTTCCTCATTACCACTCTTCATGCTTTTGGATTTCCTATTCCCTACATAAGCTAGATTAATCGATGTTTCATAACTACTACTAATATCGTAACAAATGGGAAATTTGTAAATTAGTTTAATGGTAAGAAAAGGGTTATGTAAAGTAAGTGAGCCTATATCACCTTACATTTCTTTTACTTTGATAATTAAGAAGCTACTAAATAGTCGTATAACTTTAAATGTCAATAAAAGTAATAAAAAATAAAGATCCACAATCTTTCCTTCACTAATGACCTATTATTATTATTATTATTATTATTATTATTATTATTATTATTATTATTATTATTATTATTATTATTATTATTATTATTGTTATGTTTGTTATCCCAAAGCCTTATAAGAGTTTGATGATATTGATGCATCTGAATTCATAATAGAGGCTTTAACTATGAAATATCTTCACACCCCTCTAATTGCTTTTAGACTCTCTTTCTGATGTCGGATTACTTCACTTATGAATTTCTAACATCTCCTACTCAAAAGTGGATTTATCCATATTAGACCAGTTCCCCCTCAATCTATAGCTCATGCGAAGCTATTTGAGTTACTCCATAAATCACCAGCTCATCTGACCTAAATCCATGAATCTTTATTTATTACACTTTGCCAACTTAGCTGTAATACCAATGAAGGGTTTTGAAGGAGCCTGGGTAGAAATTAGATTATATCTAAGTGAGCTATATACAACTAGGATATTATATCTCAATCTAAAACCTTATGGCAATGGGTTACGAGAAATAATTTGTCTATAACTCACATCACCCTTATTTCTCTTTCTAATATGGGATTATGCCACTTGTGAAACTCATATATGAACTATCAAATCCCCTTATCACAAAGGAAGATTAGAACCAATAAAATTTGTTTTAAATGGCCAATATATATTATAGAGTGTCTTCTTCCTCTATCTACAATTACTATGAGCATTGAGAAAATTTTGAAGACATTCTTATAGACATGAACTAATGATAGTTCATTAGAAATAAAGGTAAAAAAGGATTTTTACAAGTCAAAATGTGAGGTTGGTCTCAGCTTTATTCTCATTTCACGTGTTAGAAAAATATACTTTCAAAGAAAATTTAGAACTTATTCAATAATGAATAATCTTTTTAAATTAGGTGAATTCATTCAAAATTTTTAAACGGGAAATAAATTTGACAAATCACTCCTCTGAGGTACATTTTTTTGAACATTAAGAATAAGGCCATACACAAGATAAGGGGCATCTTTAAATATAAAATAAACAATATAAAAAAGCTCTTTTATTTGTATAAAAACATTCCATAAGATTATTAAAAATTTCTTTTATTAAATTAATGGTTAAAGGTTTTACTTATGATAGTAAAATACACACATAATCATCAATAATTTAGATACATAACTCTGGGTTACTAACTAAAATAAAAAATAATTTTCTTACTGATAAATCAAATTTAGAAATGAATGAGTTACCATTTTGGACCATTCACTTCTCTAACAGGTTTTCTATTTCCTTATCATCTGACTTTCTAGGTTCTCTAAGTTGTAAGATAAGGTAGTGAAATCTATGTGGATTTAATAAAGAACTATCTAAGACAAGTTTCAGTTATTACTTTCCATCAAACAACTACAAACATATAGAACTTGAAGTCAAACTATAGAATGTGCATCTACGAAAAGGTTCTCCAACTCAAGACCACACTCTTTTCAAGTTTGTCCTTAAATGCTCCACCTATACCCTCTAGCACGAAAGAAATTCCACAGTCATCTAGTATAAAATCAAACCTCCTTATGCGCTTCTCAATTGGATTATTAGTTGAATCAAAGAGACTATATCGTGTAAACAAATTAATCATCTTCTCAGTCTTAGAATGTTTAATATCCTCTGATTCATAGTTTATATCAGTTAAAATTTAACGGCCTCATAATGGCTACTGCATTACGTGATCACCTTATTCACTACAACAGAAGGGGTTTTTAGCAACGAATTTTAGTTGTTAAAAGTCCCTAATTCGTTGCAGATAATATTTAGCAACGATATTAAATTGTAGTCCAAATCTTCGCAAAATCTCGGAAGAAAAATAATATAGGCAATGCTTTAACCAAATCGTGGTCAATTGTTTTTTGCTATGATCTAAATACATAGTGAAAAGAGATACGTAACGATACGACAAATCGTTGCTAATGATATTTAGTACATTTAGTTTTCGTGGCTAAATGTTATCAGCTACATTACTGTAAATGTAGGTAATATTATTTAGCAACGGATTTTGAATTGTCGCCCAAAATTATTTGCTATGATATAGTAGTCTTTACAAAATATTTTGACTGTGTTTTTTTTTAAACGATGATTTTAAAAATGTAGGCAAATCCTTTTAGCTAAGTTTTTAATTTTTAATAAACATTATTATTAAAAAATTTTCATGTTAATTATAATTATTGACGACATTTTGAATCCATGTTATTGTTTGTAATATTTAGATTTTTTGTTTTATAATTTATTATACGAAAATATCATTAAACAGTAAATAGAAATCAAAAGCATTTTATATAAACAATAAAATATCATTAAATGTTAATTACAAATGTTAACAAAATAATTATGTACAAACTAAGACTCGTTTTCATCATCACTAATACTAACATAATTCGGGCCAAGTATTTGTTTGACAATCGTTTCATGCTTGGCCAACTTTCACTCATTACATTTTAACTTTTGTTTATTACATTCTAATTTAGCATTAAGTGACTAGTTCACCTCTTTAAGATGGTCAACATATGCTAGTCTTGATAAGGATGAAGCAGTTAGCTTAGGGAAAATCCATGACCTTTGATGTAGTCTAATTTTATACCAAAAATGTTGTTGCAAATCTCATCTACATTTGGCTCATTTTCGTTAGACAATGATCTTTGTAACAACTCCTATATCTTATTCTAAAATTTAAAAAACAAAACCAATATTCAATTTAAATATTATTAGTTAGTACTGGATAAATAAATAAAATTTAAATTTAAAATTTTTTAAACTTACGTAGTTATTTTACGCTTCTTCTAACATCCACACTTGACTTTCCTTATAATTAGTGAGTTTGTATATTGTGATCCTATCACACTCTTAGCCATGTAGTTCCTTCTCACTCTGTTTTATAAAAAAAAGAATTGAAAATACAATAAATAATATTGTATTTACTGATATAATTATAACTGCTAAACAAAGAACGTACATATTCATTTTGTAAGACAACAAATGGATCTTTGGATACGAGGGGTTTTCATTTTTCCACTGTTAACCTTGGCTTTCTCACACTTTTCTTAAATAAAGAAAAGAAATAGTCATTAAATTGTGTAACAAGATTAATGGAAGCAAATGTGAAGAGAAAGAAGACACACCTTAACATTGGCAGAGGCCTAATAATCATATATTTGTCTCCAATTTTCTGGAGACATCTATTCAGGAATATGCCTCCTTGCCTCCTCATTTGA
>JAOTAY010000002.1:16120679-16155974 GCA_025629805.1 Erythroxylum baracoense
TAATATTAAATGATATTGTATTTATTTGTGTTTCTCCTTTTTTATTTTTAGATTACTTATTATTTATAAAAATAATTAAACATTAATAAATAATTTAATTTTTGCAATTGTAATTTTCATTATATTTTGCCACAAGTAATATAATAATTGTTAGATTTGTGTTCTTGCAAAGTTCACATAAGTTTAGTGATAATATGAATAAATCAAATATTTTAAGTTACTCAATTCAAAGACTACATAAATGGTTTCCTTTATTATAAAAAACATATAATTCTATTAAGCACATGGTAATAAAATAATAATAAAAATAATATTCAATCATTTCCATAACTTATAGGATAGGATAATATTTGACTTGGGAAATTTAGAATATTTAATAACTTAGAATATAACTTACTATATTTTCTCCTAAGTATGTTAATTTCTTGTATTTTTAGATATTAATGTCTCTCTGTCATTAAAATTTTCTCTTTGTTTTTTCATTTTTAATATTGGATATTAAAAATTGCTATTTATTTTTTTCCTTTATCACAGATATAATAGCATTAATATGTCTTTGTCATATATTGTGACGCTATTGGTGTTTAGTTGTGCCTGTATACTTCTTCTAGTTCCATATAGGTGTTTTTATTCTTTTTCTAGTCTAACTGTGTTATAATTAGTTTATATTATGTTGCCTAAAAAGCATTTATTTGGAAGTGAAAAAGGGGAAAAAGAAAAAAAGTAGAACAGTTGATAGAATCCCAAAATGGAGCAATTCATAAATTTATTAAAAGAGTAGGCTCCTCTAGTGAGAGTCCCGAGGAATTAGGTGAAGGTAATTTTGAACAACATAAAGAAAACTTATGTGATGAGATTCATATTCATGAGGAAATTAGAAATTTGAGTGAGCATGATTATGTATCAAATGCATCCACTTTAGAAAATTTAAAGGCAGATGAGCAAGTAAGCCCTATATTGGATATTTATGATCCTACAAATTGAGATAATCTTGATAATAAAGCAAGGGGTATTTTAGTTGAAAAAGGGCTTGTAAGAAAATTAAATATTGTGTTTCCCTTAGACAATACCTCTCGTCATTTCATTTTCTTATTATTATAGAAATTTTAGTAATTAAGAGATTAGTGATAGAAAGTGGTTATTTTACTCTAAACATATACATAAAGTATATTGCTCTTGTTGTAAGTTGTTTAAATCAAATAACAAACAAAGTGAATTAGCAAATGATAGATTTAGAGATTGGCAACATCTTAGTGAGAGACTCAAAGAACGTGAGATTTGCATTGAGCGTATGACTAATATGAGAACTTGGAATGAATTAAGAATAAGATTGAGCAAAAATCAAACAATTGATAAAGATTTGCAACAAGAAATTTTAAAAGAGAAAGAACGTTGGAGACAAGTTTGATAAGAATAGTTTCTGTTGTGAAATATCTTGCTAAATATAATTTGGATTTTTGAGGATTTAAGAAGAAACTTTACCAAGATTGTAACATACCACTCCCATAAAGTATAGGCCCGAACATACCAAAGGATATTCGAGAACATATTTTATGAAAATGGTACATTAGGATAATCAATCTAATTCATTAAAAGCATCAAACATATCATAGATATTCTAAAAATTCATTTCTTCCCATGTCATTCACAAACATAAAAGTCAAATGATTGCAATTCAGAATCCACAAATACATTACATAACATTTTTATGAGTTCAATCACAGTACCAAAATTATGACATAAAATGGGATGCTAATACACAAGACTCTAACTAGACTTCTCAGATTTAGCTGATTAGACTTTTGAGCCATTCTAGTCCCTAAAATGTAAGTACTAGATTTCTACTATATCACCTTAGTAGCTAAAACTCCCTTGAACATGAAAAACAACGTTGCAATTTTGATGAGTTTGCAAACTCAGTGAGTGAACCATCGTCGATGTATTCACTCAAGTCAGATCACAAAAACAAGTATATCAAAGTTATTATACTTCCACAAGCATATTATGTAAGCTAACATTGCATATCACAACACATCCTCTATTAACTGCAACTGTAATTCACTATTTCAAAACAATTCAATAATTCATTTCAATTCAATCATTTGATACATATAGGGAAATGCACATGTGCTTCCATTTTCATTTTGTTCTGTTATGACCAAGTACCTATCATCCTAATTTACTGTCCTGTATCTATTGTAGATACCGAGATCATTTTTGTCTCATATCTATTGTGGATACTAGCTCCATATTATCTGAGCCTGAGGCTCTTTTTCAAAATCTTGAGCATAAAGCTCTTTTTTACACATCGGTCAGTCTGGTCACAATTTCTTTATCTGATCATGCATTTCAATGTGATAAGATGCATTCCGGCAATACCTAGATGTTGACGATCACCTTGAACGTCTATTATCATGCAGTACACACATAGTTCATAAATCACTAATTTGTTTAATCATATGAATATACAATCATACAGATGTATATGTGTCATGTTTCAATGTATGCTCAATTGACTTTCCTGGTATGTATTCTTATACAAATTTCTTGACTATTCAAACATTATAGCTTGTATGCAACTAGTTTGCAATCAAGTTTATACCTTAAGTAAGATTGATTTACTCCAAATTCATCAATCATACATTCACCAAACTTTTCTAGCAATATATATTCATACAATTTCCCTATTCTCATTCATAATTACCTTATGTTCTTTCAATGCTCATTTATTCATGCTTAATATACATTACTCATATCCTTAAAATCATGTTTGCATTCATAAGGACACCTTCATTCCTTTATCACATCAAAATTTCTAGATTTGGTTACATTGACACCAAAACAGTACATTCTTTAAGTTATAACATCAATTAACAACATAAACTTATCAAGCTCTTAACCAATTAATCAAGCAACAATATAGGTTCATTCTAAGCCTTAATCAAGTCCAAATATACCAATTTAGAGTGAATTTTCCTTAGTTGGTTCAATATGTACACAAAGCAGAAATTAACAATCCAGAACTAGGCCCACGATCTTGGAGGACCATGCCATGATCTTGACAGAAAGTAAATAAACAGGCCACGATCGTGCATTGAGGGCCACGATCAGGCACTGTCTTTCTTCCCTCAATTCTACATGAATTTCATGTAGTTAAAGACATCACTACCACTTGAATTTTTCCAAAATTCATTTCCTTTAAAGCTACTTCATTTTATGCTAGTCTAACTTCCATATTGATTAAATTAAATCTCATAAAAATCTACTCATTTGTTTCATTACCATTCACTTTATACCATCATACATACATTCCTAACTTTTCCAGATTTGAAAACACTTCAATAACACCTATCTTTAGCCTGAATTCATCATCAATTATACTTCAAATCCTAATTTAAATCATCCATATAACAGCCCCTAAACTACCGTTGTCATGCATCCAAAAATAGAATAGAAGGTACCCCTTTTTCATTCATCATTTTCCAGCACAATTTCAACACCAATATTATATTCAATTTATCCCTAATCAGTCATCATAATTTATGCTAACACATGCCACAATAGATTAGTATTTCACTTACTTGTTCAGCTCAAATGCCACGTCAATGTATCAAGCCTGCTTTACCTCACATGCATGCAAGATCATCTTAGGAACAATGAGGGAGTATGATGAGTTTCAGCATAGACAAAAGGAAGACAACATAATATAACTATCTTTCTGAAGAAATTGACAAGGGTTTTGAGATGGTAATGGACAAAATTTAGAGTAGAAACACAAGATGTGAGGGAGGTGTGGATTTTGGCTATGAGAGGAAGGAGAGGGAAAGAGGACAGCAGAAACATTACAAAGGAGCTGAATGTGCTGTTCATATGGTATAGGATAATTGTTCTTTCATTAAGGAAACTTGTCATGAAAATAAGAAAGACACATGTGCACTCTTTAGGATGCCAAATGTCATTTTGTTCTTCTGCCATTTGTCTCACAATTCTCTAAGACATTTTTCACTCATTTTATAGGCTTGGTCATCCTAAATTTTCACATGTCAACTTGTCTTGCTACTTGAAAATTTTCCTAGTCTAAATGTACATTTTAATCCATCAACCTTCCAATTGTAACAATTAACTCCAAATTACTAATTGTAATCCATCAATTCCTTTTATTGGTAAATCAAAATATAAGACATTAGAAATGCAAAATCATATCATAATCATTTTTGAAACTTTCATACCCCCGAAACATGTCAATTAAGTGCAATTTTTCTAAATAAAAATTCATTTATGTATACTCATATTATGTATGTGAATAAAATCATAAAATCATATCCTAAGTGCACCAAATTCATTATAATATGGTGTAATTCATGTGACTAAGTAATCTAATTCTTAGTAGTTTTAGAAACTGATTATTACAAAGATGGTAATGGTAATTTTTTAGGATTGAATGAGACGATTGCTAAATTTGATGTAATAATTCAAGATCATATTAGATGTATTCAAAATCATGAAATTCATCGTCATATTCTTGGTCACAAAATTTCAAAATAAGTTTGAATTCTCTATTAGCCCATAGTGTTAGAAGTTTTATCATAGGGATCATTAAAGAGGCGAAATACTTTTCTATTATTCTTGATTGTACCTCAGATTTGAGTGATCAAGAACAAATGAGTTTGTTAGTAAGATGTGTGAATATGTCAAATAAAAACAAAGGAGTACATTTTAGAGTTCTTGAAGGTAAATGACACATCTAGATTGAGACTTTTCAATGAATTATTGAATGCATTTAATTCTCTTAATCTTAATGTTTATAGGGTAAGGGGTCAAGGTTATGACAGTGGTTCTAATATGAAGGGAAAACACCTAGGGGTCAAAAGTGATTACTTGAAATAAATTCGAGAGCATTATATATGCCATGTGCTTGTCATAATCTTAATCTTACTTTTAGAGATATGACACATTCTTATGTTAAAGTTGTTTCATTTTTTGGAGTTGTGTAACGCATATATGCATTATTTTCAAGTTCTCCGAAAACGTGGAAGGTTTTGCTTAATAATGTTTTAGGCTTAACAATGAAATCATTGTCTAACACTCATTGGGAGAATCAAATAAAAAGTGTTAAAGCTATTAGATTTTAAGCTCCTCGAATAAGATTAGCTTTGATGGAATTATCTAGATCTTATGATGATGCTAAATCAAAGAGTAAAGAGGAAAGTTTGGTTAGTGTACTTGAGAGTTTTGAGTTTTTACTTGGTATGGTTGATCGTGGTTTTTTGATATGTATAAGTTCTAATTAGTAACCTCGATAATCCGTAAGCATTCGGGTCATTCATGTAGTACTTAAGGTGTCGATCCTACAAGGAGGGATAATCTAATCCTAAAATCTAAGGCCAAAATAAATATCAAAAATTTAAAATATAATGAAACTAAAATAAGAATTCAATTCAATCAATTAAATCAAATTAAAATCAATCACAAAAATATTAATAACTCAGCAATTGCAACACACACCCAAGAATCAACCTAAGGAAATTATCAATTAAGAGAAAGGGAATTTACTTATCCTTAACTCTAACCTAACTAATTATGAATTATCAAATTATTGGTTCTGGACGATCCTAGGGTTGATTACTCTCTCTCGAGTTATAACCATTAACCTTAAATCATGAACCCTAATCAGATTCTAGAAGCTACAATTTCTCAATTAACATCTTATCCAAAATCCTAATTAGTTCTGAAGTTGTCCAATAAAATATTAGAAACCTATGGAAGATCTCTCTTCGCATAATTTACCAATTTGATTTAATTCTTTTTCGATTAAATCACCTAACTCTCATTAGCCTAATTTATTAATTTTTTATTTGATTCACCCTCTCGATTTATTACTAAATTATGCAATTATAGAATTTAATCATAATAAATCCAATAAACATAAAACTGACCAGATTTTATTAAATCAAGAATAAAACTCCAAAGGTGAGTTTAGAATATCCTCAACATTTAGATACTATCATCAACTATTCAATCCAATTCTATACAATGATAAAACTAAAAATAAATAGAGAATACAATCGAAATGGAGTCTGGGAGGCAGTGACATTGGGAAACCTCCTAATCCGAGAAGTACTTCGAGTCAGCTTCTTCTCTACTTCTTTCTTCCTTCTTCTATTTCTCAATCTCTCAATGAATTCTCTCTAGGGTTTCTTTAAGGTGGCTGATGTCCAAAAGCTCTCTTTCTCTTCTCTTCTTGTTTTATTTATGTTCTTTTAGTGTTTAGGATTGAACTAGGGTTTTTCGGGGTCCAAAAGTTCCAAAAAATCTCTCGAAACGTGAAATTTGTGAGTTCCTATATGTCTGCCTGATGCAAGCCACGATCATGGCCTACATCTAAGCCTTCTGTCATGATTGTGGCGTAGCTGTTGTTTCAACCCGAATGTCTTCTGAATTTCTCTATTCTTCGATATTGGCCCTGAAACACTAGCAAATACATCAAGGTACCTCAAAAACATAATATTTAATCTCAAAAGCTTGTACTAACCCATAAAACACTTAAAACACAAATAATTAATAAAATAACACAATTCTAACCTAAACACATACTAAATGATCGGATTAATGGATAAACACATATCAAACTATGTCCTAAAACACGATGCAATTTACACTTATCAATGGTTATTTGGTATGATATTTTATTCGCTATTAACATGGTGAGTAAAAAGTTGCAATCTAAATCTCTGTGCATTAATGCTACCATAAAATAAGTAAATGGTGTGATTGTATTTTTTGAGAAATATAGAGATGAAGGGTTTGACTCTAGTACGAATATTGTCAAAAGTCTTGCACATGAGATGAATATAGAGCCTACATTTCCAACCAGATGATGTATTATTAGGAAAAAACAATTTGATGAAATTGACCACAATGGAGAAATACAATTAGCTGAGGATTCTTTCAGAGTTAATTACTTTCTAGTTGTTGTGGATATCGTAATTGTTTTGTTGAAGAATAGATTTGAACAATTAACAATATTTGATAATATTTTTGGATTCTTATTTGAATCAAAGAAGTTGTGATTGTTGGATGATAACGAATTAAGAGAATGTTGCACTAATTTTACAATGACTTTTTCTCATGATAATGTGTCGGATGTGAATTTAAATGATCTTTGTTCTAAATTAAAAGTGTTTCAAATGACTTTGCCAAATAAGTTAATGTCATCAGTTGAAATTTTAGAATTTGTTAAAGTTGCAGATTGGTATCCAAATGTTTCAATTGCTTATCGAATTCTATTGACTATACCTGTGACTGTATAATCAGCTGAGAGAAGTTTTTCAAAGTTAAAATTATTGAAAACCTACTTGAGGTCATCAATGTCAGAAGAAAGGTTGAATAGTTTAACTATGTTATGTATTAAGAATGATATGTTGGACAATATTGATCTCGATAATATTATTAATGATTTTGCATCTAGAAATGCATGGAGAAATGGTTTTTCATAAATCATGATTATCTGTGTATTTATTAGTACAATTCTCTTAGTGTTTTGTAATCTAATATTGTTGTTTGATTTCTACTATTACTATTTTGTTGTTACTGTTACTATTTTTAGTGATTTTATTGTTACTGACATTTGTAAGATATTATTAGCTGATATTATGATTATTTAATATTTGGTCGAGTATGTAGACTTATAAATTGAGTCACTTATGTTCCATATAAACATATAAACTTAAAGTTTACATATTTGTATAATGTCGATTTATTGGGGCATTTTTTTTACTTCGCTCAGGGCCCATAAAATGATAGGAATGGCTCTGGCAAGAGCATCTACAACTGAATTAACCTCTCGAAAGATAGGAAACATTTCAACCTCCCAATCCTTTAATAAGAGATTTCAAATCACCTCACAAAGAGAGCAGCTTTCATCTTAAATCTCCTCACAAAGAGAGCAGCTTTCATCTCATCAATCACAATTCTTGTTAATCCTTGCCACAACCACCTAATTATCACACTTGATAATGAACCTTCTATAGTTCGTAGCCTAAACTTGACGGAGACCTAAAAATGTATCTCACTACTTAACTTTAAACGCAGAAATTTGATATATAATTGTTTAATTTTATATTGTGTGTCTTTATTTAATTTATTTTCCGCTAATATAATATGTAATACTAACATAAAATGTTATGCAAATTACACCAACATATATGTGGATTACAATTTCTTGAAAACTTTGTGTTCTGAATTCAATTCAAGAGAATTTAAAATAATTGATTAACAGAACAAATCATTTTAGTGATATTTTACTGTGTGAATTTATCATAGGAAATTTCAATTTCAATTTTAATTCCAATTTAATTTATATTATTAATCAATTTATTAAAAATATGTCAGTAAGTTAATTTTAATGAGTGAAAAATATATATAAGTGTATATTTTATTAATTTTAAATTAAAATTTGAATGATAAGGAAATATTGGGAGATAATAAAATTGTATCAAGATTTTATTATAATTAACCTAAAAGTTTAAGATTAGACCCACACTTAAATGCTTGTGATTGAATGGAATATGCACAATATTGTCAACTAAAACATTATTTGAAGTAAAAAAAAAAAGACAGTATGTACAATATATTAGTTCAAAGAGATGTAATAATATATTTTTACTATTTTATTAAATCTTTGATTAATACACTATTAATCTTTTCATTAATTCAACTCACCATTTGTGAAATTTTCATTTTTATTACATATTTATTTTAAGTATACACCCAAAAAAAAATCTGTAAACCTTAATATAATTGACATAACATAAAATATTCCTTTTTTAATATTTTGAGTGTGAATAGTATGCTATTTATACACGTGCGTACTTAAATTTGAGAATGTCACTACAATTTTGAAAACTTATCTATATATTCTCCTTACCAACCTAATTATTCATGAGTTTCATACTACGCAGGAGTTTTATTATCTTTTATCATTATTGCTTCAAAAATTACGTACATTTGAATTTTCATATTGTGTATAAGTTTTTTAAATCTCTAATAGTTACTTTTGAAGAAATTTTGATGAGTGGATGCTCCAAATTGTTGTATTTTAATATCTTTTACAATTATTTTTGATATGAGATGCAAAGAAGTGTCCGATTCTATTTCCTGAATTAATAGCAAATTTTGATATAGGAAGTTATTGAACAGTGAATAATCATATCTAGCTACTCCTTAATTTTCATACCAGAGATAGGGGATTCTGATAAGTAGGACTACAGAGGAACTCACACAGGCGGCCTAGATCAGTTACAAATTGAGGAGTAAACAACTGTTATGAGAACTCATTTTTTGTGATGCACTATTAATTAAGTCCTCGAATTTAAAAGAGTTCAACTTGTTGTGCATAAGTTGTAACAAGTAACTTACGCACTAAAAAAAGGCATAATAATTTCCTAATATTGTGAATGGTGCTCGGATTGCGTCAAGAATATGGTTGATTATTTGTCTGAATAAGTGTGGAGACTTTCTGTTGCGAGAAAATTGTGGTTATGTAGAATACAGCAAGATCTATACGCGCATGCGTGGATGCTAACTGTTATCATTATATTACCACGAATTAATAACATCATAATTAATATTCGTGTAACAATTAAATGGTGAAGCAAAATCGAAAATCTACAAATAAAAAAAAAACGCTAAGATTATAGAAAGACAAATTCCTAGTTTAGCAAACTGTAAGTTGTTCGCAATTGGATCAGGACTTGCAGTCGTCACATATTACTATAGTTCTAATTGGAAGGAAGTTACAGAGAATTTCTTTACTTGTTCTGTTTCTGAAAAGAAAATGGAACTCTCTCGTCATTAACTACAGTTGGCTAATGTCTAAAAGTGCCCCTAATTTTGTAGGATTAATTTCTTAAGAGAAATGTATGGGAGAGCTTTGTATGTATTCTTATTATTTTATACAACGGACAAAAAAAATCCCAGAAAACTTTGTGACTACTTGATAAGAAGGGATTTATAAATGAATAATTAGTGAAATCTTTACATGTTTGGGTGTTATCTAAACGATTTTAACCGTGTAATCTCCAGGTTTTTAAATCAATTTGTTTTAAATAGATAAGCTTTTTGTTATACAGACCATATTCTCTTCTCTATATTGACACTTGATTGGTAATAACTAATATATTGGTAGAGTCCACACATTTTTTGTATATCCCTGGTTTCCTTTGCCATCACTATAAATTAATGAACCAGTCTCATTACCTTCCACAAAACAATAGTTTCCTGAACTACTCCTACCTTCCCTTCCACCTCAAAACCGAAATACTCACTTATCTGTTTTTTCTCTCTTGAAAAATTGAGTTCAGTATTCGAGTGATCTCCAGTCGCCGCCATAGCCATGGTGGTAATAGCAACTTTAGTGATTATACTACTTTTTTCATTCCTTAAGGTTGCATATGACACCCTCTCATATTACTATCTAACACCAAGACGCATCAAGAGAATCATGGCAAAGCAAGGAGTGCATGGTCCGAAACCTCGGCCTCTTATGGGGAACGTCTTAGACATGGCCTCTCTTGTCTCACAAACAACCTCAAAGGAGATGAAAAGCATCAGCCATGACATAGTTGGTCGTCTTCTTCCACATTATGTTCTCTGGACAAAGACATACGGTATATGCAAATCAACAGAAGCTGACAAGTCTTTACCACGTGATGTACCAAAATCATCACTACTTTATTTTGTCATTTATTGCAGGGAAAAGATTTATATATTGGAACGGAGTTGAACCTAGAATGAGCATAACGGAGACTGAATTGATCAAAGAACTTCTGACCAAGTACAGCACCAAAGCAGGTAAATCTTGGCAACAGCAACAAGGATCAAGGCATTTCATTGGTCGTGGTTTATTAATGGCTAACGGCGACGACTGGTACCATCAACGCCATATTGTAGCTCCAGCCTTCGTCGGGGACAAACTAAAGGTGGGTAGTGTTTGATACTTTGATGCCAATAATATCTGTTTGGAACGATCTGATTTTGTTTGTGAAACGCGTGTGGGATTATATTTTTTATGGTTTCAATCAAATGTGCTGAAAATGGGTTGGTTCGGATTCATGTTTTTGGCAAAAAGAGCAACGCCGTACACATGGTGGAGTGCACTAAGAAGATGCTCCAATCGCTACAAAGTGCGGTAGAATCAGGCCAAACCGAATTTGAAATTGGCGAATACATGACGAGGCTCACTGCGGATATTATCTCAAGAACCGAGTTCGATACTAGCTACGAGAAAGGCAAGCAGATTTTCCAGCTCTTAACAATTCTTCAACGTCTTAGCGCCCAAGCAACCAGGCAGTTGTGGTTTCCTGGAAGCCGGTGAGTGTTTACACATTGAAATAGAATGCCCATCTTTATTTTTGTCTCTGACAAAAAATGTCCCAATTTTTATTCAACTTCCATACATAATCTCGTTGCTTTTCTTTCTTGTCAATTCCATGTTTAAAGATTCAGCAAGTTTGATTCTTTTGACAGGTTTTTTCCTAGTAAATACAACAAAGATATCAAATCCCTCAAGATGGAAGTGGAGAGACTACTACTGGAGATAATACAAAGCCGAAAAGATTGTGTTGAGATCGGAAGGAGCAATTCCCATGGGAATGATTTATTAGGCATGCTTCTGAACGAGATGCAGAAGACGAGAGGAGATGGCTTCAGTTTAAACCTACAGTTGATCATGGATGAGTGCAAGACTTTTTTCTTTGCTGGGCACGAAACAACATCTCTTTTATTGACATGGACTACCATGCTTTTGGCTACCAACCCTTCCTGGCAAGAAAAGGTTAGAGCTGAGGTGAATCAAGTTTGCAATGGCGAAACTCCTTCAATTGATAATCTCTCCAAACTCACTTTGGTAAAGCTTGAAATCTCATACCGTATTTAGTTCCTTGTTCAATAACTATTCCTAAAAGGATGCTCTTAACTTCCTACCCTTTCTTTTTCTTGCACTTGACCAACGTAATGAATCTAATGATACTTTTATGAATCTAGAGTCTAGAGTCTTTAGCAAGCTTGACCTCAATCTAGAGAAGCCACAGTTCATGGCTCTCCACTACAACTTTTTTTTCCCCCTACTGAATGGCCTGAATGTCTTTGTTTATTGATTATATCGCTAACCAGCCTAAACCGAGCCGCCTAACTATTCACTAATAACTAATAAGTACAGTTAGTACCATCCATCACATGTCAAAAGGAGTTAATACAAAACTATCTTCTTAGTGGAATGGTCAAGAAAATCATGTTTACTCACAATCTCACATAGAAAATCTCCCACAACTTCACTTACCCAAAAGTTGCTTACGTTCTATATTCATATCCTCCCTATCATTCCCAGATCATCTTTCTAAATGTTTTTAATTCAATTCTCACTGTTCTTTCTAGCAATTACATAGAGTTCATAAAAAGAAAATCGTGAATTTTTTTCATTTTATGTTTTTTGTTTTGTATTATTGTTGTTTTACAGCTAAACATGGTCATAAATGAATCTCTGAGGTTGTACCCACCGGCGACTCTGCTTCCTCGAATGGCCTTTGAAGATCTTAAATTAGGTGATCTACACATTCCAAAGGGTCTATCAATATGGATTCCTGTGCTTGCACTTCATCACAGTGAAGAGTTCTGGGGTAAAGATGCTAATGAGTTCAATCCTGATCGATTCACGTCAAGGTCCTTTGCTCTTGGCAGGCATTTTATCCCGTTTGCCGCTGGACCTAGGAACTGCATAGGCCAGAATTTTGCTATGATGGAAGCTAAAATCATATTATCCATGTTGATTTCCAGGTTTAGTTTCACAATTTCAGATAGCTACCGCCATGCTCCGGTAGTTGTCATGACAATAAAACCCAAGTATGGAGTCCAAGTTTACATGAAACCCTTGAATCCATGAAAAGTTTTAGATTGATATTCGGTGAGGGAATATGAGGTTGAGATTATTTTGAAGTAGTAACTTTACGTCCCTTCAGCTCTTTAGTATTATATTACTGAGATTTTGCTTATTCTGCAGTGTACTAAAGTAATAATTGAAATTAAAAAAACACAGTGATTCTGCTTTTTCCTGAAATAACTATCCTAATCTTATCTTTATGTGAGGCAAAGCTACTAAACTAATACATTATCAATGGGCCATGGACTGCTTCAGAGGTCAAAACTAGCATTGTAAAAGACTGAAGGCCTCTTGAAAAGTTGAATGCTGTTTTATATAAGCCTAAGATGCTCAATGAATAGCAGCGTTACAGAAAAACAAATAACACTCAAAAGTGTTTCCTCTTTGGCTTAAATGCTTATAATACACTTGCAATGATAACTTGATTCCTCCATCTTTATTTCCTTGTAATTGATTTAACTAGGTGCTCAACTTTAAATATTGAGCACCAATGTACATCCCACTCGTAGTATTCTAGAAATTAGAGTCAGAATCCTCTACTTCAATGCCATACGTTAGTAGGAAGCTTTGCTTTCTACGCCAGCCCATGATACGCATACAGCTACACAAGTTTATGATTCTCTGCATCCTTCACTACAAATTTCCCAACTTATTTTTGCTTCTACTTTCTTATTTTATTGCTTTCCGCGTCTTTCTCTGCCTTTGTCAAGTGCACTGTGCTCCGCGGATTTCTACATCGGTCTCACCTTCCACCTACAAACGAAATATAATATAAATTATAAATAGTTCAATACGTTTCACGTTAATAACAACGTCCAAAACCGGATCTATTAGCAATGTTTTAATTAGCGATGATTTTTAAATCGTCTCTAAAAGAATACATTTGGTGAGGATTCAAGTCTTTGTCATTATAAGTAAACGATTTGACAACGTTTTAGCGAAACGTCGGAAAAATTAACATATTTTACAACGATGACGGAATATCGTCGCAATAACATCAATTTGTAACTACGTTTAAGCAATTTCATCGCCAGATGTCGGGGAAATCAATGTACTTGGCGTCGATTATGGTAAAACATCATAAATGGTTGGGACAAATAGCAACTAAAATATATATTACATCGCCAATAATTGCCTTTTTTGCGAATATTGGAGTAAACATTGCGCAAGGGATGTAGAAACGTAATATTGAACGATGATACCTAGAAACTGTCGCAAAATGTGAACTTAGTGCGACAATTTATTTAGTTCGTTGCCAATTGTTGGTGACAAGATTCTAAAGTGTCGCAAATTGTGTCACATATGGCGACCATTTATTAGATTCATCACAATTGTGATAACATGTTGCAATGATTATGATTTTCGTCGCAAAATGTACGCGTTCAAATATTTTCCATAAATTTTAAGGTCAATTTTGATGAATTTTTGTATGTGATAGTATTGTTAAAATTAATAATATTTGGAAGATAATTTGTTAATGCTAAGTGTACTTAATAATCATAGTTAAGGTTAATTATAATTGACATTTTTATAATCTCAGTGAATATATGTTTTGTTGTCAAGTTGTTTTCAATGTTTAAAACATATTGTTGAAAAACATATGGTAGGTTATTTAAAATATGAAAATAAATATATTTTGGAAATTAAAATAATTGTGAACCAAAAATTTTAAATTTAATAGGATAAAAATATCATTATAAATTTAAATAAACAACTATTCTTAATTATTAGTATTTAGTAACAGTAAAAAAATAATTAAAAATATAGAAATGATATCTATATAATATAATGATATATGGCAAGTGGTACAAGATTTTAATTAGAAGTTTAACAATTCTTACATACATAAAATATCAACAATAACAACAACAATAGTACGCAGCCTTACCCTTAACTAGTAGGGAGGTTGTTTTAAAAATTCTTACAGATAGAACAATAAATAAAGTTTCAAGCTAATTCCATTGATAAAGAGTTGAAATAATTATTTTTTGGATTCCAAGTGTCGTGAGAGTCAGTAAAGGTAAATGAGTTCTCTATGTCTAGATTCCCAAGAAGGATCTTTGCATATTCGAAGTCACTAATTGAAATAGCGAAAAATGTTCCCTCAAGTGTAGGGCTATTGCACCTTCTTCCAACAGCTTCTTCACTATAGCTAAACTTCTAGCAGATACGATGAGTGAGTCCCCAAATTTAGTATGGAAGATAAGTTGATTAGATGAACTACCAGTATGATGCGTTTCACCTAAAACACAATCAGTATAGAACTTAAATTGCTAGTTTAGTGAAGCCATTTAACAAAGCCAATTTGGAACACATGCATACCTGATTGAACAGACATAGTCATTGGAATCTACAAATTTTCCAAAATAACTGATTTCTCTAATCCTTTATGGACCATTGTGATATCGTCCCCACCTCTATTTCTATTTATATTCTCTTGAAGATTCAAGAAAGCTATTTATATAGTATATACAATCAAATGTTCATATATATAATAGGTTTATAACAGGAAATGTGATCCAGATAATAAGGAAAGTGAGGTAGTTCGGATGATACTAAAAACCTAGAAGAAGAAGATCGGTCATAGAAGGCAAATGATTATTAGTGTATGAAGAGGGGATTTGTTTTGTATTGTTGTTCACTTTAATAGGAACAATTTTGTTACATTCCTCCCAACAGAATGAATTTTCACCATTGGAAAATAGTTGACACCTTGACATTCCTCAATGAATTATGTTAAGAGTTACACTCTGCAAAAGTGAATTTAGAATAAATTCATTATGTTCAATGAAATTTTAGATGAAAAGTGAAAGTACTACAGTTTAGTACTTATACATCTTCAATCTCCCTACTAAGATGAAAGTTACCCTTATTAAAATAAAAGTTATCCATCTACCCTTTACATCATATATAAATTTTAGAATTTAAAGTAGATTACAGACGACCATGTTGTTGATGTAAAGAAATATAGTATTATCTATATAGGGTTATATTACTATTATTACAAAAAAGTTAAATACTATTTTAAATCTTTCATCAAATAGTTAGCAGGCTTTCTTGAAAGAAGCATTGAAGGTCATAAAAAAAGTCAACCCATTTACAACCAACAAAGGAAGACAATAAATCATCTTCAAAACACAAAACAAACACAACCCATACATCATATGGAAAAAAAAGAACTCACAATAAACACCTAAACATATAAGTAAAACAATGCACAAGAAGGAGGGTTTTGAAAGTAAAAGTACTATAGTTTAGTACCTATATATCTTTCAATCGGTCATAATGAAGCATAATAGTGGCAATTTACATGGATAATCAAAACCATATCACAATAAATAGAGCGACAAAGAAGACACGAAAAGCATGTCACAACAATCCAGAGATTAAAAGGAGAATAGAAAACTGACAATACATAAGGTGGATGACTTGCTTAGACGGATGGACAATCAAAGATGACCACAACAGAAGAAGAAGATTCACCATGCACAAGGCTTCTTCAACAAAAATCAAAACCAAAGGGAGAATAGATGAAAATGATGAATAGTCGAAGACGAAGACGGCTTCATCTTTGCCTTCAACTTTTATGCTAATAACTTTGTAGCGAACGATGTCGTTTGTTGTATAATAAAACGATGGTGTTTGTTGTACAAATCATAACGTCATTTGTTAGATGGTGAACGAAGATGAATGTTGAAGATGAACACGAAAATGACGTTGTTTGTAGTTAACATAAACGATGTCATTTTCGACAAAGTCAAAAGAAATTTACCATTTCGTGAGGATTTATAAACCCATCCCTAAATGGTTAGTCATTACCATTTGGTTTCACATTTGGGAAATATAATAATATAATACATGTAAATTATATGTTACAGTATGAGAAGTTAATATAATAAAATGATAATTATTATTAAATAGAGTAATATATATATATTACATACATAAGATATGAGAATATTTATACATAATGTAAATTTTCATAAAACATTGCACTGGTTACATTACTTGTTCAATATGTTATTGCTATTAAAAATTTTATTAAGTATGACAAAACTGCATTTTATTACATATAATTTTTATAGTAATTTATGTTTATGATATATTACAAAAATTTAGCAAAAATCAGTGATCTAGTAAAAAAATGTAGCATTGGCGACGGTTTTCAAGATTGGTCATCAAAAGTGAACATTTTGCGATGGTTTGTGATATTGTCACTAAATAGATGGACAAATTAAGCGAAGCAAAATGTCTTCATGTTCATACAAATAAAGATGATTTTTAAATTGCTAGCGAAATGTGTGATGTCATTTTTTTAAGTGACAAAAACATAATTCGTCGCTAAATATTTGGACTTTTAAAAAAATAAGCTGAGATGACGTTATTTCTTCAACGCTATCATTTTAACTTCTATTAAATAAATCAACGTCAAGGTCACCCCTCTATTTTTCCCTCTCTCCCGCACCAACTTCCACCTTTTTCCTCTCTGCTGTGTTGGTTTGTCATCATTTTCTCTTCTCCTCGTTGGCATTTGCGTGCCTCTGCCTTTTCCAATCATTGTATTTTGGTAAAGGTAAGTCATTCAACTTTGTTATATGTGATGAATGTCGTGTTCATAGTGTTGGTATTTTAAGAGAAAATACCTAAAGGTTTGCGATGCTTTTTGGAGTGTTTTTGCATTTGTTACGATTATCTGTGGTGCATTTAGATTTGTAATATGTTACAGTAGGTTAAGGAAGGAAAAAGACATGACTTCGTTAGGCGAATTAGGATGAATCTGTCATGGCTTTGAAGTGTTCGACGAAAGTTCAGAGTGGTCGTATATGGAACTTATGGCATTTAAGAGCTAGTTTAGTTTTGAAATTTCCATTTGGAGTTGTTGTAGATATCTAGTTCATTTTTAATTACCAACAACTGAATATAAGATGAAATATATTGTAATTTGCAACTATACCAATAAGCAATAATAATTTCTTTTAATAATGAAAAGATAAAGACCAACTGTATTATATTAAATACAAAATTACCTTATCTTGCAGGCTCTGTTTTGTGTTGAAAAGCATTAATAATTGTCTGATGTCCTCCTTCGTCTTTGTAGTTTACGATTGTCCGTCCATCCAAGTAAGTCATCTAAATAATGTCTCCAATATGTTTTGCTTCATTAGTTGGAGTATTTGTGAGAAAAACTTTTTGTGATTACAAATGAGGTCTTGTTTTTTATGTTATTATTTGCAATAGTCTAAGTATCATTGATGATAACATAAAGTTCTGATTTAACAATCTAAGTATTGCATTTAATATGGGTATTGTTTGAAATATTGAGGCATAATAAACCCTTATGATGGTATATAGGTTGGTAATCGGTGATGCAGTTTCGATGAGGCTTATTGGTGAAAAATTCCATGAGCTTAGGAGTGACAGCAAAAAGACACTTTCTCGATTCACAGGTATAAACAATGCCACGTGCCTTAGTGTTTCTTTTCTTTTGAACTTTGTCAACAAACTTCAATCCGAAAGACTCTAATTTGTAGTAACTTTTATTGTCACGTAACAATTAAACTAGGATTACATTTAAATTGGTTATTAACTTTTTATTATATAGCTAAATGGATAAAAAATGGATGTCGCATTAGAAATGGTCTACTAAATACATAGGAGTTATACAACATCAAATGGGTGATGAATGTTGTTTTTGTTTTCCTTGCATTGATTGCTTAAATGTCGACTCTCAAAGTCAAGATTTGGTATATAATCACTTGCTAATTTGAGGCATAGATAAATTCTATACTTTATGGCTTTATCATGGCAAACGTAAGGAAACAAGTTGTAGTGAAAGTGATGGTACAAGTTATAATGATAGTAACAATAATGATGTAGAAGATTGTGATGTTAATGATGATGGTGATGAAGGGATTGGTGAGATGTTAGATGATTATGGGAATTATATGGAGACTATGAACGAAGCAGGTATGCCTAACATAGTTGGTAGAATTATAGAAGATAATTTTAGCAAGTTATTGAAAGTTGCTCAAGAAAAATTATATCTAAGGTGCTCAAATTTCTCACAGCTATCTTTTGTTGTGAAGTTGTTGCATCTGAAGGTTTATAATAAATGGAGTAATAAGTCTTTTTTCATATTAATTGACTTGCTCAATGATGCATTACCTGTTGGACACAAATTGCCCAAATCTTACTATGATGCAAAGAAATTGTTAAAGGACCTTGGATTAGGATATACATCAATGCATGCTTGTAAGTATGATTGTGCTCTATTTTGGAAGGACAGTAAAGATCTTAAGGAGTGTCCAATTTGTGGTACATCAAGCTGGTAAGTGGGTGATGGGAAAGGAAAAAGATATAGAATAAAATCCTGGGATGCTTTCATATTAAACCACAACTACATAGACTTTCTATGTCAATAAAAATAGTCATGATGTGAGGTGGCATAAAGAGAAACACATTGATGATAACATTATGCATCATCTAAGAGAATCAATGGCATGGAAAGAATTTGATAGAACGTTTCCATAGTTTGCATAGAATTGTCATAATGTTCGACTTGGATTGGCCTCCGATGATTTTAATCCTTTCAGTAATATGGGTACTTCATATAGCATGTGGCCGGTAATTATAGTGCCATACAATTTACCTCAATAGAAGTGTATAAAGAAGCCTTTTATGATATTGTCTTTGTTTATTCCAGGACCTACTGCTTCTAGTAAGGATATCGATATATGCATACAACCATTAATTGATGACTTAAATGATCTATAGGAAGTTGGATTACAAACTTTTGATGTTGTTAAAGATGAAACATTCATAATGCATGCCACTATTTTATGGTCTATAAATAATTTTCTAGCTTATGGGAATTTGTCTGGGTGGAGCACTAAAGGGTATATGGCTTGTCTTGCATGTAAACATCAAACTTATTCAATGAGGCTATGAAGTAAAATAAGCTATACAGGTCATTGTCGTTATTCAGAACATGGGCATAAATGGCCAAGAAACAAATTGTTTAATGGAAAAGTAAAGTTGGGTGAAGTTCCTTTGTAGTTATCTGGTGAAGATATTGTTTACCAGCTATCACATTTGGGTGACATTATACCTGGAAAACATCCAAGTAATCAAAAGCAAAAGAGAAATGATGTTGACCTCAATTGGAATAGAAAAACATAATTTTCAATTTTCCATATTGGAAGGAATTACTATTGAGGAATAATCTTGATGTGATGCATATTGAGAAAAATATTTGTGAGAATATTTTAGGAATTGTGATAGGAATTGATGGGAAATCGAAAGGCATAATTAAGACTAGACTTGACTTGGAAGACATGAATATAAGAAAAGACTTGTATTTGAAAAGAATAGATGATGGGTTATCATTATTTCCCCTACTTGTTACATCATGTCAAAAAGGGATAAGCAATCTTTTTGTCAATTTCTTAAATAAGTGAAGTTTCCTGATGGTTATGCATCAAATATTGGTCGTTTGTGTGAATGTTAAAGAGGCAAAAGTATCAGGGTTGAAAAGCCATGATTGTTATGTACTTTTGTAACAATTACTTACCATTGGAATACTTGGGTGTTTGTCGAAACATGTGTCTGAGCCTTTGGGTCAATTGGGTAAGTATTTTAAGCAATTTGTTGCAAGAAACTCAAAGTTAAAGAGTTTCACAAAATGGAAAAAGACACAACTTTGATTCTATGTAAGCTTGAACTACTATTCCCCTATCATTTTTTAATGTTTTGGTTCATTTAACAATTCACTTACCATATAAAACAAAATTCTGTAGACCGGTTCAATTTCGATGGATGTTCCCTATTGAAAGGTAATTCATATTAACTTTTAATTTTTGTTTAAGCATTATGTACATAATAGAGCTTGATCTAAGGGGTCTATTATAGATGCTTATATAGCAAATGAATGCTTGACATTTTGATCTATGTACTTATATGATGTGGAGACAAGATTTAATAGACCAAAACATAACTTCGATTTTGATATAAATGGTGGCTTATCAATTTTATCCTAAAAAGTAAGGCCTCTTGGTATGGGTAAATATATGGAGTTAACTACAGAAAAATTCGAAATTATCCATTATTACATTTTGAACAATTGTAAGAAAGTCAACATATATATATATATATATATAGAGTATGTATATTACTTTTGATTCAAACAATCATATTAGAATTTTATGATTGAATCTTATTACCTTACTGTCATTTTCTCTTTTAAATAAAGAGCATAAAGAGTCCATTCATAGCAGAGGGATTATTAATGTTGAAGAAAGATGTAAGCTTAAGTTTGTATCATGGTTTAGAAATCGAGTAAGTAACATATTGATTACATATTATGAACTTATGAAAATTTGTATGTCAGATTTAACTTTTAATTTCATATTGTCATATAGATGATATGGTTACATAACTGTAACGTGCAAGAGGAGAATACAACATTATATAGTTTGGCATGTGGGCCTCATTTTTATGGGAAAAATATACATATTGCATTGTTAATATGGTGAGATTTCACATACAAGACCGAGACAGTTGACTTAGAAGCCAAAATTATGGGGTGGTTATTGAGGGATGTCATAATGACGATTTTATTGACTTCTAAGATGTCTTCTCTGAAATAATATAGTTGCACTACATCAAGGATAAGAAGGTTGTTCCATTTAAATGCACATAGTTTAATCTTACCAACATGAAAGTGAACGAGAATATTACTAGCATCAATGTTAGTAAGACATGGTATGATAATGACCCTTTTGTCCTTGCAAGTCAAGTAAAACAAGTTTTCTACCTCAACAATACTGTATTGGGTAGTAATTGGAAGGTTGTTCGGAAGTTTCAACATCAAAATGTCTTCGATTTTATAAAAGGGATAATGTTCAATTTATAGGGGATGAAGATGAAGTATATCAAAAAAATGAATCGGAGTTTAATAATGAAGCCATTCAAATAGAAGATGCAGATATATCATCATTCCATAGGAGAGATGTTGCTCCCAATATAGTATAACTAGATGATGTCTAAGTCAATCTTATCATACAAACACATGAAGATTATACTCAGTATGAATTAAATGAAAATGATGATACTTTAGCTGAATATATTAGTGATGAAGACTCTAATGAAAATGATTTTCAAAATCTTGATGATGATTGAAGGCAAATAAATTGTTTATATTCTCTGAAATATTATGTTGATGTTTGAGTTATATTAATACATATTGTTGATATCTTAGTTATGTTAATGTGTATTGTTGATGTTTTACTTATTTTTACGCAGAATATTATTGTTTGACTTTTGTTTATGAAAATTTTGTTCATTTACTTATGTTTATATGGATTGTTGGTGTTTGCCTTATATATACAGAATGTTGGTGAGCATTTTATGTTATACAAAATGTTGGTGTGTTTTTAAGTTATGTTTTTACAGGATGTTGGTGTTTGAGTTATATTATACGAAATAATGGTGTGTCGTTTATTTTTGTCAATGTTGGTGTGTGTTTAAGTTATGTTTCAGTGGAATGTTAGTATTTAAGTTATGTTTATATGGAATGTTCAGGTTTGACTTGTGTTTTTTATGAAATGTTTATGTTTAACTTTGATTTTTGTAAAATGTTAATGTTTGACTGATATTAATATGGAATTTTGATGTTTGAATAAAGATTATGCGCAATGTTGATATGTCATTTATAAATATTTAATATAATTGAACTTAGAAGAAACAAGGGAAAGAGGGTGGAAACTACTAAACATGTTCCTCCCCCACAACAACCAAATCAATCCGATACAATCGAACAACAACCATTGATTTTATCCACTAATAAAGCCAGTCAACAACAACCTCTATTTACTTCAACTAGTGCTGAGGGATCTTCAAGTCTATTATTGTTAACCACCTATAATTAGAGTTATGTTCAAATATATATTTACATGTTTAATATGTTTTTTGTTATCATTATTCTTTTGTTGTCAAGTTCCAATACTATCATAAGAAAAAGAGATAGAGGTATCATTAAAGGTTCTGAGTTGCAACATATAAATGTTGCAATGAACAACAAGTTGTTTGTGAATATTTACCCCATACAACGTTGTCCTATTGACGAGGTCCAATTAGCAAAATTGTCCAGTGAGTTAGGATTAGTTGTTAGTAATGAATTGCCTTACCTTCAGTATGCCAGGCAGTTGAAGGAAGCTCAATATCATCAATATTGAGAAGCCTAAAATTTCAAGCTGTGTGAGTTCATTGTTGAAATAAAGGGCGAAGGATCATCATTATCAACTTTATAAATACTACAAGTCTTTTCCTTCAAATAAGGAGGCAAGAATATATGTTTCAGCATGGATGACTCCAGAAAATTGAAGTGAAATTTGTGATTATTGGGCATCTACAAAGGTTAAGGTTTGACTTCTTTCTCTTGACATTTGCTTCCATTAATTTTATTTTTGCATTAAAGTTTGAGAAAGCCAAGGTTAATAGAGAAAAACATGAAAACTCCTCACAACACCGACCCCAAATCATTTGTTGTTATATGACAAGAATTTATAAGTTCTTTATTTAGAAGTTATTATTATATTAGTAAATATAATATAATCTATTGTATTTCAATTTTTTAATTTATTTAACAAAGTCAGACTCAACTACATGGACAAGAGTGTGATACGATCACAGTCTACAAACTGACACATTACAAGGAAGGTGAAGGCTAGACGTCTAAAGAAGCACAAAATAATTATGTAAGTATAAAAATTTTAATTTTAGAGTTTATTTATTTATGTAATACTAACTAATAATATTTTAATTACATCTCGATTTTGTGTTTTAAATTTTAGGACAAGAGGTATGAGTTGATGTCTATCATTGTTTGACAGAAATTAGCCCAATGTGAATGACATTTGCTACAACGTCTTTGGTACAAGATCAGGGTATATCAAAGATCTTCGTATAACCTTAAGCCAATTAGTTCATCATCGTCATGACTAGCATATGTAATGACACTTCAAGAGGAGAACCGATTGCTTAAGGCTCAGTTACAACGTTATGAAGAAAAGTTAGATCGTATTGAAAAAAATTACAACTTAATGAGAAAAATTAGATCGTACTGAAAGAGAGTTGACCAAGCTTAAGAAGATGGTCGAACAATTATTTGTGTTAAATTATGTAAGTATTAGTGACGATGAGGAGTCTTAGTTTGTCCATAAATTTTGATCTCAACTTTTGTAATTAACACTAATTACATTTTATTTTTTATAAAATGCATTTAATTTTTAATTATGACATATTTTTTATTTTATTGTACATAATTATTATTCAAACAATGTTACTAATAATAATTTAAAAGCGTGACTTAATTATAATTCAAACCATGTTAAGAACAATAACATAAATTAAAAATGTTATTAATAATTATAATTAAATGATAAATTGGTAATAAGAAAGTATAAATAAAAATACAAATTTCATCACCAAAACTTTTTAACTACAAATACAAAATTGTCACCAAATCTTTTTACGTATGTTTCCCAAAATGTCTCTAATAATATTTAGCTACATTTTAAAAATTGTAGCAAAATATTTTTTACTACGCAAATAAATCGTCACTAAAATTTTTTACCTACCCCTAATCTAATAAAGCTAATTACCTTTAGCTATGAAAATGAAATGTCACAATATGTCATTTGTGATAATTTTGTTTCTCTTCGCTTATTACTTTTTGTGACGGACGTATGATTGTAGCGAAATCATTGGAGCGATAATTTGGAGAAAATGTCATGTCATAGATAATGATTTGCTATTAGGCTTTTGCGACCATTTGTTCGATAAATTTTTAACGTGACAAAAACTTTTTTGAGATAGTATATTGTCTTTCTACAACGAAATTTTGTCACCAAAACTATGCTCTCTTATAGTGTATAGTGTATACTAGTCTTATGTATTAATCCTACTTATGTTGTTCTCGTTGACTTCTTATTTTGACTTAAAATAGAAAAAGATGAGAAGTCTAAACTTTTTACAAGTTTATTTGGTCTTATTATGATTGAGTTCAAATAAAAAACTTTTATCAGTAAATATATTTAAATTTTTTTTATATATTTAAAATCTATAATAATCTTTGAATTATGACGTAATTTTGTTTATTCAAATTTTTTTGAAATGTCTTATTTAGTCAAGTTTATTTAGAGTTAAGCTCAGTTTTGAATCTATAAAATATTTTCAAACTCAAATTTGGACCTTAGGGATATGGCATGACCCAATGCATTAACACCCATTAACTTTGCTAATTAATAACGAATAACATATTTCATATTCTTACTATTTTCATTTTGTTAAAATTTAAAACTTTGTTATTGTGGAAAAAATTAATATTATTGGTTAGTACTTATAATTTTTTCCAATTTTCTCAAAGTAAAATCACTTAGAATAGCCAAACAGGCTTAACTCTTTTGCAATGATATATTAATAATATTCAAAAAATTTGTACCAAGAAACTTACATTTCAAGTTGTATCTATAATTGTAAATAAATAGGCGAAGAAAACCTTGGAAGGTATAATGGTACTCCAATACTTAAATTACATTTTTTAATAGATTGGTTAAAATCCAACTATTTATTTGCAAGTTTAGAAGTGCATAATGTAAAAGCTCGAAATGAACATTTGCAATCATTGTATGAATAAACATGAATGCAAAATTCATCAAAACAAATTTCATCCTGAGAAAGTTCACTAGCATTTGAGATTTAACTATATATGAGATATTTATGCCCTTTTCTCAACCTTTTTGTAATTCCTTAGTGAGTATTTTACTAAGTGTCACTAATATCACCTATATATCCCTAACAAACCTAAGCCATTATTCCTTCGATTCATATTGCTACTCTAGTACCTATTCCATATACAGATGATAAGACAATATGAGGATGCATTTCCTCCCCTAGAGACACTTATAGTTGATAATGATAGGGTTATCTCCATCCCTTACATTCATGCTATAGGAATAACTTCTTATGGTACTCTTGTATCTAATCTTATTAATGAAGTACTCAACTAGCATACTAATAATTATATGGCCCAAAATAAAGTTCTTTGCCAAATTGACACTAAGTTTGATGGTCTTAACTGCCAAACACAAGCTACTCAAAAGTAGGTAGAAATTATGTCTTCTCAGATCTAGAGGTTATATTCATCTTTGAAAGATCAAATGTTTCAAATTGATGTTAATTTTAGAAGATATATTGAAACATAGTATTTTGAACCTAATTTCACAACCAAAGAGCAAGGACTTTAAAGATTTATAAAAGTACTTCACAGAATGGAGGTAGACATATAGATAAAACAATCTAAGACTGTTTGAGGATCTTATACCATAGGCTTTCCTGTTATCCAACTCATCGATTCAACCTCAACTTATCCTAAAGTTGTTGGTTATAAAAGGGTATTTAAAATGAATTATCCTTTAATTAGGCAACATGTTCATCCTACCATTAAAATCAAATCCACTAAACCTATAAAGCCTAAAACTGAAAAGAAATATGATTCGTCACCTTCATTCCCTATTGATCCTTGGATAAAACATTTATAGATTAAAACTCCACCTTCTTACAACCTAAAACCCAACCTATTTTGTTGGCTAGAAAATATAAAGTTCCTCAACAAGAGTTCATTGCAACTCTTAAACTAGTTTTTGTCTTAGATGAATATGAAAGTCAATCATTAGTATTTGAAGTAACTGAAGACTCAAAGACTTCTGAACAGTTTGTAAATTTGTTGGAATTAGCTTAGATCATGATGACTATGCCTAACACATCTCAACAAATTGAGTTTGAACCAGATATTAGTGAAGTTGAATCTATAGGGATTGAACCAATTAAACCTTTGCCACTACTAATACAAATACCACCAATCAAACCTACTTCAGGACCTTGGTTTACTTTTAATGATCTACCACTTAAAAAATAGAGAGATCGTCTCCATAAATATGGTGCTTAGATCAATTTATAGATGACTCTACCAGAAAACCCTTTATGAGATATCTTATTTGAGTATACCTTCGTTTTAATAATACTTTATAAAAATGGTGGCAAATCTAGGTGATTATTGCCAACTTCAGTATATTCAAATAGCATTTGTAAGAATTCTTCTTGGAGTTATCCATAAAGAATTCATTTGAAGTTTTCAGCTCAATGACAAGAAAATCAAGCAAGAATATTTTGAAATGAAGTGTTGTTTACTAGACAGAAGAGATCTACCTAAACATTTCCAATGTATGACGAAAGATATTATCTTCTTTATGGTTTTAATGATGTCAATCTTCATTATATATTCATCTCATCTTTTCTAGAAGAATTACAACCTGAACTTCAAATGACCATTGTAGCTCTATGAAGAGATATGAGATAAATATCTCTTAGTGAGGTCTATTAACTCACCTTAGCTTTTCTTGATAAACTTTATAATCAATAAGCATTTTTCAAGAACATGATTAAAGGTGGTACTCTTTTGCAAAAGGCTTGCAAAAGGCCTTATCTTAAGATCAAATGTAAGGACAAAAAGATTGTTAATGTCATCCTAAAAAGAGATATCATCATAAACAATTATCTTACAATAAGTCTAAAAAATCCCACATTTCTAATAGAATAGACCTTTCAGAAGAAATAAAAGGCATAAATTTGTTCGTTTCTTTAAACAAAAAGCTCTTTATCCTAAAAAGGCATATCATTGTTTTATTTATGGCAAGCTAGGACATTATGCTCGACAATGTCATACAAAACAAAAAAATTGAAATCGTTGGAATCTATTGAGCCTATCATGCCTATTCATGACCAAGGCTACTCACCCAGCATGAATCCTGATGATTTAAAGTTAGCACAAGAGGAGTGTGTTATCTTACTTCAACAAGGATTAATCGAGCCTATAAAATACAATTAGGCTTGTTAAGTATTCTATATAAATAAGAGCGATGAACAAAAAAGACGGAAAAAGAGGTTGTGGTAGATTAAAAACCTCTTAATGCATTCATTCAAGGTGATAATTTTCCATTACCAAAGATCAAAACTCAATTCATATTTCTAAAGGAAACAAAAATCTTTTCGAATTTTGACTTTTTGTAATTGGGAATAGATCCACAAAAATGGTACAAGACAGATTTTCACATTCCTAATGCTCAATATCAATGGACTATTATGCCATTTGGATTTAAAGTTGCTATATCACTATTTTAAAGGGCCATGACAAAGATCTATGAACCCATTCTTGCTAGTACCTTGATCTACATTAATGACATCTTATTATATTCAAAGACCCTTAAAGATCATAAGGTATTAATCTTATCAGTTTTGGATATCACAAAGCAATATGGGATTATACTCTCAATTAAGAAAAACCATATAGGAATAAACCAAATAGAATTTTCGAGTATAAATTTTCATGATGGATTTTGTCAGCTTGACCCACATATAGCCAATAAACTATTACATTTTCCTGATGATAATCCCATCACATGAAAATCAAACAATTCCTTATAATTGTTAACCACATTAAAGATTTCATCCCACACGTGGCTAATTATACAAGTTCATTATCCAAATTCTGAAGAAAGAATCCACCACCATAGAGTAAAGATCAAACCAAGGATGTCCAGTACTTAAAGCAAGTCAATCATCATCCAAGCCTTTTATAGGTTCCTAATAAAGATCAAACATATCCTTTAGACATATGCTAGTGGCCATTATTTAACTACCATCTCAATTGAAGAGATTGATAGGAAACGACATTATTGTGGCCATGCTAATGGTTAGTTTAAGGAATTAGAAAAGCACTACCATACCATCTATAAAGAATTCTTGGCCGTGAAAAAAGATGTTAAAAAATTTAATTTCCACTTTAACCTATATCATTTGTGGTGTAAATTAATAACATGTCCTTTTAAAAGATTCTTGAACCTAACAAGAAGATATTGCCTGACAACCAATTGTTTCATTAGCATGATTAGTTCTCTCGTATAAATTCATAGTTCTCCGTATTCCTCTCTCCCATCTTAAGAAAACCAATCCCTCTAATCCTTCTAGTTATATTTTTTCCCTTTATACCAAAATCAAGAAATCCTTCCCTCCAATCACCAAAAATCCTTTACAAACATCAAATGAAATTGTTGTTTTCGTTCAAAAAGCCTTTTTTAGTACCTTCATCTTATTCTCACTACTTTGAAAATTCATCCATTCCCTCATCATTTTGACATCTTGACACCCTATTGTACCCTTCACCATATCTATAATACCTTTCCTAAGCCAAATATATGGCATCTTTGGGCTCTGTTTACCCTCTTTGTCTATCCAATTGCTCTATCTCTATTGCATGTTTATAAACATCTAGCAAATCTCGCCAATGAAAGTTTTCTCTTATGGACATTCTTAAAGTGGTTCCAACCATTGGCTAAATGGCATATCTAATTATGACAAATCCTTAACCACTATCAACTGTGAAGCATTCCCTTGTCTGAACAAAACTCTCAATCCTTCTTTATAGTCCACTGTCCTTATAGCTTGGCTAGAACTAGATATGTCTACGCCATTAACCATTTCCAAATATGGAAAACCTCTATTGACTGGACTAAATATCAGGAAAACATAGTGTATAATCTATATCATTTTTTAAATCAGTTGAACTGTCAACCCAAATTCACTAAGCCAACTACGTATACATCTTTGGGTCCATACCCTAATGACTTTACCCTTTCATAGCCCATTTCACTATTTGATCAATGTTGGACTTTATTTGATCAATTTTCTTATATGAAATTTAGTGTCGTCATAGCATGTGAATCGCCATATTCACCTCACTTTAAGCTTAAGAAAAATTTTGAAATTAGAGAAAGCTCCACTAATCAAAAGCTCGACGAAGAGCCTAAACTTCCTATATATTTTTAAGACGCTCAAGATCCCTAGCCTTTAGTTTGGACTGATGCAGAAATAACTCATTTCATTAGAGAAATGGAAAAGATGGATGATGATATGTCTGTTTCTAATGATGACAATGGACCCTGATCTTTTTTTGCACCATCTTATTGAAAGATTCCATCTTATCTCTTAGGAATATTATTGGGACCCCATGTTTCCTAACAATTTTCATTTTTAATATGCATTTTTGTTTTTAGTTTACATTATTATAATATGTGATCCGTTTGCATATTTAATAATTATTTGTCTTATTCTCCCTTGATTGATCTATAAAAGTAAGGCTTCTCTTCCTTTGTAGACACACCTAGTTTTATCAATAAGATGAAAAGTGTTTTTCTATATTTTTTAAGGAAAATGAGAGAATTGATTAGATTACTCTAGCTAAAAATACAACAATATTATAGTATTTCACACTAACTGTGGATTTTGAGCTAACTACGTGCATCTAAAAATGCAAGGTATAGAGAATGAAAGTTAATTGCAATTCACAGCAACTATAAAACAAAAACAGGTGTTATAACAGCCACTTAGTTCTCATACTTACAATAGGAGAGAGGCGACATTGTTAGCTACCGTTGCTGCTATAATCCAGTTCATAATATTCTCAGCTAGTTGGAACTTATCAAGCTCCTTTTGCTGGTAGAGTCGACAGTTGCATTCTTTCCATATCATGTATATGGAAGTGATGAATGCCAATTTATGAAGGACTGCATTCTTTTTGTTCAGTTTGGAGAGGTTGATGAATATATTCAAGGTCTGCTCCCACCAAATGAAAGATTCACCGTGTCCACCATGTATTGTATTATACTCCATATGGCTTTAGTGTATTCATAACTGAAAATAGGTGATCTTGATCCTCATCCACATTATGACGTATTACGCAGGAAATTTTCTCTCTCCTAAAAGCTTGATTCTTGAATAATGTAGTAAAGTCATACAGAAAGACTAGTATATTCTAAAGTTGCCTCTTCGTGAGAATTTTGTGTATCAGAAAGTCTTGGAATATAGATCCTGTTTAAGGTCTAAGTCATATAGGAAAAGATTGGTCAGTTTAGATTTCTAAAAGGCATGCTTTGAGAATTATCGCTCTAAAAGAGAAGAAGGATTTATGTCTCAGCTAACATATCTAAAATCTAAGCTATAGTTAATCTTTGCTTTTTTATAAAAATATGTTCTATAAACCGCTTGACTAGTATATATGTTGGAAACTAATGATATAGCCCTCTTGAGGCTTATCGGTAAAATATTCTTCAAACTTAGGAGTCATAGTGAGAATGGACTTTCATGATTCTTGTAGTCAAAAAATGTCATGTACCTTGGGTTTCTATTATCCCTGTGTGCTATCTAACCAAGAGTTGCTCGAATCACAACTTTAAAATGTCTAAAATATTTTATTTTGTATTCTAAACAAGTTATATGGATAAATAAAAACATAGAGCTCCTTTATTTTTTTTTGGAGAAAGTAGATAAGATAAAATTGTGTGTCTGTCATATATATTCCAAGTTTTTTTTAAAAAATTTGTTTGACCTAAATTCTACTAAAATTTTAGAATTTTTAATTTAATAAAACAATATTATATTATAATTTAGTAATATGAGGCTCTCTTTTTGATATAGTTTATGACCTAATATCCAAAAAAAGGTATTGAGTGTAAAAAAGACAGCTATGCAATTGTTAAAATTATCCCTACTTTTTTAATTGTTGATCCCACTCATTTATTATCCAGGTTCCAACACTGACTCAAGTACTTGTAATGCGATTCCCATTGTCATAGTAAGTCCTCTTTAGAATTTGCATGTTGAGCAACCATACACCTAGAAAAAGCATATGAAATACTATTATTAGATTAGATGGGATATGCGTTTAAGAAAATGGTAAAGATAATCTATTTGACTTGAACGGACTAGTGAATGGAGCTCTGAACCACTCAATGCTTATTTATATATTATATGAACACTTACTAGTATACAGTCATTGAATTGGTAATACTATGATGTGATAGGTTAGAGTTGGAATAATGTGGTGATGGTTGTGCAAATCTATCATTCTCTTTCTCCATCTCTCTGAAGCCAAGAACACACAATCTCTCATATGGAATGAGAAAGAAAGCATTGTCATGGATACTATCCAAGTAGGGTCGCTTCCAAAAAGAGCATAAAACGAGTCAAAGATAAAAGAAGTTAAGAACATATACGCAGAGTGTCGTCCTCCCTAAACAACTATTCAGTTGTAATAAAATAAGTGAACAAATATTTGAGCTACATATCTGGCGTCATCATCCACCACTACCCTTATCCTCCCCACCTTGCCTGGCCTCCCCACCACATTCTTATTTTCCCTTACATAAACATTATGCTCAGAAAGACAAAGCTTTTCTTTTATTTGTTCCAAATTAAAAATCAACGCTTCCCCGTTTAAAATTCCAAAAGACAATGTCTCTATTATCAAAAAGTGTGATTAAGATTGTCATGATATGGATCTTCTTGTCCTTTGTTAAAATTGACGGTTCAAGTGGCAGTCCATTATTGCATAATCTAAGTAATGACTCGTAACATTAGTGACTATAATAACATAATATAGAATCACTGATTAATCCCCACCTCAAACTTTCTTTACAGAATTGATAAGTTAGATTTTATCAGTTGGGTCTACTTTAGCATCTCGGATAAGTGCAGACATAATAAATTGGCTTTTCTGGTGCTAATCAGCGCATGCTTTGTGGATTTCACCAAATCAAATCTATCATTTATTGAAGTCAACGGTCGTTCATATTGGTAATTAGGTTTAGCTTAATATGAACTTGAAGTCATCAACTTAAACTTTGTTAGAAAAGTTAACCTTATCACTGAAAAAACAAAACTTTGGCTCGGTGACATTTCCGTTTAAAAAACATAAGATCTGTACACGTGGCAATGGCTCATATGTGAAAAATAGACTCCTGATGGTCTGCAACTTTTAAGGCTAATGTATGCGCGACTAATGCGGCTGTACGGGACTTGAGAACAATTAGACGTAACAAGCATTTGCTTAAGTTACCAAGTGTGGCATAAATAAGCTTTAAGTTTAATTTGTGAAGCATTTGATAAGTTTGTAAAGGTCACGTCTGTACTAAGAACATCAAACTTACGTTACTTAGCTTTCTCGTTTACAATGGTTTCTGTTCTATTAATAAGATTTTGCACGCAAGGAAAATGATTCCTGGTGATTTGGTTGATCAAGTTATGTCCATAACCCAAAATAATAATTAAAAAAAGAAGGATAGTGATCTATATATCAAGACCTAAACTTGGTGCACCGTAGCTAGGAATTAATTTCCGAAAATTAGTTGGAAAATCATTTCAAGTTCACAATTTTGGTGCAGCATCGTGTAATCGATGCAGGTTGTTCAATGCAAGAAAATTCCTTAAAAGCTGAGAGAATAAAACGGGAAAGAAAACTAGAAAAGAATTAAGCACAAAGGTTACCGATGAGGCTCCATAATCATGTGGAAACTTGTTACGTTAATCACTACAAGAAAAATCTGGTTTTGCGATAGAAATTACCAACTGAAAATATAAACATTCCGTCGATAAGTAAAATTACCAACGAAATTTTCCGACGGACAAAAGCGTCGTAGAAACGACCATCGCTAAAAGTTACCGACAGAAAAATCAAACCGTCGGTACATTTACCGACAGTCAATTAAACAGATCGTTAGTAAATATATCGACGGAAAAAGCAAATCGTCGGTAAATATACCGACGGCTAGCTTTGAGGTTGACCATCGGTATATTTACCGACGGAAATTTGTTTCGTCGGTAAATTTACCGACGATTTGATTTTTTCGTCTGTAAGTTTTGTAAAACGTTACCGACAGTTGTTTTCTTTCCGCTGGTGAGTTTACCGACGACATCTTCCTGTTGATAACAATTTAGCGACGTAATTCATTATTCTGTCTGTAATAACTGATGGTATCAAGTTTTTCGTCGATAAATTAACATCATTTTACTAACGAAAGTTTGGGATTCCATCGGTAAATCTGCCATAATTTTTTTTAAAAAAATATACCGTCAATAAACTTTATTTGATGATGTTATTGTTGATGAATAATTTAAACATTTATGAATTTAATAGTATACATTTAATTTGTTTAAACAAAAATTTAATTAATGGTATAAAATTAAAAACATCTTAATTGATCTTAAAAACATTACATTGTGCATAATAAGTATTTGTAATTGAAATGAAATGACCAAAACTCCATTATTGATCTGGTGACGGCGGATGCTCTGGTTGGTGTGATGAGGTACTACCCCTCTCCTTCAACTGATCCATCTCATTACGGAGTTGAGCTATGTACATCATCGACTGTTGCAACTGAGTTGCCAATGTCTGTACTGTGCTCTGAAGCTCTTAAACTTCATTAGTTGTGGGCCGCCTAGTAGATGCTGCTGTACTGGACGTGGAGGATTGCGGATAACATATATTCACAAATGAACCTAAGCCGAATATCTTTCCACGACGATCCCTATCACCCACTATATGAAGATAGGTTTCAGTCTCATCAACTTCTTCAGACTGCTGAGACTGTCGTTGAATGCTTTCTTGTATTTGGTCCTATCAGTAGGCAATGTTTATATTAGTAAGTAATAATTATTAAGCATTAATATTAAACCATAAATTTCACTTACATTTAATTCTCTACAATGGTTGTTGAAGAATGTCACACCATCATGATTCTTAGTGTGAGTGTGTAAAAAGAGCTGACGGGATGTAGACCTCATGCCCATAAACTTTTCCTGCATAAGAGTAAAATGTTATAAGTGAACTAGAGTTTATAAAAATTTCGGCAGAGTTTCTTCTATTTTTGTAATATCTACATCTTGTTTAATAAAGAAAATAACTCAATAACACAGCCATATATGACACCAGACATTTATAACATGATCATTCTCAACGATAAGCACATATTTTAATTCCAAAATTCACATATCAAATTCAATTGAAATACATCAAAGTAAATAAATGAGAATATAAATGTAAAATGTAGATACTTACACGTCTCTCTGCGTGCTCGTGGTGGGTAATAGATCCTCCCGTATATATAGGAAGACTCTCTCGCCCCGGTCCTCCACGTCTGTTGATTGAATTACGATCTGAAATGCATATTGCCTCAAGTGATGTCCAATACTGCTGTCAATGAATCCATATTTCTTCAGAAATGTAAGGCGGTCATTTACCGATCCTATGTTTCGCAAAAACAAAGTCTCGATAACATGTACATGATCGTCTCTCCCATACTCTATAAAGGATCACGTCAAATTGAGACTCCCAAAAAAATTCTTTCTGAAACAAAAGGAAAAACATTCGATAAATACTTATGATGTAATAATATTTATCTAATTAATGT
>JAOTAY010000002.1:16169540-16224697 GCA_025629805.1 Erythroxylum baracoense
TTGATGTGCTTATGTGATTATGAATTGTGATTATTTTGATGTGTTCATTATGTTAATTTCGTGAATGGCTTGATGAGTTGAAAATTTTGGAAACGATATGTGGCATAATTGATAAATGTATTGAGATAAATAATTAAAGAATTTTTGCTTGTTCTTGGTTATTAATGTGTTACCCACGAGCCGTCGAGCTCACACCCCCTCTTCCCTTCCCGTCCACAGGCGATGAGCAAGAAAATGAGTGACCGCACCGGGGACAAGGCATCACTCCCAATTACTTTTGTTTTTGAAGTTATATTTTTGTAACAAAGCTTTAGTTGCATTTTTGGAGCAAAAGTCACTGTTCATGTAGTTTTCTTTTTAATTTGAAATTTTGAGACTTTGGTGTATTGGGCTAAGAAAATGCCCACTAAAGCTTTGTAAGAATGCATATTATGATATTAATAAAAGATATGCAAATTTCATAGTATTTGTGTTATTTGTTTCCAACGGATTACCTTTTTGTGTTTGAGTTGCAAATTTGATAGATTTTATGTGTACTGTTTCTGAGGCAACTTCTGGACTGATGTGGATCGAATTGGGTTAAGTAGTCTTCTTAAAAGATATAGAAGATTTGCATAGCTTTCCAATGATGTATCATGTACTGTTTTTGGATGTGGGAGTTGAAAGAAGTGGGTTGTTGAAGTTTGGTGCAGGTGCTGTCAAATTGCAAATTTCTGGGCAGAAATTTTGAGTAAATTTTTGACCCTCATAGAGTTTGAAATTGTTCTTAGGGTCTTCATGGAAGTTGTGGATTTTCTTTTCATCTTTCTGATGATATGAAGTATGAGATTTTCGGCCCATAGAGTGGAAAGTTATGGTGTTTAGAAATTCTGATGCCGTTTAAGATGTTTTTAACAGGCAGCCTCTTTGTAGTGGTTTTTAACGCTCTTAGAGACCAAATAGGTTTTTGTATACTTCATGGAAGTTGTAGAGTTTCCTTGTAAATTTTTATTGATACCAAATTTACAAATTTTGGAGTTCTGAGTAAGAAGTTATGGATGTTTGAAGATGGACTATCGTTTTGAGGGGCTGGCCTCGCAGCTCCTTGCGATCGCGACACGGTCGCGAGAGCGGACATGGGTTGGCCACGCAGCTCCTTGCGAAAGCGAGTTGCTCGCGGTCGCGAGCGCGCGCATCAAGCGTGCGCCTCACAATCGCGAGACGCTCGCAGTGCGACGCGGCATATATGAAATTTTTTTTTATTTACTTTATTTCTGATTTTCCTTTCGGATTCTGACCTCTCTCTGCTCTTTTGGCCATAACTTTTTCTTCCGACCTCCGATTGACCTGATTTTTGAAGCTTTAGTTTTCTAAGACATTTTTTCTACCTTTCCATGCAATTTATAATTTTTGATATTATTTTCGAAATTTATGGATTAAATCAAAGTGAAGGAATCGGATATTTTTCTGAACCAATTTGAGTGTTTTGGTGTCGTTAGAACCTTAAGGCAATGAGAAACAAATATCATGAAGAAGTCTTAATGAAATTCCTTTATGGCCTACCATTATTTCTGATCGGGTAAGTGAAATGAGTTTGTTATTGAGGTTTGACCTGGTGGGGAATTCCTCCCTTGTGGGATGCGCGTCCAGATGTCACGTAGGACGTCGGGCTTGCAACTTGCTGGGGTGGGGTTCCAACTATTTTTTATCATAACATATGGGTATTTGATAGGGTTATGTAAATATAGTGCCCTGGAAAGCAAATCTATTTACATATAACTTAATTTTCTTCCAGATACAATATCTGATCATAGCAAAAGAGTTTGGTTTTATTTGTACGAACACAATATAACTAGTCATAAGGTACCAAGGTTCCTTGTATGTGATATACATATACATGGAGATGCATGGAAAACATGTATATTATTAGAATCTAAATTAATTAATTCATAGTCAGATAATCAAGTTGGTCGGTTGGTTATGGTTTAGACTGTAGTGTTGCGATTTACTTTAAGTAAGTAAAGGAGTTTACTTTAAGGGAATGATGAATTTAAAGTAGTTGACTATCGGTAATGGCACTATTAAATGAATTTGGAATCACGTATGTTTTTTTAAAAGAATAAAGTAGGCCATTACTTTAATCTTCAAACATGCACTTTAGCATTCATTTATTACGAACCACAATGTTGATGAGTGGTGAACTCATATGTGCTTTGTTATAATTCTTGATATGATTGGAATGGATTTTTATAAGGCATTAATCCAGTGTTCACACGTTGGAATTATTAATTGAGACATGCATTAAAGAACATTCACTCAAATAAAGAGTTTATAGTGATATCATCACTTCTAAATGTTTTACGGAGATTAGTGATTAAACTGGCGCTAGTAGTTTGATGGACTAGCTACCCATCAAGTCTTAACACTAAGATTAGATCTTATGTGTCAATCACCATGTAGAGTGAAACTGAAGATCTAGAAGGAAAAACCAACATAAGGGCAAAATGGTAATTTTACCCTTTATTGTGCAGATGGCTATAATATGGTTCATATTAGAGTTTGCAATTGGCCATATTGAAACATGTGTTCTTATAATATTTAGTAATTCAAGAGTTCAACTAATTGCCTTTAGTGGAATGACATTTAGTTAATAAACTAGAATTAATTCTAATGAGATTAAATTAATTCTGGGCTTATTGGAGCTTAAATTATCTAAGTCCAATATGATTCTCCACTTGGCTTCAAGGAGGGTTATCAAGCAAAGTAAGAAATAAAAATGGAGGTTTTAAAGCCCATAATTGAATTTTGGGCTTGCACTAATTAATGGTTAATTAGAAGCCCAAATAAACATTTAGAAATGGGCTAGACTTTGGTTTAATTTGATTAATTAGATTAATTAAATTAAAACAAATTCTTGACGGAATGGAAGGTGCAATTTTGGTTTTATTAGTGCTGAATGTGCAGCTACACATTTAGCATTTAATTGCTAAATAAAGATGGTATTCATCATGCTTTATCATCAATAAATGGAGTAATGATCTTACCATTAAATGGTTTAATGGTTGTCTTTTAATGATGGCAAGTAATGTAACCTTTTAGCATTCATTTGATTAATGATGAAAGATGTGCATTTGATGGATAGTCTTCCTTCTTTCATCACTAAAACCAAAATTGACATGTCATTTTGGGTTAGTGGTCTTTTCATATAGCCATCTTAAAACAAATGAGAAGAGTCTCATTAAAGGCTTCTTTATGTTTTGATTAAAGAATGAAATGATGCATTGGATGCTTTCCACGTGTTCTTTCTTTTTATGCGTAACTGAAATTGACAAGGTGTAAGAGAGGGTGTTCTTGCATTTTTTAGACTCTCTCTCCTTTCTTGCATGTATTGGCCGAAATTTGCATGAGAGGTGTCTCGTCATTGGCTTCTTTCTTCTAAGAAAAATCTCCTCCAAATATTTCTTCTCCTTTCCTACCAAAGGATCTTGTTAACCAAGTTGTCCAAGAAGAACAAGTGGTAGATCAGATTGGTTGAGGATACAACAGCAAGGAGAGGATACACTAACAAAAGAAAGGATTCAAAAGCAAGGCTAAAGCTAAGAGAGGATACAAGAAGAAGGAGAGGATAGCACAGCGAGGAGTTAAAGCTATTGCAAAGGAGTCAGTAATAAAATCTCCATCTTGTTCTTATGAAAATTATTTTCCATATACCGTATCAAGTATGGCTTGGCATGTTGATTTAGTTGTCTTGCTTCCACTGTGTTTTGATTTCTAAAAATTTTTTGAAATCTACCATTTTAGCCAAATCTTGTACGTTTTATTTTCCGATCACATAACGTATACCACCAAAAGGATTTTAGTAAATTCGCTAAACCCATCATAGAATTCACCATGTCTAACAAGGTTTGGTTTTTCCTCTTAGCCACACCATTTTGTTGTGGTTTGTAAGGTGGAATCCACTGGGACAATATTCTATTGTCCCTAAGATAATCCAATAACTCTTGGTTTAAGTATTCACCACCTAGATTCGATCGAAGTGAATTAACACTTCTCCCAAGTTGTTTCTTAACTTCATTTCTGAATGTTTTGAACCTTTCAAAGGCTTCAGACTTGTATCTCATAAGATACACATACCCATATCAAGAATGACCATCGACAAAGGTAATGAAGTATACGAAACCACCTTTAGCATGTATGGACATCAGACCACATGCATCAGTATGTATTAGGCCTAAAAGTCCACTAGTTCATTCACCCTTTTCCTTAAAGGGTAACTTAGTCATCTTATCTAATAAGTAAGATTCACATGTGTTATATGATTCATAATCAAATGACCCTCAACTACCATACTTGTGTAGCTTTCTCACTGAAGGTGCCAAGTGACTATCTCAACAGGTTGTTTGCCCGCCAAAGATGTGCCAACTGGTTATTTTCCCACCAAAGTTTCCCATTGACCATGCTAATGGGCTCTTTGTTAGGGTAGTGCTCTTTGTTAGAGTGGTATCAGAGCTAGTTTATGCATGTAATAGATGATGTATTGAACATGTGCAAAGTGTTTGCTAGGTTGTGACTGACATGCAAGTTGTTTGGGAATAATTTGTGTAAAATCTAAAAAATATTTTTCTAATTTTCTTTCACCAAAATGTTTATAAGATGTTATATTATGTTTTTTCCAAAGGAAATTGCAATTGAATGTCATTTTCTATTTTATTTCGAGTTAATAGCCAGACTACTCATACGTTGATTTTTGGGAATTTCTAGAAAATTGAATGCATATGCTAACTTTGAAAATTTTGTAATAATTCTAGACTTTTTCTATTTTTCTTTCATATAAATGTTTATAAGTTGTTATATTATGTTTTTGTAAAAAGAAAATGCAACTTCATGTAATTTTTTATTTTATTACAAATTTAGTTTTAGCCTGATGCATGTATGAAGTTCTGGAAATTCTGGAAATGTGATGAACATGTAGGCATGTAAATTCTATATTAATTTTTATAAAAATTGTTTTTATGAATTTTATGCATGCACATGCAAGATGAGATGTTTCCATATGTATGAGATGTATGACACTTGTTGCTAAAGTAGTTATCTTATGCATGCATGATGTAATGTTTGACTAGTGTTAGAAGTAATGTGACAAGTGTCATACACATATGATGCGTTGGCTTATCCCTATCTATTATTAAATAATTCCTATTAATTAGGTTCTGGAATTTTTTATTAGACACATTTAAAAATGTGTATAAGACTCTATAATTTTTCTAGAATTAATTGAATCAAATTCAATTAATAAATAAATTCAAAGTCAACATTGGTAAACTTTTTGAAGGTTGATGGAATTAACTTAATGACTTATAATGTATGTATTTCGATTATAAGACCTAAATAAGGTTCTTATATGATAAGTAATGTATTATTTTGATGACAATAACATGCTTAATGTATATGCTTAAAATTAGGGTTTTCCAAAATTTTCCGAGCATCGAATTGGTCTCTTTAGTGTCTAGTAGGTTAACTTATTTATTTTGACGATTTTGGCTTTCAAGATAATTTTGGCATATGCTAAAATTGTTCGGATAAATTTGAGATGACCTAAGGATATTATAGATGACTAATTGATGTACTAGAATTTTGGAAACCTTAAAAATTAATTTAGAATTAATCAAAGTAAAGCATAGCATTTGTAATGTGACTAGATAAAGGCATATAAACTAGGATTAAAGAGTTTAATCTGAACATCAAAATAATTGAATTTTAGGGTTCCTAATCAAATCACGTTTATAATTTGGATCAGCCAAGACTAACACTAGTAACCGATTAGGTTCAAGAGTTGAATCGAATCACAAAATTTAGATGCATAGTCAAGTCACAACCTAAATTAAACCTCATTTGTGTGATACATGTATTAGTCGCAATTTTAAGGGTAGTTATGGACATAGGCTCAATTCAATTGAGTTGTCCATAATCAAAATGTATATGTGATATGCATAATCAAGATCATCTAAGTATTGATGAGACCAAAGGACAAATCCCTCATCCAAATATTAGGACTTACGCCTTTCCTTGATACAGAAAGAACCAAAGCTCTTTTAGAGTTGGGTTGTTAGGCAAACCCAAGCCCGCTCTATATGATATGTTCAAACCATGGAAATTAGATTTTCAGATTAATGGTTTGGTCCTAACTAGAAGTGTTGATTTTTTGGGCAAACCCAAGTCAACATGGATAGAGGCAAAGTTGGGTTATGTACATGTGATGTATACAAATCAAGAGTTGGTAACCCAATGAGTGTGCTAAATCAATAGTTGATGGCAAAAGTCAATAGTTGCATAATTAAATGCAATTGGTATGAATGATACCTACCGATTGACCTAAGGTAACTTGATGGGCAAACACAAGGTCATTTTTGGTGATACCGGATATTGACCTATTAAGAAAATTCTAAGTTTTCTCAAATTCGTATCGAGGGCTATGGATTTGAATAAGAATAACGGGACCTATAATGCATGTGATTAAAGTCCTTATCTATATGAATTAATGAACATTCTAACATTTTCTCTCATTCTTCTAGGTTATTAATCGCACGATGTCTTCAAGTGTGAACTTATGCTCCCTATTAGATTCCAACAAACTCATATAACTAAATTTCTTAGATTGGATACAGAATTTGAGAATTGTTCTCAAATCTAAAAAACTAGGATATGTCCTAGATGAACCACTTCCCGATCCCCCTGCTATCGATGCATTTGATGAAGATCAGAAAGCTTATAAAACAGCTACTAAATGATAGTGAGTTAGCTAGCTTTATAATGCTGGCCTCTATGTCACCAGAACTGTAGAAGCAGTATGAGGCTATAGATAATAATGCCATAGTCTACCATATAAGGGAATTGTTTGATGAACAAGCTTAGTCTGAAAAGTTCAAGATCTGAAGGTTCTTTTCCTTTTTAAGATGGCTAAGGGATCATCTCTAGTGTAGTATGCACTGAAGATGAATGGATACAATGAGAGATTAGCCAGCTTGGGCTTTATAATGGATCATTAATTAAGTATAGACTTAATTCTGACTAATTTGATTGATAGTTGTTCACAGTTTGTGCTTAACTATTGGATAAACTAAATATCCACAATGATACCTGAACTGATTAATTTTCTCAAAACAACTGAGCAAACTGTCTAGAAGGATAGTAAGGCTATGATGCCAGTGGACTCTGCTTCTAGTTCTCGAAAGAAAAACCAAAAGGAGAAGAAGAAGTCCAAGAAGCCAGTGGGAGGTGTAGCCAAGAAGAAGGCAAAGGAGACAACACCAAAAGGGATATACTTTCATTACAATAAGGAAGGACATTGGAAGAGGAACTGCAAAGCTTATTTGGAGTCGTTGAAGCAGAAGAAGGCATTAGATGCCCCACCGTCTACTTCAGGTATGATATTTGTAATTGAGGTTAGTACCATTACTGATCATAACATTTGGGTATTAGATATTGGATATGGCTCACACATTTATGTTGATATGCAGGGTCTTAAGGATAGTTGATAGCTCAATAAGGGAGAGATGGACCTACGTGAGGGAAATGGAGCAAGAGTTGCTGCATTAGTCGTAAGGACATATGTTTTGTATCTTCCTAATAGGTTCGAGTTACTTTTGAAAAATTGATATTATATACCTGTTGTGACTAAAAACATTGTATTTGTTTCATTTGTTAATAAAGAAGTATTTCATTTAACTTTTTCAAGCAATGGTTGTTTAGTTAAGTTGAATGAAATGTTATATTGTACTGCTACAGTGTGAGATGGAATTTACATATTAGATATGTCCAATCCAATTTTAAATACCAATGACAATAAGATATAAAAACGAGATAACCTAAAATCAACTTACTTATAACATTGTCGACTTGGCCATATAAGTGAGAAATGAATGATTAAGTTATATAAGAATGGTAGCCTAGGGTCATTTGATTATGAATCATATGACACATTTAAGTCTTGCTTGTTAGGCAAGATGACTAAATTACCTTTTAAAGGAAAGGGTGAACAAATGAATGGGCTATTAGACCTAATACATTCTAATGTATGTGGTCCTTTGTCCATTTATGCCAGAGGTGGTTTTGTGTACTTTATTACTTTTATTGATAATTATTAAGGATATGTCATGTGTATCTAATGAGAAACAAGTTTGAAGCATTTGACATGTTACAATTTAGACATGAAGTAGAGAAACAACTCTGTAGAAGTATTAAGGCACTTCAATCAGATCGAGGTGGTGAATACTGAAATGAGAAATTTCTAACTTATCTCAGAGATAATGGGATAGTATCCCAGTGGACTCCACCTTATGCACTGAAACACAATGGTGTAGTTGAAGAAAGAAACCAAACCTTGTTAAACATGGTAAGGTCGATGATGAGCTTAACAGATCTACCGAAATCCTTTTGAGGTTATGTACTCAAAACTACTATTTATGTGACAAATAGAGTCCTTTCAAAGGCAGTTGAGCATACTCCATATGAGATATGGACTAATAAAAGGCCTTATCTTTCTCATATGAAAGTCTAGATTTGTCTGGCCTATGTGATGCGGATTCAATTAGACAAGCTTAAAGTGAAGTCTGATGAATTTCTATTTATTGGATATCCTAAGGAAACCATTGGATATCAGTTCTATAATGCTTTAAAGAAAAAGGTGTTTGTCTCATAGTATGTTGTCTTTTAGAGAAAGAGTTCCTTTTAAGAAAAGACAGTGGGAGCAAAGTTGAACTTGATGAAGTTCATGATGCTTAAACAGATGCAGATTAACTGCCTGAACCTGAAATTGTTGTTCATAGAGATGAGACAATAGTTGAACCTTCTGACACAAAAAATGTTCATAGGTCAAGTAAGATATGCAATGTTTTAGAGAGATATTGATTTCTTATAAGTGAACACAATGACGTATTGCTCATAGAGGACGATGAGGCTACAACCTATGAAAAAACTCTGAGGAATTCAGAATTTTAAAAATGGCTTCAAACCATAAAGTTTAGAATGGATTCCATGTATGAAAATGAAGTATGGACTTTGGTTGACCCACCAAAAGGGTTAAAACCCATAAGGTGTAAGTGGATTTTTAAGAAGAAAATCGACATGGAAGGTAATGAAATTACCTATAAAGCAAAGCTAGTTGCTAAAGGTTATCGTCAAAGAGAAGGAGTTGACTATGACGGGATATTTAGCCCTGTAGCTATGCTTAAATCCATTAGAATACTCCTAGCCATTACTGCTCATTATGATTATGAAATATGGCAGATAGATGTGAAGACAACTTTCTTAAATGAAAACCTAGTTGAGGATGTATATATGATACAACCTGAGGGCTTCAAATCCAAAGATGGCAGAAAGGTACTTAAGCTTGAGAAGTCCATTTATAGATTAAAACAAGCATCTAGGAGTTGGAACATCTGATTGTATGAGACAATCAAAGAGTTTGGTTTCTCACAAAATCCTGATGAATCTTGTATGTATAAGAAGGTTAGTGGGAGTGCTATCATATTCATTGTGTTATATATGGATGATATATTACTAATAGGAAATGACGTCTTAAGTTTGCATTCAGTCAAAGTTTGGTTGTCCTAGAAGTTTTCCATAAAAGATCTTAGAGTATTGGGAATAAAGATCTATAGAGATAGATCAAGGAAGTTGCTAGGTCTTTCACAGTCAACATACATAAACAAAGTGCTAAATAGGTTTAACATGGAGCAGTCCAAAAGAGGGTTTATTCCTATGACTTATGGGATAAAACTTTTGAAATCTATGTTTCCTAAGACCCAAGATGAGAGGACTCGCATGATTATGATCTCGTATGCTTCGGCAGTAGGATTGATCATGTATGCTATATTATGTACAAGACCCTATATATCGTATGCTCTAAGTGTTACGAGCAGATATCAATCGGATCCTGGTGAGGGTCACTGGTGGCTATCATGAATATCCTAAAGTACTTAAGAAGGACTAAGGATGCATTCTTGATATATGGAAATGGAGATCTCATAGTGAGTGGGCATACAAATGCCAGTTTTCAATCTGCCCAGGATGACTCCAAATCCCATTCAAGTTATATTTTCACACTGAATGGTGGAGCAGTCAGTTGGAAGAGTTCCAAACAAGAGACTACTGTAGATTCGAAGACCGAGTCAGAGTATATTGCAGCTGCGGAAGCGGCAAAAGAAGCTGTTTAAATCAAGAAGTTCGTCGTGGAACTTGGAGTGGTTCCTACCATAGTAGACCCTATATTGTTATACTGTGACAACGATAGGGCTATTGCGTAAGCCAAGGAACCGAGGTCTCATCAGAGGTCCAAGCACATACTCAGGAGATATCACCTAATCAGGGAGATAAATTAATTAGTAATTAACAAAAACAAACATAATTATATTTAAGCAAAGTATATACTAATTATATACCTTATGTTCAATTGGAAAATTGGATGACAAAAGTATTAGGTTATATGTTATATCTATGTATGAATATATTAAGTCAAATCAATTTGATATTCTTATATTTGAGTAGTTATGATACGTTCTAGACATTAATCCTTATTATTATTATTATAAATCATTTAACTGAAGAATTAAAAATAAATCAAAATAAGTTCATGCTTAAGTGCGAAATTTTAAAAAATTAAAATTGAATATAAAATATTTGATTTTGTTAAGAATCAATCCTAATTATAGTTAAAGTTAGACTTTGTCTTTGAAAGAAATCCTAATCTTTCCTTACAAAAGAGAAATATAATAAGGTATCTAACATTATTATTAATCTCCTCCAAAATTTTGGATTTTCTTTCTTAATTTTATAGATACCATTAAAGGCTAAATAATTAAACATTTTGTAATTAACTATTTTTTTAAAGAAGGAAAAGTTTTGCAAGATATCCAAATTATAACTTTTAAAATTTTTTAGAAATTATGTTTAATTTGTAATTAAATGAAAATTTAAAAATCAATTAAAATTATACTTTTTAATACTTTAATACATAAACTTCTGTTTTATATTAATTCATAAAAAATAATATGTTCGTAATTATCTTGACATATTTGATGTGTTCCTAAGTTGAGGTTCACAAACTTTACCTTAGGATGACATTTGTGCTTGGGCTGCATTCAACTTGATTTGATTTGAGTTGATCAAGTTTCAGACTAAGTGTGGACTCTTTTTTCTCTAATTTTTGGGTTTCAAATAAGGTTCAAGCTTGGACTATATGGCTCTTTCACATTCAAAGCTCTAATATATTAAGTATAAATGAAGATATTTTAAGTAAAATGATATCTTTTTAAATTTTGAATTAAAAAATAAAATAATAAGGCTTGGTTTGGCGCCGATCAAACTTTAGGCTACCTAAGGTTGATGGGGCTCCAACTCAAGCGACAAGCAAACTAGCTTAGTTCTTAATTAGTAGTCTTGAATAGCTTTAGTAATATTAGTCTAATTCGATTTGAAATTAACGAGTTAGATTTATATGAACTAGATTTTAAGTCGAACATGAGTTTAACGACTAGTTCAAAACCTAATTTAAAATTTTAAATTCTCATCACCAATATGACCTTGTTTTGATTAAAATATATATATAGTTTTATCAATTATACCAAAATAATATTATTTTATTATGCCTAATAGACAATTGACCTATTACCATCCCATATCTCTAACCTCTCTTGAAAACCTCTTGAATTTCCTTTAAATCCCACTAAATCTACAACTCCAAATGTCTTATATTTTCTATTAGAATTGCTTTATTCTCTAACCAATTGATATAGGCATTTGTTCTTTTATAGTTGAATGTACATTGGATTTTTTGAGACTATATGCATGTTATGTGGATATTGCATGGCCTTTATCTTGGCTTCTTTGTCAAATCATTTTAATCCATTCTCTCCTCAGTTGTGCATCTTTCTTTGCATATAACTCTCCTAAAATTTTCCTACGAGATCAAAAAAGATAATTTAAAAAATATTTTGGCCTTAAGTAATAATATTGTGGTCCTAAGAATCTGAAGCTTATATTTTACAAAAAGCTTCTCAAACGTGTTAGTGTTCTTCTTTAGTTCATCACAGGTTGTTGGTTCCTTTTTGGATGACCTAACCTTTTGAATTTCCTATACTTATAATGCTTAAGTAGTACCAAAGAAAAACAACTTTATAATTCTTTTTATAAGAAACTTTATAAGTCTTTTTACTAAGCAAAACAACCTCATCACTTTTCAAAATAGGGATATCCTCATCCCTATTTTGCATCTTCGTATATATTTTGTACCAATAGAAAATAGTTTATGGATTTTCATTTTTGTAATTTCAAGATCCTCCACTTTTTTACTTTCTTTTAAAGTCAAGTGAAATTCTTCTTTCCCATTTGCTGGCTTTCCCCAGTAGGCAACTCCACTCTAATTAAGAATTTGAATAGTTATCCTCTGCCTATTTTTGTGGTCTTATTTAACTCTCACCTCAAAATTGCCTTCAAAATTTACCAAAAGAGATCGGTATGAGAATGAAAAACTCTAAAGTTACTCCATGTTTGATCGTTTAAATTAGCATCCTCAACTTTATTCCCAAGTTAAGCTTCTTCCAGCCTTACCAACCAAACTTCCAATCTAGCTCTACAAATTAAGTTGGTTCTTATATATTGATCTTCGACCCTTCTTAAAAACCTCTTGACTTTTTTATGTAGTATTAAATTAAGGACTCTCAATGATTATCTTTCTTGCCAAAATTGCTCTTTTCTCTAATTAAATAATCTTCAAGCATTTATCCAAACTGTCCAACCGATTTATCTCTATTAACAGCATAGGCATAAAAAATTCCTAACTAAGAGGAGGCATTTAATAACTTTAAAAAAGTAAGGAAGAAGAGAGAAAATTATAAAAGGAATACTTGACAAATAGCTTGCCTACTTTTATTTAACATTTTGAATGTCCACATTACAATTAATTTATCTATAATTCAAGGATTATAACACACTTGGCACTAATAATGGCTATCAAGATATTATTTCTAACTGATAAAATATCTTATTTAGATATGTTGCTAACTTGGAATATTTGAAAAGAAACCTTAAATATAATCTTGAGCTCATCTAGGTTTCTTTATCAAACATTTGGGTTTAGTATGTTCTCTATTTACTGTAAGCACAAGGTTGCCATTTTTATCATTACCACACAACATATAGAAGACCTTGATGTGGTACATGCTTAATACTCTTTCAATCTATATAAATCCAAGTTTTTTTTACCCAAAATGTATTATTACCATTGATCGCAGGTTTGTGTATGATAAATTTTACTATTTTTAACCTCGATAATACTGCAAGCGCATAGGTCGTTCATGTAGTACCAAAGGTATCGATCCCACGAGGAGGAGTAATTTAATCCTAAAATCTAAGGCTAAACTCAAATTTGCAATAAATCAAAATAACAACTGGAGTAGAAAATTAATCAATCGAACAATCAGTTTCAAGAATTAAATTTCAGAAATATAAACAGGATAGCAAATTGCATAACCCAATCAAGAATCAACCTAGGAACTATCAATTGAGAGAAAGGGGGTTTTAATCCAACTTTAAGGAAATATAATTGATTATGAAATTATCGAATTATCAGGTCTTGACGATTTTATGGAGGATTACGCTCTCTCAAGTTATAATCTTAATTAATAATCCCTAATTAGATTATGAAATTGCAATCTCTCGATTCACAATTTACCTAAAACCTAATTTAGTTTTGAAATTGCCTAATAACCTACCAAAAACCTATGCACGATCTCTCCTTACACAAATTTAATGGTTTGATTTAATTCTTTACCTATCAAACCACCTAACTCTTGTTGGCCCAATTTGATGATATTCACTCGGTTCACCCTCTCAGTTTATTACCGAATTATTAAGAATAGAAATTGAATCACAAATAACTCAATAAAAATGAAATAAACTAAATTTCATTAATATTAAAGACAAAATCCCGAAGGTGAGTTTAGACAATATCCTCAACATTCAACAATCTATCATCAATGGCTATCTCAAATTCTATACAATTGTAAGAACAAAATAAACCAAAAAATAGCTCAGAATGGATGATGATGGAGGCAGCGACGGTGGGAAACCTCTTATTCTGGGAAGTACTTCGCGTCAAGCGTCTTCTGAATGTCTCTCTTCCTTCATCTCCTTCCTTAAATCTCTCGATAAGCTCTCTAGGGTTTCAAAATTTGGCTGATGCAAAAAGCTCTCCTTCTATGTTCTTCATGTTCTTTTTATACCTTGGCAACCCTAGGGTTTATTTAGAGTTGAAATAGTCCGAAAAGTTCCTCGAAACTTGACGTTTTCACCTATTTTTGTGTTTGCTCCACGATTGTGACCAAGATTAGACCTCTCTATCACGATCATGGCCCAAATTCCACAATCGTGGCTTATGGTATATTGACTTACATCTTTCTACCACGATTCCATAGTTTAACCCCAAAAATGTCTGAAACATCTCCGTTCTTCACCGTTGGCCCTAAAACACTAACAAACACATCAAGGTACCTCAAAAATATAACATTTAAGCACAAAGACTTACACTAACCCATAAAAGCACTTAAACATATAAATTAACACAATTGTAACCTAAATACATATTAAACACTCAAGTTAACACTTATAACATAACAAATTAAACCTAAAACATGATGTAATTCACAACTATCAATATCCCCACACAATGAAATAATGAGGCAATGGCTTCAAATTCATGAAATAAATTTAATCTTAAACACAATCATTCAAGTTATGTCAAATCATTAACATGCAAAATCTATGACTAAAGGCTTTAAACTAAATATACAACTTAATTGAAATCCAAGTGTTAATTTATTTACCCTTTTCAATTGCACACACATATTAATAATTCTTTGGTCCTTCAACTCTGTAACTGTTCCTAAGTATATTTTCATGAAAAGTCAAGCTTAGTATAAGTCTAGTAGGTTTATTAAAAGAAAATACTTCTTTTTATTGAGCATGGACTTAGTCTTTTTACGCAGAGGCAAACATTGGTAATGAATGTCGATCCGGTTACTTGACTAAGTCATGTTTTTATTAAATGCTTGGTTAAAACATCATTATAACTTTTTGATGTGGAGGCACACATTTATGATGCGTGTTAATCTAGTTACTCGGCTATTATCACGTTTTCAACTGGCTACTAACTCTATTCATAACCCGAAGGCCAACGGAATAGTTATTTATTTAACAAAAATTACATTTTTTAATATTATTATTACCTACTTTGTTATTTTAGCTACTCGTTTTCATGAAAAAAAACTAGTTAAGCTACTTAAGTTAAAAGGCCTCAAATTATGAATGAATATAACAATCTAGAGGGTACTAAACTTACTCTAAATCCTAATTAAGTTGTATATTTATCCAAAGACCCCTAATTCACTAATTTTACGAGCTAATGATTATTCCCAACCTAATAGACTATGTTCAAAACTAAATAAACTTCAATCCATCTAAGCCATTGACACATTCAAACAATTCACAAAATACAACCTAACACTATCATACCATATGCAAAAATCACATTCAAAAACAAAACACAGAACTCCTCCCCACACTTAAACAACACTATGTCCTCAATATGAGAAGGGAACAAATAAGCACATAAAAGACAAGAAGAAATATAGAATTAAGGTAAACAAAAAATAAATAAAAATAAAAATAAAAAAATAGAACTGAAGGCTAATTTGAAAACGAAAAAATCAATGGGTTACGCAAAAATCTCATGGAGATGGAGGGGGTGATGGTGTTGGAGGCGACAATTGAACGCCCTATGATTCGAAATATTGATGGACCCATCGGATATCCTGGCTTTAGTGTAGTTGCGTCCGCGCCATCTCTTTCATCATTCTGGTGTTCTGTATAAGTGTCTTGTTGTTTTCGGAGATGGAATCCAAAACCTTTTTCCAGCATTATTCTTCTTCCTCTTCCTCAGACTCTCCACTGGTGGAGTCCTCGTCTACTTGCTGTGGTGGAGCTGAACTCGAGCTCACCTGACAGACCCTAATTATGACATGTGTCTTCTGGCTAATATCCCTAAGTGCCATGTTGTAGGACTTAAGGATTTCATCCCACCATAAGTAGTGATGGTTTAGGAAGTCAAGGAGGTGAACAGTTAACCTACTCTGGACCACACCATAGTATTCACATACTGTAGACACTATGTATCCCATTCCTAAGTTGTTGATCCTCTTGTGCGGAGTCGCAACAATGGCATTCAGCACATATGTGGATGTACAAACTGGAATGATGTGGTCTATGCACCATAACGTAAAGAGTTTGCTTGTGGAACACTTGTTGGTTTCTATTTTGTCAAAAACCAGTTGACACATGAATTTGTGCAGCGACAAATGTTCGTGGGACCTTATATTGTTATGAGCATTCTTAGCATGATATTGCTCTATTCCAATGAGTTCATTCCAATATTGAGAAGGATGAAAATCCTCATGCTAATTGATGATAGAGGATTCAGGGAATCCACACATTGCACACATGATTTCTACATTCAATTCATAAGCTCATCCTCTCAACCTAAACCACATTTCCTTGGGGTTCCTAGGTCACAAGACAAAAAAGTGAAAATTTCTAATGTGAGCTCCTGATAGACAGGATATTGGAAATATATGAATTAGGCTCACTGGATTCTCTCAGCTAAATTTTCTACTCTCTTACATAACTCTAGCCTATTGAGTGTTTTAAAATCAAAGTATTTGGAAACTACTATCTATCTAGCATTTAGAGATCAGAAACAAGTACCTTCCTCCTCTGTGTAGATTGGGAAAGGCACTCTAAAATCTACTGTTTGGTTTCTTCTTCCACATCCCATAACTTGATTTCATCCTGCTCGCTCCCGTCGGGCTGATTGTTTAATGTGCGGCATAATTTTTGGGAATTGAGTAGAAATTTGAAGTTTGAAACTTTTAAAGAGATGTGAGAGTATTTGTAGGTTTAAAGTCGAGAGAGATAAAGTGAAAGAGAAAGTGAAAGTAAAAGTGAAGTTAGAACTGAATATATACGTGGTTAAAAGGGTAAAATGGTAAAAATTATTCTTTAATTCAGTCGCAGGCCACGATCGTGGTCTGCAACTCTCCACCAACATTATTTTCCTTCTTTTGTTCTTTTCACTATCTTTTCAATTTCACTTCTTAATTCTTTGCGTCCCCTTTCACCTCTCTTTACTTACTCTATCGATCATCCACTTTGTCTTGAAATCTTATTCCTTCGATTTTATTTGAAAACAAAAATAATCCTAACTATGAAATTCAAACGTTCTAACAAAAACAATCAAAGGTAATACTTTTCCATGGGTTGCCTCCCATGCATCGTTTTTTTTAATTTCGGTAGCTCGACATTCTATCTTTGGAAACTCATCTAGGATCAATTATAAGTGGCTTGCTTATACCTTTTTTATTCATCATCAGTTTTGTAACATGTAAGTAAGCTACAAATTGCAATATGAACAGAAGGACAAAATTGATGAAGTTAAGAAAATAAATGAATTTCATAAATGTCCTTTTCATTAACAAACTATCAATAAAATAGGGAATAACAAAACTCCCTGAGTCTTCCATTGAATCCAACAGTTTGTCTTGTACGAAGGTGAATTGCTCTCTTTCTTTCTTAATCACCTTTATTTCCTTAGTTTCTTCGGCTTCGTGAACAGATACTTCCATACTTTCTTCAAACTCAATGTTTGTTATCATTTTTTTTTGTCCGTTTGTTCTTCAGAGGATTCAAGCACATCAATTATACTGAATGAGCTATTAAACTTCATATTCTTAATTGCATCATTCATGTTGAATGTCATTTGACCATCATCAATCCAAAAGATAGAGTTCTTCTCCTAAACATCTACCCAAGGTTTTTTTATGTTCACATATGGTATGTCACGAACTGGTGAGTAATAGGGAGGGTTGGCATTCTTTTCTTCATCCTCTTTCTTGATTTCTTGGTCATCTATAAGGTTGGTTTCAGCTTGATCCCTCGCTGGTTCTTCTAACTCTACCCCATTCCTAAGTGTGATAGCTTGACATGGCTCTATTGAATTCACTTTCAGGCTGCACAGACAATTTTCCACACTTTGCTTACAAAATTCCCCAGATAGTTGGCCTATTCGAACCTCTAGATTGTGAATAGAATAGGTATGATATTTTGATACTTGCTCAAACTTCTTTTCCAATCTCTTCTGGTTCTCTTCCATATTCGTGAGCTTATCCATGATTTTGTCCAGCTTGGACTCCCATGAATTGGATTCATCAAGTTGAAATTCAAATCGGTCTTGATGACCTATGCGAGTATCTATATTGTCAGACTAATAGAAATCTGGGTGGTTTTTCCACCCCGAAGTGTACGGATTCATATAAGGATGATGATTTCCCCATCCAAATTGGGGTTTATTGAAATCTACAAGAGTCCCTTACTCCCTATAATATACATCCTCCATGATCGTTCTTTTTATCTATTCTTAGCATTCAACTCTTTAGATGTCCCATTCTAAGACGTCTCGACGTGTCTCTACTTTAAGCCCCAAACTCCTTTTTTTATAAATAAAAAACAAAAGTTAGTGGAAAGCCTTAGACTAAAAAACTAAACTAATTGCCTCCCTGGTAACGACGCCAAAAACTTGATTGCATGTTTGTGTATGATAAGTTTTACTATTTTTAACCTTGATAATACCACAAGCACACGGATCATTCACGTAGTACCTAAGGTATCGATCCCACAAGGAGGAGTAATTTAATCTTAAAATCTAAGGTTGAACTCAAATTCGCAATAAATCAAAATAACAACTAGAGCAGAAAATTAATTAATCTAACAATCAATTTCAAGAATTAAATTTCAAAAAAATAAACAGGATAGAAAATTTCACAACTCAATCAAGAGTCAACCTAGGAACTATCAATTAAGAGAAAGGGGTTTTAATCCGACTTTAATGAAAATATAATTAAGTATGAAATTATCGAATTATAGAGTTTAGACGGTTCTAGGGTGGATTACTATGTCTCCAATTATAATCTTTAACCTTAATTAATAATCCCTAATTAGATTATAGAATTGCAATATCTCGATTCATAATTTATCCAAAACCTAATTTAGTTGTGAAATTGTCTAATAACCTATCGAAAACCTCACGATCTCTCACTACGCAAATTTAACAATTTGATTCAATTATTTATCTATCAAACTACCTAATTCTCGTTAGCCCAATTTGATGATATTCACTCAGTTTTCCCTCTTAGTTTGTTACCAAATTATTAAGAACAGAAATTAAATGACAAATAACTCAATAAAAATGCAATAAACCAAAATTCATTAATATCAAAGACAAAATCCCGAAGGTGAGTTTAGACAATATCCTCAACATTCAACAATCTATCATCTATGGCTATCTCAAATTCTATACAATTGTAAGAATGAAATAAACCAGAAATAGCTTGGAATGGATGATGATGGAGGCAATGATGGCGAAAAACCTCCTGTTCTGGGAAGTACTTCGTGTCAAGCTTCTTCTCCGTGTCTCTTTTCCTTCATCTCCTTCCTTAAATCTCTCGATAAGCTCTTTAGAGTTTGAAAATTTAGCTGATGCAAAAAAATTTCTCCCTCTGTATTCTTCATGTTCTTTTTATACCTTGCAGCTCTAAGGTCTATTCGAGGTCAAAATGGTCCAAAAGCTTCCTCAAAACTTGACATTTTCACCTATTTTCGTGTTTGCCCGATGCATGATAGTGGCTAGCGTCTACCCCTCTCTGTTATGATTGTGGCTCAAGTGCCACGATCGTGGCCAAGATTAGACCTCTCTGTCACAATTGTGGCCTAAATGCCACGATCGTGGCCTAGGGTATACTGGCTCACATCTTTCTGTCATGATCGTGGCCTATTGTGCCACGATCATGGGACGTGATTTTGGCCCAAAAGTCTCCGAAACTTCTCCGTTCTTCACTGTTGACCTTAAAACACTAACAAACACATCAAAATACCTCAAAAACATAACATTTAAGCATAAAGACTTACACTACCCATAAAAACACTTAAACACATAAATTAACACAATTCTAACCTAAATACATACTAAACACTCAAGTTAACACTTAATAAATAACAAATTAAACCCTAGAAGTTGATGCAATTCATAACTATAAACCACTTTTTCACTAACACTATAATAGCAAACATATCCCTTGTGTATGTAAATGCTGCCTACAGATAAGTTGAAAGCTTATTGCTAAAGAATACTACTGAATGATCCCTTTGTGATTAGATATCTCCTACCATAACCCCCAAAGTATCACGAGTGATGTTAAAGCCTTTGAAAATTTTGATAATTGAAACACTGGAGCAGTAGTCGTAACTTTTTCTTGGTTTATGCCCTATGGTTAATTGCTTGGTTGTAGTTTAGTGACAAAATAATTTAAAATAATTCTTTATCTTTTACATGTTTAGATGCATATGATAAAGTTCATAAGATAACTATCCATTGCAAATGAACTTATAATGAGATTATAATGATGAGATTCATATTGCATTTATGTATTATCCATAAATTGTCTTTAATTATTTTTTATTAAAACTGGACATTAATAGAACATAAAAGACTAGCACACATTACGATTTTCCTTATAAAGGAAGTAGTCGATCTCATAAACTAAAGTATAGAGATACTTAAACAAAGGTGTGGGTGCTTGTTAGAGAACAAGTTCACTAAACATACCCGATATGAGAAATCTATTTGCAACATTACTTGTACGTCTATGAAAATTCTGATTATAATGATTGTATAAGTGATCATTTGAATTAAAGTCTCCAAGGTCATCTTATATAGGGATTGTTATGTTTTGATCCTACTTATGACAAATTTAATTATGGGTCATTTAGTCGATAGTCATTGGATGTAATATGAACTATACGGAGGTAGTTGAATGATTAAGAAAGGATTTATCACCCTAAAGTAATTGGGAAGAATGTTCCATTGTTCTAGATTAATATTGTTCTCGATTAGTATTAATTTGGGAAATCCCTGGCCAAGGTAGAATGAGGTTTTGTAAATAGTTTACAAATGTCATTAATTGAATCGATAGCTAATGACAGATAACGAATATGATTAGACACGAATTAAAGTAGACATTAATTTCATACTCTATCTCTAATTAAAACATTTTATAATGAAAGGATTAAATTCTATGAAAAAATAATGCAAAAGGTTTGTCAAAATCACTTTAACATTCTTGAATATTTGGGTGCTCAAAATTTGTTACTAGATACCAATCTTGATCTATGAATATAAATTGTTTAATTAAAGAATTAAAGATAAATTAAAAGGAGTTTTAATTTATCCAATTCTAATTATAGAATTAAAATCATTGCCAATATATTTGAGAACCTAATGAGTCTCACATAAGGAATGGGTTGAAAGAGAAATTCTTTTTAACTAAGTTGGACTTGATTGTAAAGTTTGAGAAACTTTATGATTAAGTATGAGATATTTAATAAATAAGGATCAATGTGAAATATTTGATCTTATTTGGGCATAATTGATATTTAATTAGAATTGTTTGTAATTCTAATTAAAATTAGAATTTAATTTCAATTAAATTACAAAAATTTCCAAATTTTATTATAAATATGCTTCAGCTCTAATGGAGCTAGCACTTCTTGCTTAACCCTCTTTGTAGAGTTACAGAGTTTTTTAAACTTGTTATGTGGATACCATTAGAAGTCAAATACTTGTGCGACTACAGTGGTTGAGAATGATCGATTCCAAAAAATGTTTAAAGGGTACGATAAAAATATGATCAAACTTTGGAATAAGGTACAAATTAAAATTCATGCTTTAATATGATTTAATTGTTAATCATTTTATAGAATTTAAGTGATATTTTTTTTTAGAAAATCAAAATACAAAAAAGTTTTGTAATTATTCCACTATAGTTATGATCTGATCCAGTCTTGATTTTTAAATAGCAGTATCAAAGCAAACTTTAATTCTATAAACTGATTAAAAATGTGATTGTTATTAATTATAATTTTGGAGTTGAATAGAAAAAATTTTGCACCTTAAATCTGAAAAGGGTTTCAAATTAATACCACGTAAACCCTAAACCACTAAATTAGAAATCCAAATTAAGAATTATGGAAATTATAATAAGTGGTGAAACTTTTAAAACCTAAAACACTAGCCATTGCATACCATCAACACTAGCCATTAACATAATGTCTAGGTTCTAGAAACCCATAAGCATTGAGCATTGAACCAATTATATTTCAGAGGAATATTGATAAAGGCGTGATTCTCTCGAATGGATTTGAGTGATAATTCAGGCTCTTCTCAAGTCACTTATTGAAAAATCTATATTACTTGTTGAGATTTCTTATTATGGTTGGGACCATGCTTAAGTGAATAAGGTTATATGAGTGGTTTGCACTGGAGGAGCAGTTGTAGCAGAGTGGGAGTTTTCTCCAGTGGCTGTAAAGGTCTAGAAGCAACCACAGTGGTGTAAGGAAGTACTAGACGTTAATGGTTAAGTGTGATCACACGTGATGCTGGCGAGTTGAAGGTGACGAGCCAAAGATTGACAATGTTAGTAGCTATAAGACATGGAGTTGCAGGCGAGACTAGCAGCTACAATAGTGCGAAGACTCCACTACAATGGTTGGAAACTTTGCAGTAGATGGCTAGTGGCTACCAAAGGGCAGTTACTAGTGGCTGTTGGCGAGCAGTGGCTGGAAAGTGATAAAGCAAACACGCATAAGACGGGGGTGAATTATGTGGAAGTTGAAAATTTTTTACTAGTTACTAATAATTCATGTAAAAAATAAGGGCTTATTAAAATATAAAAGAAGCCTGTCAAGTTTTAAAATGAAAGGAACTTATCAAACTTTTAAAACAAAAGGAGCCTGTCAAACTTTAAAACAAAAGAAACCTCATGTAAACTGAAAACAACAGTGACTAAAATGTAGAAACTTAAAAGTTAAGGAAAAAGAAAGAAAGACACAGTCAACTTATATTCGTTTGGCTTATAACGAAGCCTACATCTAGTCCCCAAGTGTCCAACTTAAGTGGTTCACTATTAAATCTCTAAATAGTGATTTAACGAGCTTCTCTAAGCTTACAAGTACATATTTTTCAAGGTTCTTCAACCTTCCACACTACTAGTATCTATCAAGCCTCGATAAGTTCTCAACTGATGAAAGTAAGGTTTACTTAATATAAGCTTAAATAAATATCTCTCTCTCTCTCTCTTAATAGAGTGTTTTCACTTTCCAAAGCTCAGAAAGATATAACTTTTCAAGAATAATAATTAATGTTACTGATGTGCTTCTAAAATTTGTTGCATAATTGAATGCAGAATCTCTCCCTTAAATAGAGATTCCCTTTAGCTAGCCATTGCTTTAAAATGATCATCAACTAATTGACTTAACTAGTTTTAATTATGTCATAATGTCTTTCTCATTATCTTTGACAGAATCTTCACGTATCTGGTTTTTTGATTAATCCTTTAACTAGGTCTTTGAAGTCCACGTTCAAACTGGTTAAATAGCTTGATCCTTTGTACGATAAGAGCTTATCCATTATAGATATTACAGAACTATTTCTTACTTTCAAAAAAGAATTTGTTAGACTTAGTCACGTAAAAATAGGAAAACATTCTTCTTTTATTTGAAAAGAAAATCTCTTAAATATTGTTATCTTTTAGAGAAAAAATATTCCAATAAATTTGAATTTTAAAATCTTAAAAAATATTAATTATTGTTACCATCAAAATCATTAATTTAAAAGGCTAGAGCTAACAATCTCCTCTTTTTTTATGATGACAAGCAATAAAAGATATATTTTCAAAAATTCAAATAATTAAAAAAGATACCTGTAAACTTTATATGTCCTTACTTATAGCCATGATTAAGAAGCCTTCCTCTCACATTCATGATTAGAAGGAGCCTTTCTTAAGTAAGGAGCCTATTGAAAGATAACTTAGATATAATCACAAATAAAATATATATCACCAAACAATCAGTTAGTAAAAATATATCAAAACAAAAATATATCTCGTACTCTCCCCCTTTGTCATTAGCAAACAGAAGGATCATATAAAAAAAGAATATCACAGATACATATAAACCAAAAAGATCATGAACAAGTATAATCCACAAAAATATTCATAACAACACCAAAAACAATCATTAGCAGAGAAATGTAATAAAAGTATGTGTTTTAATGAAAGTATTCTTTAAGTGAATCGATAACAACATGAAGAAGATGTTACAAGTCCTTGATTTGATCCTGTATTTGATCTTAATGTAGTTGAATTTCCCTCAGTTGTTGTTGGATGTCTAGATTATTGGCTTCTGGAGGATTGATAGGAGGCTGTTTTGTTCGGGCAAGACCATCTAAGACATCTACTACTCTTTCTGATTTCTTTTCCACCGAGACATTGTCTTTTAGTTTATATCCAAATTGGAATGGAATAGATGAATGATATTTTCCAGGATCATACCATTCAAGATCATCAAAAGACAAGTCATAATAGGTAAATATCTTAGTTAGCAACATCTTATAAAGCAATCCCCCTGTAGTATTTTTATGATTCCCCTTATCTAACATAAAATGTATAATCATCGAGGGAAGGTTCATTCGATTACCTTTCAACAAGTAGTAGACAACATAAGTGTCTAATAAACTATATCTTTCAACTGAACTGAGAAAGATGGATGTAGCATATAGGGATGCAAGACATCTCTAAAGAAGGTCTAATTGTAGCCACCAGGGTCTGCCATCTTAGGTTGTTTTCAGCATTAACGCATATTAATTGAACAAATTCACCCAAATCCAATTCAGCAACATTCCACTTATAGCATGGAAAGTCAATTCATCCAGTTGGGGTAATATCAACAGATTCCTTAAAATTTCTTCAGTCAACATAATCTAACATTCTTTAACCCAGGAGACAATCACCAACTTGCCATCAATGATTTCGTTTCTCATATGTGTGTAAAATGATCTTACTAGATCATCATAAATAGTTTCATGTAAGTTCAAAAAATTGTACCAATCAACATATACAAAGTAAGCAAAAACAAGAATATATATATAATCAAATAACATTGGAGGTAGAATTCTTCTAGCAATCACCTTTCTTTTCTTGTACCTCATTTTGTATCTCACTTTTGCTTCCATCAATTGAAACATTTTTAATGTTGCTGAAGATTTTCCTTTCTTTTGTGCAGAAACTTTTATTTTCTTTGATCTTTTGCCCTTAGGAATTTCTTCAAATAGAGATTCTTCCCTAGTGATAGGATCTTCTACAACTTCTTCGAACATGGGTTTTTCCCTTTTCTTATTTCTTCCCTTTTCCTTTTTAACAAAGCTTCTTCTTTTCTTGGTTCTTCCTCAGGATTTATTTGTTTTTCAATTACAGACACTTTCTCAGCTTGCGCTAAGAGACTTCCTCTAATTTATGGGCACCTAACCAAACAAACTTGTTCTTCATCTAAAACATCATCATTAATGATCCAGTGTTCTTTAGATAATTTTTTACTCTTGGAACCAGGTCGAGGAGTAGTCGATGGTGGTGGTGCAAAGATTTTGGGAGTAAAAGTAGGCAGAATGAGAGTAAACAGAGTGAGAGTAGGTAGTGAAGGTAAAAGTGAAAGTGATGAAGATCTTGAAACTAGAGAAGGAGAATGGAATAGTACCTTCTTCATCAGCTTCCCCTTACTAACGAATCTTCTCATAAGAGTATGTTCTTCTTCATTTGAAGATTTTTCTTCTTCTTTTTCTTCTTCTTTCTCTTTCCCTTCTATATCTTCTTCTGATCAGCAAAGGTTTGATTCATCAGGACTTTCTTCCTTAAATTAAGAAACATATCATCGTTTTGTTGATTCATTATGTTCGGTGGATGAATAAGAGGTTGATTCTTCAGGGGACGTTAAAATATTTTACCTTTTTCTAGGATGCATGTAATGGAGTCTCTCGAATGGATGCTTCTAAAAATTTTGGATTTTTAATAAAAGAGATAGAAACAGGTTCATTGGAGGTATTTAGTGATCCTATTATTGGTAACAAACAAAAAGATTAAAAAACAAGAGTTTTAGACTCTTAATCATAGCAAAGAGTTTCAACATAGCTAGTAGTGGGTGTCAAAGATTTCTTTTGGCCCTTATACATTGTTCGTGCCATTTCAAAGAACAAAAGTTACTAGAAATTATCGTAGAGATTCGCAAAGAAGAGAGTTTGATTGTAGTAAGATAGAAGGAGTTATAATTAGTGTTAAAGATATGATGAAGAAAGGAATTGTCTTAAGATATACCAAATGATTTTTAAGAGACGATTTCGTGTGAAGATGAAAGATCGCACACATTCTTAGAGGTATATTCTCTATCTTTTGTTAGCCATATAAAAGTCCGATAGTATTACGCATGTGAATTTTTAAATAAATAAAACAACATCATTTTAGTGACAACTATCTCTGAATGAGGTTACTCTTTCTCTTTAAAAATTGGTAGGAGCTTTCTATATAAACGATGGAGACTTCTAAATAAACATATTCGAAGGAGCCTTTTAACATCTACAAAATTAAAACAAAATCATTGAATAGTGTTAGATGTCTGATAATCTTTTCATAATAAATAAAATCTATCTTTCTAGAGTGGTTTAGTAAAGATATCAGCTACTTGATTTCAATATTAACATGCAATAATTCAATAGTTCCTTCTAAAATGTGATCTCTAAGAAAATGATGTTTAACTTCTATGTGCTTAGTCCTAGAATGATGCCTACAATTTTTAGACAAATTAATTTCACGTGTTCTATCATACAATATAGGAATATGACTAAAGTTTAGAGAAAAATCCTAAATTTGATGTTTCATTCATAATATCTTAGCACAACAGTTAGTAGCTACTATATATTCTGCCTCAATTATTGAGAGTGTTGTGTAATTTTATTTCTTACAAGACCAAGAAACTAAACATCCACCAAAAAAGTGACAGTAGCCACTTATACTTTTCCTGTCAACTTTGTCACCTGTATAATCAACATCACAGTAGCCAACAAGGGGATATGAATCTGTTTTTGGATACCATAATCTGAAATCCATAGTTCCAAGAAGATAACGAAAAATGTTTTTAACTTCTTAAAGGTGACTTTCTTAGGATTTGACTAAAAGCGTGCATAAAGACACACCGTAAGCATAATATCAAGTCTTGAACTTGTGCGATATAGAAGTGAACCAATCATTCCTCTCTATTTTTGTTTCATTAGTAGCTTTGCCATCTTCATCCTTATCAAGTTTAGTTCTAGTATACATTGGAGTTCCCATTGGCTTGGCATTTTCAAAATGATATTTCTTAATAAGTTTCTTTATATACTTGTCTTGACTAATGAAGATTCCTTTTTCTATTGCTTAATTTGTAATCCAAGGAAAAAAGATAATTCTCCCATCATTCTCATTTCAATCTCTCCTTGCATTAAAGCTGATAATTCTTCACATAAAGATGGATTAGTAGCACCAAATATTATGTCATCCACATTTATTTGAACCATAAGTAAATAATTTTCCTTCCTCTTAATAAATAAAGTTTTATCTACCTTTCCTCTTCAAAGTTTTTCTCAATCAAGAAGTTACCTAACTGGTCATACCATGCTTGAGGAGCCTGCTTAGACTATACAAAGCTTTTTTCAATTTCATCACATAATCTAGATGGTCTATGTTCTCGAAACCTAGAGGTTGCTTAACAAAGAATTCTTTATTAATAAATCCATTTAGAAAAGCATTTTTGACGTCCATTTTCTATAATTTGAAATTTTTATAACAAAAAAAGACAAGTAAAATTATGATTGATTCTAGTCTATCAATAGGAGCTTAAGTTTCATCAAAATCAATACCTTCCTATTGATTATAGCCTTGAGTTATAAACCTAGCTTTATTTTTTACCACATTACCATTTTCATCAAGTTTGTTTCAAAATACCCAACGAGTTCCAATGAATGACTTGTTTTGTGGATAAGGTACTAAATTCCGCAATTGGTTCTTGTCTAATTAGTTTTGTTCATCTTTCAGTCCAGCTATCATCAGCTAGTGCCTCTTCTATAGTCTTTGGTTCTAGTTGTGAAACAAAGTGAACATAATTGTTTTTGAAGGAGACTTTGGTCCTTAGATCTTCTAAAGGCTCTCCTAGAATATACTGAAATGTATCGAGTCCTCTTCATTCTCTTAGTGTGCTTCTGTTATAAACATCAAGTGTCCTTTGTTGCATAGGTTCCTACTGAGATGTACATATAGCAGGAGCCTTCTCTGTCTTAACTTCAAAAGGACCTTCTTGATCTTATAAATCTAAAGGCACTACAGGTGGAGAATGAGTTTGTTTTGTATCTTTAGGAATCAAAGGATTCTCTTCATCATTTGATTCAACAGCATATATTGAGGGTAATGTTTCATCAAATACTATGTGCATTGATTCTTCCAGCCTCTTAGTTCTTTTGTTGTAGATTCTAAATCCTTAGTAGATTGTGTTGTATCCCATAAATATAGCTTCATCAGACCTTGCGTCAAACTTACCAAGGTTGTCCTTACTATTATTTAATACAAAGCATTTGCACCCAAAAGCTCGAAAATATGCAACATTAGGCTTTCTTCCTTTCTACAGTTCATAGGGGGTCTTTTTGAGAATATGCCTTATAAGACACTTGTTTAAAATGTAACAGGCAGTCGACACAGCTTCTGCCTAATATCTATGAGGTAGACCACTTTCACAAAGCATGGTCTTACCCATATCAGCAATGGTCCTGTTCTTTCTTTCAACATCTTCATTCTACTAAGAAGTTCTTGGACATGAGAAATTATGAGTTATGCCATTATCACCACAGAAATCTTTAAATTTTCTATTATCTAATTCTCCTTTATGATCACTTCGAATTGAAGTAATGCAATATCCTTTTTCAATATGAATTTTTCTACAAAACTTCTCAAAAACTTCAAAAGCATCATCCTTATTTTCTAGAAAATAAACCCATGTAACTTTTTGAAATACTTCACAGTTAACTTTTTATATTGAGCATACAGTTCATGATATGCATCCTATAATTCTTCAATTCAATATCAGAGTTAGAATAATATACCTCATCTTCACTTGAATCAGCCATAAGGTAAACATTGCTTACTTCTTTAAACTCTTCTTCATCAAAGTTTTCAAAAACTTCAATAGACCACGATGCAATTATAGCTTGCTTTCTAGGATTTTTGTTTTTAGTCTTATCCTTTTGAAGAAGAAGGGGATATTCTGGTTTGGTGTGTCCAGGCTTCTTACAGTGCTAACATATAATTTGGGTATTCTGAGTACTACTATTGCTATCTTTTGTTAAGAATCTATTGTTTCCATTTTTCTTATTTCCTTTTCTTTTCTTTGTCAGCTTCTTTTTATAGAAGGGTGCATATTTTCTGACCATAAAATTGAATTCAACATCTCCATCTATTTGCAATTCAATGTTGCTTTCATCATTGTTTGATGGAGTTATATCGTCATCAGCTTTCAAAGCCATTCCTCTTCTATAGGATGATCCTTCATCTCGTTGAAGCTCCATCTCATAAATCATCGAATTTCCTCTTAACCAATTAACTGAAATAGTGTTTAGATCCTTTGAAATCTCTAGAGATGTTACTTTAGGTCTCCATTCTTTTAATAGTGACCTTAGGATCTTTGTTAGGAGCTCATTATTGGGATATATCTTTCTTAAGTTCTTCAATGCTATGATGATGTAGTTAAATCATTTAAGTCTATGGTTTCTCCTTGTTTCATGCTAATAGTTTCATATTAATTCATTAAAAGACTTATCATATGCTTCTTTACCTCATTTGTTCCTTAGAAAGTGACTTAATGCTTGTCCCACATTTCCTTTACTAAAGAACAGTAGGATATCTTTTCATATTCTTATGAAGAAAGTGAGCAAATTAGATGATGTCTTGCTTTAGCATTTAGTTGTGCATTTCTTCTATCAACAGCAGTACATAATTTAATGTCATCAGTAGTAGGAATTGTATCTCCCATTTGATAGCTTGCCAGACTTCAAGGTCCACAGATTAGAGATAAATTGTCATCCTTTCCTTCCAATATAAATAGTTGCTTCTATTGAAATAAGGAGGCTTTGTAACAAATTGTCCTTCAAGACTTCTCAAGTTGTTTACCATGATCTATCACATATTGTAAAACACAATAAATGTGAAACTTTGCTTTGATACCAAATGATAAAGCAAATACACACAAGAAGGGGGTGATTTGTGTGTAACTTGAAAAATTTTTGCTAGTTACTATTAATTCGTGTAAACAATAAGGGCTTATTAAAACATAAAAGTAGCCTGTTAGATTTTAAAATGAAAGAAGCCTATCAAACTTTTAAAAAAAGGAGCCTGTCAAACTTTTAAAACAAAAAGAGCCTGTCAAACTTTAAAACAAAAGGATCCTCGTGTAAACTAAAAACAAAAGTAACTAAAATGTAGAAATTTAAAAGTTAAGGAAAGAGAAAGAATGACAGTCAATTTATTCTAGCTCAGCTTATAATGAAGCCTATGTAAAATCCTCAAATATCCAACTTGAGTGTTTCACTAATAAATCTCCAAGTAGTGATTTGACGAGCCTCTCCAAGCTCACAAGTACATATTTTTTAAGGTTCTTCAACCTTCCACACCAGCAAGCCTCTACAAGCTCTTAACTGATGAAAGTAAGGTTTTCTCAATATGAGCTTCAATAAATATCGATCTCTCTCTTAATAGAGTGTTTTCACTTTCTAAAGCTTATAAGTAACAAGATATAACTTTTTAAGAACAAGAATTGATGCTACTGATGTGCTTTTAAAGTTTGTTGCATAATCGAATGCAGTAGTTATCCCTTAAATAGAGATTCCCTTGAACTAGTCATTGCTTTAAAATGATCATCAATTAATTGACTTAACCAGTTTTGATTCTGTCATAGTGTCTTTCTCATTATCTTTGATAGAATTTTCACGTTTTTGGTTGCTTGAATGATCTTTAACCATGCCTTTGAAGTCGACTTTCGAATTGGGTGAATAGTAGGATCCTTTGTACGATAGGAGCTTATCCATTCAAGATATTGTGAAAATGTTTCTTACTTTCAAAAAAGAAATTGTTAGACTTATTCATATAAAAGTAAGAAAACATTCTTCTTTTATTTGAACATACAATCTCTTGAATATTGTTATCTTTCAAAGAGAAAAAATAATCTAATAAATTTGAAAATTTAAATCTTAACAATTTGAAATCTTATAACAATATTATTTATTATTATCATCAAAATTATTAATTTAAAGCCTTAAGCTAACAGAAAGTGCAGGTGGCAACAGCCTTGGTGGCTAGGGTTATCTTATAAAATTAGGTTTTGAGAATAAGAAGAGGAGTGTTTGGATATAGGTCTAGGAAATGGTGTGTTTGGACACTATTCTAACCTATTCTAAGGTTAGAATAGGGGATGTTGACAATAAGGATAATGTATCCAAAGGCTAGAATAAGCATGTCTGGGTATTGAAATAAGGTGTTCCAAACCTAGATTAAGGCTTGTTTGACTTTAAGATTAATGTAATCTTAATAAATTTTATTCTAGGCATATTTTTAAAAATCAAAATTAAATTCTAAAATTAATATAATTATTTTTCTTAATTTGATTAAGATAATAATTTTATTGATTCCTAATTAATTTTAGAAAATTACTTTCTAAAATTAGAACTAGTTAGTTTTAATATTGAAATTAATTAATTAATTAGACTCCTTAAAATTAAGAAAATTATTTTCTTAAGTTATTAAGAAATTTGTTTCTTAATTAAATTTATTTAATTCAATTTGATTTAAATGAATTAAATTTATGATTTTACTTGTTTAGATAATTATTCTATTTATTTAGAATTTTTTATTTATTTATGAATAATAACTTTCTCGATTTTTTAGAAAATTTATTTTTCTTAGTTAAAATTTTTAAAAGCATTTTCATTTATTAATTAAGAGAATTGTGCTTTATTTAATATTTTGAAAATTAATTTTCTAATTTATTAAAGAAATACTTTTCTAATTAATTAAAAATAAATATCTAACTGAATAAAATAAAAGAACTCTTAGTTAAATCTAAAAGTGTTTTATTTAATTTTGAAAGTCGTTTCATTTTAATAATAGAAAATAATTTTTTAGCTGAGGAAAAGTAATTTCTAATTAGATTAGAAAAGGTTGTCTAATTGGAGTAGAATATGTTACTTATATAATTTTGAAAAAGTAGTTTTTCTAAATCATAATATGTAAGAAGCATAATTTACTAAAAATTGTTTCAATTAAATTTTGTCAAAGGAGTGAAGATAATTGGAAATAGTTTTCAATTGGATTTGAAAATTGTTTTTAAATTAAAATAAATTTCTATTTGGAATAGGAATTTAATTTATTTAGGAATCAATGAGTTTAATCTAATTTAATTTTTCCAAGGAGCCAGAAATATTATTTTAGATTATAAAGATCAATAACTTGAATCAAATTAAGCTTGATTTTATGCATATAATTTGATTTTGAGTGCATAAGTTGCATGCTTTATTTATATGTCTGATATATATATTGGATGCATGTTAAATTGTAAGTTTTATATATGTGATATTTTACATGTAATTTTGACTTTGATTAGACAAGCAAAATCAAATCTTTTGTAAAAATATTAAGTACAGGTTGAGAATTTGATTGTTGCCATCTATTGTGATAAGTAAACCACAGTTCTATTTATTGTTCGGCTTATTGAGCAAACTCAAGGTCAAATTAATCTGAATATGTTTATTCTTATGATAATGGATCCTACTTAACTAAATTTGTATGATTTGGATAAGCAAACTCACAATCACATGAATTTAAAGCCAAGGTTAGGAATGACATATAAGATACGTTTTAGCAAGAGTTATCACATAACAAATTTAGGAGTCACATAAAATGTGATTGATAAAGTTGTTATCTACCTAATTTAAGTTTAAATGGTTTGTTTAGCAAATGCAAGATTAACCAAATATGAGTGGGATCCTAACACACTAGAAAGATTAGAGTAATCTTTCTGAATAGTAGTGAAGGCTACTATTTTGAATAAATAATGGGAGTAGCCAAATACATGACTAAAGTCCTAATCCCATTTGATAGTTAAGATATATAATTAATTACTTGCTTCTCTTACATTTATATTCTATTTTAAGTGGAATTTACTTTGTTTAGTATAGTTGATACTAAGTTAATAAACAAAATTTCTTAGACATGTGTTATATTTAAGAAGAGTTCTCAAAGTTAGAAAGAAAAATTGTATGCCTGTTATGCAATTTTGCTCTAATCCCTATTGATGATTCAATAAGAAAGTTTTAGAGATACGCAAAATCATATAGATGATAAAATGTATTGACATTTTGAGTTGACTAATGCTTCATAGACTTTGATGATAACATATAAGATGTACGTTAATACCATGATAGTAAGATGTAAGGGTTTACATTAAGTAGTGCTAAAAGGTCTAATAACTTGATGGAATTATTCCACTTAATTTAGCCTACTAAAAGCATAATTGTGGACAACATTTAAAGGCTTTACTATAGTATGATAATTGTTGTCATAAGAAAAAAATTGATTGCAAGACTTTTCTTGCCTATATAAGATATGGTAAAGATCATATGTATTTCTAGTTCATGCTTATAAGTATTTCATACTAAATTCAGATTCAACATTATTATAATGTTCAAAACATGACAAGAAATAGATTGCTAAGTAAAAGTAGTTGATCAAATTTTATACAAATAGTTTGTATATGTTGGATTAAAAGAGACTTATGCTTAACATAAATGGAAAGAATATAAAGTTGTATAATTGAGACTGTCCTTTTATGCCATGTTGGTTAAATCAACATAATGAGAATCATAAAGTTACATACAAGGATATATGTCCTTTTCATTATGAATTGTATGAAACTTGTGAAACTTATTAAGATGAAGAATAACCAAAAAAAACTTTTGTGAAAGGATGATGATAGTAATGAATTTTTAAATCTTATACATATCATATATTAGATGAAATATCAATTCATAAAAGGATAATAACTATATTTTATTAGATCACTAATGAATTTATATGATATAGATATATGTATAAAATGAAATAATGATTAAAAATTTTGAAAATTTTAAATTATTTAAATCTAAGTAGAAATTAAAAATTGAGAATGCTGAAGCACTTTGATGAAATCATTGTGGTGAGTTTTCTTTTTAAAATTTTTATTTATCTTTAAGGAATGAGATTCTTTGGTGAATACCTTAAAAACTAATTTCATAAGAGTATGGATTTATATAAGGAGGGAAATACAATAAAAGTTATTATATGATGCAATATTATTTTTTCTATAGTTATACGTAGTATAATGACTTAACTTCAATAGTTCCAATTAAATCAATTACTAGTATTTTATATTAGATATGAAACGCTGAGTCTTTGAAACAATCAAAGTTAATGATTTAAGCATTTGATACTTGATTGAAGTATGTATTGTCTATTAAGTTTATAACTAAAACGGGTAATAAAAGGTTATGAGATATCCAAAAGGTTAGATATAATCTTACAAACCCAATTGAACAAATTACTTGTTTCAATATATACTTATAGAAGAATGGTTCTCCAATAAGCAGTAAAAGTAAGATAAAATTTGAAATTTTCAAATCTTATGATAGTACATCCAATTGGAACTAATGTCCTTATTGATAGATTTAATGTATAGTTGAAAGACTACGAGACATTAAAAGATTCACTTTCATGACGAATTCAAAGAGTTTGTTTTAGAGATGACTGTGAATTTATCATGTCTACAAGAAGGTCACTGGAAGTATAGTTATAATCTTCAATGAGAGTATGTAAAGGCATATTACTTATAGAGAAAAACAATTATAATTTTCAATTGTTGAAAATACATTTGTTTAAGAACAACTCTTTTTGGATAAAAAAGGTAACAAGTTAATTTTAAGAATTAGATTTATAAAGATAGATTGGAAGTTGTTCACCTTTTTGAAGTCCTAGTACATAGATAACATACTAAAGATGTTTAGTATTTGAAATAGTTATTTATGAAGTATTATAGATATTCATTATTCTATATATGAGTTGATATTTAAGTTCAAGATGATAAGGATATAACTTTAGAAGTAAATCCTAATTAAGGTCTATTTACTTAGAATAATATCATCCAAGATTGGAAAGGTTCTAATGTAGCAATGGTTGCTAATTAAGCTATAATACATTTCTTCATTTAATGGAAATGATTGTTTAGATCAATAAATTCTTTAGTAAACTTGATATAGTTCCTTGCATTGTTTAAAAGAGTAATGTATTATGGAACATTAGAGTCATTGGGCATATAAAAGGAGTTAAGATTTCATCAAAGATCTAAGGATGTATTTAGGCAGTTTTTCTTAATTATGATAATAATTAAGATGAAAATTGTAAGATTTAAGCATGTGCTCACTACAAAGAATCTTATATAATTCTCTCACTAAGCCACTATCCTAGCAGTAGCATGATCATCATATAGTGATGCGGTATATGATACTGAAATGATTAGCTTAGAGCAAGTGGAAGATTGTTGGTTTATACCCTACAACTAATTAGTTAGGTTATAGTTTAGTGACAAAATAATTTAAATGGATTCTTTATCTTGTATATGTTTAGATATATATGATAAAGTCTATGAAATAATTATACATTGCAAATAAAATTATAATAAGATTATAATTATAAGATTCATATTGCTTTTATGTATTATCCCTAAATTGTTTCTATTAATTGTTCTATTAAAACTTAATGTTTTCAAAATCAATCTGAAAGTTAAATCAATAAGACAAGATGTTTAAAGTTTAAAACGTTCAACCAGTATTACACCATCATAAAACTGATTAAAGATTAAATAAAATTAAAGAATTTGAAAAATGATTGAAAAAAATATCTTTACTTAAAGTTTAATTAAAAAAGAGACTGTTAAATAAAGATTATTTTGTTTATTTTAGTTTATAAAAGCAATTAGTTTTAAAATGGTTGATTAATTAATAAACTTATCAATTATAACCAAAAAAATTACTAAACTAAATCAAAACAAAAATTGAAAGCCGAATTGAAAAGTTGGTCAGTTCAAAGTTTTCACTGTTAAATCCGTTGAACTGGTTTGATTTTTAAAACATTGTTAAGAGCACACGCTATGCTTTTCCTTATAAAGGAAATCGTTGATCTCATAGACTAAAGTATGGAGATACTTAAACAAATGTGTAAGTTCTTGTTAGAGAACAAGTTTAATAAACAAACCTAATATGAGAAATCCATTTGGAATATTACTTATAGGTCGATGGAAATTCTCATTATGATAATTGTATAAGTGATCCTTTGACTTGAGGTCTGTAAAGTTATCTTGCATAGAGATTGCTATGTTTTGATACTACTTATAACCTATTTAATCATGGGTCATTCAGTTGGTAGTAATTGGATGTAGCATGAATTATATAAAGGTAGTTGAGTGATTAAGATAGGATTTATCACCCTAAAGTAATTGGGGAGAATGTTCTTTTATTCTTGATTAGTATTAATTTAGGAAGTCCTTGGCTAAGATAAAATGACGTTTTGTAAATAGTTTACAAATTGATTAATTGAATCGATAGCTAATGATGGAGAACTAATATGATTGGACTCAAGTTAGAGTAGACATTAATTCTATGTTCTATGTTTAATCAGAATATTGTATGATGAAATGATTGAATTATATAGAAAAATCATGCACAGAAAGGTTAATCAAAACTACTTTGACATTCCTAAATATTGGGTGGTCATGATGCATTCCTGAACACAAATCTTGATCTGTATTCAGTTGACTTGAGGTCTGTAAAGTTATCTTGCATAGAGATTACTATGTTTTGATACTACTTATAACCTATTTAATCATGGGTCATTCAGTTGGTAGTAATTAGATGTAGCATGAATTATATAAAGGTAGTTGAGTGATTAAGATAGGATTTATCATCCTAAAGTAATTAGTATTAATTTGGGAATTCCTTGGCCAAGATAAAATGACGTTTTGTAAATAGTTTACAAATTGATTAATTGAATCGATAGCTAATGACGAAGAACTAATATGATTGGACTCAAAATAGAGTAGACATTAATTCTATGTTCTATGTCTAATCAGAATATTGTATGATGAAATGATTGAATTATATAGAAAAATCATGCACAAAACGATTAATCAAAACTACTTTAACATTCCTAAATATTTGGTGGTAATGATGCATTCTTGAACACAAATCTTGATCTATGATTATAAATTATTTAATTATAGAATTAAAGATAATTAAAAGGACTCTTAATTTATCTATTCTAATTATAATTTATAATCATTGTCAACTTATTTGGAAACCTAATGGGTCTCACATAAAGAACAGACTGAAGAGAGCAAAATTTTTTAATTAAGTTAGATATGATTATAAAGTTTGAGAAACTTTATATTAAATATGAGATATTTAATAAATAAGGACTAGCATGAGATATTGGATCTTATTTGGGTATAATTGATATTTAATTAAAATTATTTTTAATTCTAATTAAATTTTAATTGAAATTAGAATATAATCTCAATTAAATTACTAAAATATCCAAAATTTATTATAAATAGGCTTAAGCTCTAATGGAGTTACAGAGTTACAAAGTTATCTCAACCTGTTCTATATATACCGTTAGAGACTAGACATTTGTGATTATAGTGGTTGAGATGGATTAATTTGAAAAACCATTCGAGAGATATGACAAGAATATGATCAAGCTTCAGAATAAGGTATGAATTAAGATTCATATTTTATTATGATTTAATTGTTAATTATTTTATAAAATTAAAGTGAACTTAGTTTTCGAGAAATCAAAATATGAAAAAGTTTTGTAATTACTCCGTTGTGGTTAGGATTTGATCCCGCCTTGATTTCCCAACACTTTCTTCTTCAGTTTATTGAATATTATAGTAGCATTGTCTATCCATATAAAAGCATTAGACTGTAATAGATCTATAAGTAGGCCCACTATAGATGCATGCTGATGTACAAAACATTTGTAGTACTGTTAAGGATTAGAAAAACAATCTACTTATTTTATGCTCAAAAATTGCAAGTGTACTGGTCCTGACTTGTAGTTAAAAAGCAGATATCGATCCCACCAAGATTGATGCCTAGACACCACTTAATCTAGATCAAACCTTGTTTAAGAAATGAAATTGTTTAAAATAATCTGGAAAATTAAATTAAAATTAAAATATTAATAACGAACAATAAACAATACCAAAATTGCAAAAAAATCGGAATTCAAGAATCTAAAGACTAGAGATTACTTTTTTCCCTATTTTGCCTCCCTCCTATTTTACTAATCGAATTATGTCTCACCTAAGATTTCCAAGTGTATTAACTACTATCTCTTAAGGTATAATTAATTGTCCCTAATCAAATTAAATGAAGACAATTGAACGATCTCTCAACCTACCTAATCACTTCACCAATTTAACTAGTTATTAAACTATCTTATGGGTGATCAATTGACCTAGCTGAGATCTCTCTTCTAACTAATCAATTAACACGATGATTGTAAGTCTATAGGTTGCCAACTCTCGTTGTACAATCCTACACAAATAATATCACTCACTCTCTCGATTTGTTGCAAGATAGAAATATCAACAATCATGAAAGAGAATTTCATTCAATTTAATAAAATAGGAGTTTGATAATAATAGTTCAAAAGCAATCCCTAAAACTAAATAAGCCAATCATGGTCTCCATAACATCATCAACACTCAAATAATCCCTTCTACAAAGATTAGAAGAGATAAAATTGACAGAAAATTGAATAAAGGAACTTCTTCTCTACTTTGACAAAACCTGGAACTTTTAATGTTGATGTGTTATTTTCCCAATCTTAATGATAATCCTTGACTTCAATCCTTCCTCAAGACTCAAACCTTGTGTTCTTCATTCAAGAAAGCTCTTTTCTATAGAGGAGTGTCATCCTCACTTCTATGGAGGTTGAATAATGTTCTTATAGTCCAAAATCCCTAAGTTTAATGAAGCCACGCATAATGTTTCAGATTTTAGTTCCCATGATTGCGGGAATTATCATAATTCCCACGATTGTGGGAATTTTCCATAGAATGACTCCTCTTCTCTACTCCCCTTTGATCTCTAGCTCGATCTCCAAGTTGCTCCATCTTCATTCCTACATGAAAATAATTAATTCTTACCCTAAATTAGCATCAAACATAAAAGAATAACAATGAACATCAAACTAAACAAAATCATACAAAATGAATCATAAACTATAAGAATAATCAACAATTATGCAAGCAACACATGCCAATTACATAAAAAAGCATATACTAATGCACAATTATCAACATCCCCACACTTAAATCTTTGATTGTCCTCAAGAAAAATAAACATAATCAATCAATTATATCACTTCATTTTCATAAAGATCAAAACATTCAATCCCTCAAATTTTAACCAACTCAAATATCAAGTTAATGCATATATCATGACTACTTTTTCATTGGTGTATATAAGCAAACTCAACAATTAACGCCATCACTCAAAGTTAAATATATATGCAAAAATGAATCTTCCTCACAGTTTTCACCCATTTCTCTCAAGTGTTTGATGGTTAGTGTTTCACTCAAACTTCCTATAGGAAACTACACTACCATAGGCTTGCTAATACACCAATTCACCTCTACAATGATTGCATACATAAATAGATCAAAAGGAGTTGTTTAGGGTTGTAATGTAGTAAGGGTTAAGGTGGGTAAAGAGAGAAAAAGGGTTAAGCACAAGCATTAGTAAAGTAAAAAGCGGATAAAAATGGGATAACAAAACATAACTTTGAGGTATACAAATATAACTGATATTTTACACTTATTGATGCTACTCACTTGTTATTCTTTTCTTTTCTTTTCCTTTTCCTTTTTTCATTTTTATTTCTTTTTCTTTTCTTTTCTTTTCTTTTTCTTTTTAACACTTTTTTTCATTTTTATTCTTTTTCATCATACATGGAAAACTATGAATATAATAGCAGATAAATACAATGTAATCCACAGGAAAAAGTATACTCAACTCATCTTAGTGAAATTTTCATAACGATCCCAACTAATGTATTACTTAATACTCTACTAAGCTTGTGAATGGGTAGGTTAAAGAGGTTCTGGGTTTTAAAATTTTCGGTATTTTCAAGAAACAAAAGGTTAAGGTTCAACGGGGGTAGTAAGGGATAATTAATGGATAGGTGATTTAAGCAAAAGGTTAACATAAAGAGGGCCTTAATCATCTCTATTAAGCGTGCATCCAGTAGATTCAAACCAATTAAAAGAAAGTTCTAAAGGTAATAACCTAAGGAAGTATCACTTAACAAAGAAATAGAATGGCTATGAATGGATTTATATAGCTCAATCCTCACATTGACTCTAATGAAAACTCATTATGCATCTCTACACTATCTCATTGATCAAATGTCAATTTATGACTAAGCTTATGTAACCAACTAATTTTCATCACTCTATATGGTTCACTTTCTACTCAAGTAGCTTAATCCGAGTCCAAGCATGCATTCAATCTAATTACAATTAGCATGACAGAATCTCATGGAAATATTCATCAGAATGATTCAAATGCGATTCCATTGTTGCCACAAAGCACATGATATGCCTAACCATACATCCTATTTACAAAATGCACACAATGCAATTGAGAAAATCAATGTCACCTCCCCACACTTATGATCCTCAATGTGACAAGTCAACCACTAAATAAGGGAAAATAACCTCAAGCCAAACAAAAGAAATTGAAACACACAGATGACATGAAACCAAACAAAAAATGAAATTAAACCAAAAAAAAGAAACAACAAAATATAAAATTGAAAGGGTAAAAAAAGCTTATTCAGATGATGATGGCGATGGTATTAGTGAAGGAGCTTTAAAATTATTCCTTTGATAGAAGTTGAGGAACCTCGTCTTCAAGTTACGCTGCTCCTTATGGACTTTCCGCATTTTGGGTGCTGAGCTCATTTAGTTGGGATATCATTTGTTGAGAATTGGCATCCATCTAGTTAAGGATTTGTTGATATCGATCGACCTCAATTGGTGCACTCAATTCCTCCTCTGCTGATTCTTCCCCTGGCTTTGGGATTGCGTGGGATGTGGAGGGTCGAGAGGTGGTTGTATTGGTGCCCCTCCTGTTCCTCACTGTAGTATACATATGAGGATTTCAGAGTTTTGTAGAATGGAACTCCAAAATCTCAGAACATCTCAAATACAATATATCAAATATATCGTGTGACGTTGTGCACAAATTTTCCATACTAAAATTATAAAACACACCTAAAGCAGAAGCAATATGAGACATCCCAAAACACAAACTCTTTTTAGTAACAACACCCACTATTGATCAAAAAATCCTATAAGGTGTATTGATTTTAATTTTTTGATCTACACACCATAAAAAGAAAAGGTCTTTGGCCAAACATTTGTTACTTTCAGTTTTATTAAACACAGTTAAGCATATATATTTGTGTAAAAGTAAATGCTCGGCACTATGAATTAAAGAATTTGATGCATTCCTAGAGTCAAAGTTTTCTTCCCTAGTCAAAGTTTTCCAATAAGAATCGACATCAAAATCAGTGTGACCATCTAGAATTTTTGCATTTGACAAATTGAAAATTTCACGCATGACAGTATATTTAAGTTTAAAAACATTTCTAGCTAACCTAAACCAAAACGCATCCATTTTAGGGTTATACCGAACTATTGTGAAAAACTCTAAAGTTATAGTAGCAAAGATAGGTACATCATACTGAAAAAACCTATTCCATCCTACATTTGCTGCTAGTTGCTCAAGTTATCATCTCACTCTTATGTTCTCTAACAATTCAAAATCAAAATACCTAGGAGTGACTATTTCTCTATCCCTAAGGTCACGGAGATGCATACCTTCTTCCTTCAAATAGATTAGGAAGGGAGAGCGGTAAGTCACCGCTAAATCACGCTTGCCTTCACCGAAAACTTGCGAATATAGTTCATTAATTGGTTTCCTAGCCATCATCTTCCTTGATGTCATTGTAAGAGGAAAATATACAAAAATTGAGAAGAAAATTAAGTGAAATCCGTATTTAAGAGAGAGAGAGAGCAAAATCTTACCCAAATATTTATGTTTTTGAATGATTAATGCATGAAAAGATGAAAGGATTGTAAGATTAATGAAAACAAATGAATACAATACCAACAATCTTAAGGAAAAATTAAGAGTTTAGAGATTGGGAGGAGGATTTTCATGGGTTAGAGAGAAAAGGAGTGAAAATTTTGAGAGTGAGTGAAAGAAGAAAATGGGAGGGAAGTTTAAATTTTCCTCCTGTAATTGTGGGAATTCCTACAATTCCCACAGTCATGGGAATCACCACATTTCCTACAATCATGAGTTGTCTCTCTAGAAACTTTTTGGAGAGATTTTCCATGATCGTGGGAATCAATCCAATTCCCACGATCACCTCTTCCAAGCTTGATATTGGTTCTCTATGATCCCATAACCTATAAACTCATCAAATTAATATGGTCAACAAGAATTTTGAAAAGAAAACAAGTTGAAATTCAAACAAAAACCAAATTAAACATCAATCAACCTCAATTCAACCACAATTATAATTGAATAAATCAAATAAACAAAATTAATCAAAAGATAATCGAAGTCCATGGGTTGCCTTCCATACAACGCTTCTTTTAATGTCTGTAGCTTGACGCTCTTTCTTGGAAACTTAGCCAGGATTAATTATAAGCGGCTTGCTTCCACCTCTTTCATTCAACGTTAGTTTTGTAGCCTGTGAGTAAGCCACAAATTGTAAAATAATCAAAAGGACAATATGGATAACATTATGAAAACTTATTAAGTTCAATAATGTCTTTTTTCTAAGTGAACTGTCAATATGACAGAGAATAACAAAACTCCCTGAATCTTCCATTAAATCCAATAGTTTGTCCTGTACAAAGGTGAGTTGCTCTCTTTCTTCCTTAATCACCTTCGTCTCCTCAGCTTCTTCTTCTTCCTGAACAGAGACTTTCATAACTTCTTCAAACTCGATGTTTATTGTCGTCTATTATTCGTCCTCTTGTTCTTCAGAAGATTCAAGCACATCAATTATCATAAATAAGCTACTATCCTTTGGATTCTTAAATTCATCATTCATATTGAATGTCACTTGGTCATTATCAATCGAAAGGATAAGTTTCTTTTCATAAACATCTACCCAAGATTTTTCGATGTTTACAAATGGTATATCAAGAACTAGTGAATACAAGGGAGGGTTGAATTCTTTTCTTAATACTTTTTCTTCGTCATCTCTTGGTCTTCAATAAGGTGGGGTTTAACTTGATGTTCCACTGGTTCTTCTAGCTCTTCCACATTCTTAAGTGTGATAGCCTCATATTGCTCTCGTTGATATAATTTCATATTTCTCAGAGAGTCTTCCATACTTCACTTATAAAATTTGTGGGCAAGCTGACTTACTTGAATCTCCAGATTGTCGATGGATGAGGCATGATTCTTCATAATTTGATCAAACTTTGCCTCCATCCTCTTTTGGCTTTCCTCCTGACTAGTGAACATCCTCTTTTGAATCTCTTCTTGAGCTGCCAGTTTGGAACCTAAAACATCCATCAACTTGCCCATTTTGTTCTCCAAAGATCCAATTCGGTCTTGTTAAAATTCAAATAGGTCTTAATGTCCCATATTAGCACTTGCATTGTTGGACCAATAAAAATCTGAGTGGTTTTGCTACCCTATAGTGTACATGTTTCAATAAGGATCGTTACTTCCCCAACCATACTGTGCCTCATTGTAATTCGTAAAAGTTCCTTACTACCTATAATATCCATCTTCCATCATCGTTCTTTCCATTTCTTATTGGCATCTAGCTCTTCAGATGTCTCACTCTCACTCTAAGACGTCTTGATATGTCTCGTAATATCAAGAAACTCTTTTTTATTGATTTCTGTCGAACGTTGCATGCTTCTTGTGTCCATGCACCTGCAATTACACAAGGAAAAGTATCAAAATTCTTAAATCGAAGTAATCTAAATTAACCAAGATGCTAAACAATCAATCCTCAGCAACGGTGCCAAAAACATATTAAGGGTAATTATGCAATACAATCTACTTGTATTACGCTCAAAAAATTGCAAGTGAATGGGTCGTGACTTGTAGTTAAAAAGAGCGGATGTTGATCCCACAAGATTGATGCCTAAACACCACTTAATTTAGACAAGACTTTGTTTAAGAAACGAAATTGTTTAATAATAATAATCTGAAAATTTAAATTAAAGTTAAAAGACTAACAAAAAGTAATAGACAATACCAAAATGCAGAAAAATCAGAATTCAATAATCTAAATAATAAAGATTACTTTTTCCCTATTTTGTCTCCCTCCTATTTTATTAATTGAATTGTGTCTTATCATAGATTTTTGAATGTATTAACTACCCTCTCTCAAGGTATAACTAATTATCCCTAATTGAATTAAAGGGTATCAATTGGACGATCTCTCAACCTACCTAATGACTCTACCAATTTAACTAGTTATTAAACTATCCTATAGGTGATCAACTGACTTCGCCGAGATCTCTCTTCTAACTAATCAATTGACATAATGATTGTAAGTCTATAGGTTGCCAACTCTCGCTGTACAATCTTACACAATTAATCTCTCTCACTCTCTCGATTTATTGCAAGATAACAAATAAAATAACCAATCATCAAAGACAACTTCATTTAATTCAATAAAATAAGAGTTCTAACAAAATAGTTCAAAAGCATCCTTAAAACTAAATCAGCCTAACATGGTCTCCATAACATCATCAACATTCAAATAAACCATTTTACAAAGAATAGAGGGAATAAAAACACAGAAAATTGGATAAAAGGAACTTCTTTTCTTCTTTGTCAAAATCTAGAATTTTGGATGTTAGTGTGTTATTTTCCCCAATTTTGATGATAATCTTTGACTTTAATCCTTCCTCAAGTCTCCAAAAATGTGTTCTTCCCTCAAGGATGGTGTTTCTATAAAAGGGTTTTATCTCCCCTTAAGATGGAGGCTTAATTATGCTTTCATAGTCTAAAAGACCGAAATTTGATGAAGCCCCTCATAATCTTTCAGATTATAATTCCCACGATCGTGGGAAATGGCAACAGATGGAATCCTCTTTTCTTCTCCTCTTTGATCTCTAGTTTAATCTCCAAGTTGCTCTATCTTCCTTCCTACATAAAAAATAGTCAATTCTTACCTTAAATTAACATCAAATATAAATTAAGAACAATGGAAATCAAACTAAATGAAAACATACAAAATGAATCTTAAACTACAACAATAATCAATAATTATGAAAGAAAACACATTCCAATTACTTAGAAAAACATATACTAATGCACAACTATTAATCACTTGCTTTAAGAAAGTCCTTTAGCTTAACTTTCAAATTTTGTAGTTTTTCCATATGTTGATAGGACTTGTAATGAGGAAGCCAAACATCCTAAACCTCCTTTAAAAGGTCCAAGAACCTATCCTTATAGGTTAGAAAATTGAAGAATCTCAAGGGTGTATTAAAAGAGACCTAAGTTGTGGGAGCAATAACTTTTATGTAGGAGTGATTAGAACATAGTGGGTGACTAAAGTGAGCAAATAATTTGGGATATAAACTTGTTCAAGCTTGATTAACTAGAATTCTATTGAGCTTGCTCCTAGTGAAGCACCTGCCTTATTGTTTATTACTTCAAGTGAAGTGATATCCTATATATTTTAATTCAAATGCTTTTAATCTACTTACTATTACCTTAAGCTCCCTGTCTATATTTATGAAGTTAACCCTATCACCTTGAGTATTAGAGGAGTGAATTTTTATCCAAAGACTAGCGAATGAATACTAAATGGAAATAAGACCTTCATAATGTTTTGCTCTTTGGAAAATAAAGTTTAAGGCTTAAATGATGGTAAATTCAAAGGAGATTGTGAAATCGACCATTTTACCCACCAAATGAATAAATTAATTAGAGCTATTATAAGTTGTAACCTAAACCTTATCCTTATTGTATGCATAGACAATTCTTCCATTATAGTGATGCTTATGATATTAAGTTAGTACCCAAAAACTCCATATAATCCTGCAATTTAGGAGCTTTGATTGTGGTCTCAAGCAAACCTAGAATTAAAGGCCTTTCATCCAAAAGTAAGTCCCTAATAGTTTGTCTTTTATGGGGTTTATTCATACCCATAATATTCCGAAATATCAAATTCAAAAGATAAAGGATGAGAGGTATTACCAACCCCCGTTGAGTTTTTTCTTCTTCCTATTAGATTTTCTAAAAGAAGTTAGAGAGGTCTTCTCTAATAGCTCCTCCATCTGATTGAGGTTTTGGACCTCATGTATTTAATCCTCCACATCATGTTCTTTATTACTAGAATCTTTATACTTGTCATTGTTTTCCTTCCCCTTCTTCCATCTCAACAAAAACCACCTCACTAGGTATAGATTCTTGTACCTCATTAACTTCTATTAATTCTGTCATTTATGTTACTACGTTTAGCTCCTCTGGGATCTGCTTATGCTTATTAACTAGTTCTACATTTCTGTTACGTAATGTTCACTCAATCCACGTTACTTCTTAGTAGTCCTCAGTATTGAAAAACTTACTAGTTATGATAGTTTTCAATTGCATGATGTTTTAGGGTTTAATTTGTTATGTATTTAGTGGGACTTTGAGTGTTGGGTATGGATTTAGGGTTTAATTATATTAGTTTGAGTCTTTTAGTGTTTTTATGGGTTAGATTAAATCTTTGAGCTTAAATGTTATATTTTTGAGGTATCGTGACACGTTTGTTAGTGTTTCAAGGTAAACGGTGAAGAACGGAAAAGATTCGAAGAGTTTTGAGCTAAAGACATAGCCCAAGATCGTGACAGAGAAGGAATAGCTAGCAATAGCTAGGCCACAATCGTGAACATGGGGCACGATCGTGACAAAAAGCCTCTAATTCAGGCCATAATCGTGTACATTGGGCCACGATCATGACAGAAAGGTTAAGGCACTGGCCACAATCGTGGCAAGCAGGGCCATAATCGTGACCTGTATAAGGCTAATAGAAAAACTCAAGTTTTGTAAGATTTTTTGAACCGTTTCGACCCCAACTTTGACCTAAAGCCTCAAAAGTATACATGGAACATTACAAGTTAGAGGTAGCAGTCTTTAGACAGCTGAGAGATTCATGCAAGAGAGCTTTGATTCAGCCAATTCTGAGAGAAACCTAGAGAGAAATCAAGAGATTGAGGAAGGAGACAAAGCAAGAGAAACACGAAGAAGAACTTGGTGCAACGTACTTCCTGGAATAGATGATTTCCTGCTGTCATCGCCTCTCTGTCTCCGTTCCCAGTATATTTTCCATTTATTTCAGTTTTATTCATGTATAGGATTAAAATAGGTTTTGAGAATCGTTTGTGTTGAATGTTGAGTTTATGTTTATACTCACCTTTAGATCTTGATTTTTTAGATTAATAAAAATCGATTGATTGTGTTTTTATTGATTTAATTGCGATTTCAATTCTGCTCTTAATAACTTGGCAATAAACTGAGAGGGTGAGCCGGGTAAAAATAATCAATTTGGGATAATGAGAGTTAGGTGAATTGATAGGTTAAGAATTAAATCAAACTGATATAATTGTGTAACGAGAGATCGAGCATAGTTTCTTGGTGGTTAATAGACTACTTATAACTAATTTAGGTATTGGGCCAACTGCGAATCAATAGATCGCAATTCCGTAATTTAAATTAGGGATCATCATTAGGGTTAAGAATTTTAACTCGAGAGAGAGTAATTCACCCTAGGACCATCTAGACTAGTTAAGTCAGTGATTGCATAATTGGTTAGGTTTCCATTAATTTTGAATCAAAATCCCCTTTCTCTCGGTTGGTGATTTCTAGGTTAATTTCAGATTGGGTTGTGTGATTGCTATTTTGTTTACACTTCAGCACCTTAATTTCCAATAGTTATTTGCTTAGAATTATTGTAGTTTAGGATAGGCTTCCTTGTGAGATCAACACCTTAGGTACTACGCGAATGACTTGTGCATTTGTGGAATTTACCAAGGATATAAATAGTAAAATGTAGCGCGTGTAACCTTACGATCAAGTTTTTGGCACCGTTACCGGGGAGGTGATTAGTTTAGTTCTTTAGTCTAAGGCTTTTCCATTATCTTTTGTTTTTATTTCTAAATACAAAATTTTAAAAAACTTAGGGCATAAAGTAGAGACACATCAAGACATCTTAGAATGAGAATGAGACATCTGAAGAGTTGAATGTTGAGAATAGATTAAAAGACCGATCATGGAGGATGTATATTATAGGGAGCAAAGGCCTCTTATAGATTTCAATGAGCCCTAATTTGGTTAGGAAAATCATCATCCTTATATGAAGTCATACGCTTCAGGGTGGCAGATTCACCCTAATTTCTATTGGTTCAACAATGTAGGGACTCATTTAGGACATCAAGGAGTATCAGAATTTTAGAAAGATGAGTCTAGTTCATGAGATTCCAAATTGGACAAAATTATGGATAAGCTAACAGATATGGAAGAGAACTAGAAGAGACTAGAAGAACAATTTGATCAAGTAACTAAAAATCATACTGCTTCTATTCACAACCTGGAGATTCAAGTAAGACAGCTTTCCTGTGAATTTTGTAAGAGAAGTGTGGAAGACTCTCTGAGAACTATGGAATTAAATCTACGAGACCAATATGAGGCTATCACACTTAGGAATGGGGTAGAGCTAGAAGAATCAGCAAGAAATCAAGCTAACCTCGACCTTAGAGAAGACCAAGAAATCAAAGAAGAGGATGAAGAAAATAATGCCAAACCTCCTTTGTATTTACCAGTTCTTGATATACCATATGTGAACATTGAAAAACCTTAAGAAGATGTTCAGGAAAAGAACTCTATCTTTTGGATTAAAGATGATTAAATGACATTCAACGTAATGATGTAATTAAGAATCTGAAGTTTAGTAGCTCATTTAGGATAATTGATGTGTTTGAGTCTTCTAAAGAACAGATGACAATAGACATCAAGTTTGAAGAAAGTATGGAAGTCTCTATTCGGGAAATAGAAGAAGCTGAGGAAACGAAGGTGATTAAGGAAGAAGGAGAGCAATGCACCTTCGTACAAGACAAACTGTTGGATTCGATGGAAGATTAAAGAAGTTTCGTTATTCCCTATTTTATTGACAGTTTTTTAATGAGAAAAACATTGATGAAATTAGTTGGTTTTCTCAACCTTATCAATATTGTCTTTTTCATCATTTTGTAATTTGTAACTTACTCACAAGCTACAAAATTGATGTTGAATAAGAAGGGTGGAAGCAAGCCACTCGTAATTGATCCTGGTTGAGTCTTAAAAGATTAAGGTCAAGTTGATGACCATAAATTAGCATGTTTAGTAGTTAGATTTAAATTGTTGTGTAGTTAGGTTTGTTTTAAATTCTCAAATAAGTTTGAATGATTTGGAACAGTTTGGATTGCTAATTATTTTGCTCTCTTAAATCACTTATAAGATAGGGAAACACTCTCGATGTCAAGTGGAATTGGTCTCAACAATATCGCCATCACCACTTCTATCACCATAAACGATTTCGTGTTCTAACCCTTTTGTTTTCATTTTTATTAGTATTTTATTCTTATATTTTTTGAATATTGTGTTTTATTTCCCCTGGTGTGTTTGTGTGCCCTTCTCACATTGAGGACGATGTGTTGTTCAAATGTGGGGAGGCTACATGTTTTTACCTTACGTGTGACTTTGCATATGGTATGATAATGTTAGGTTGCATTTTGTGAACTGTATGAATGTGTCAATGGCTTAGATGAAGTGAATTCATGAAATTTATTTAATTTTGAACATAGTCTATTAGGTTGTAAATAATCATTAGCTCACAAAATTAGTGAATTAGGAGTCTTTGGATAAATATACAACTTAATTAGGATTTAGTGTAAATTTAGCACCTATAGGTTGTCATATTCATTTATAATCTAAGGCCTTTTAACTTAAGTAGCTTAACTAGTATTTTTCATGAAAATGAGTAGTTTAAACAACAAGGTAGGTAATAAATGAAAAAATGTATTTTTATTAAACAAATAACTATTCCGCTGGCCTTCGGGTTATGAATAGAGCTAGTAGTCATTTGATAACGTGATATAGCTGAGTAACCGGATCGACATACATCATAAATGTGTGCCTTCGAGTCAAAAAGCTGTAATAACATTCCAACCTAGCAGTTTAATAAAAATATGACTTAGTCGAGTAATCGAATCGACATTCATTTCCAATGTTTGCCTCCGCATAAAAGGACTAAATCTGGGTTTAAATAAATTAATTAAAAGAAAATCTGTGTTTTCTTAATAAAAACTTATTGGACTTGTAACAGGCTTGAATTTTTATGAAAATGTAATTAGGAATAGTTACAAAATCTGAGGGACCAAAAAATTATTAATGTGTGTATACAATTCAAAAGGATAAATAAGTTAACACTTAGGTCTCGATTAAGTTGTATATTTAGTTCAAAACCCCTAGACACATAATTTGCATGTTAATGATTTGACATAACTGAATGAATGTGTTCAAGATTAAATTCATTTCATGAAGATCAATGCCATTGAGTCATTATTTCATTGCATGTTTTGTGTTTGTTGTGTGTTGTTGTTTTGTTTGCTTGAGGACAAGCAAATATTTAAGTGTGGAGATGTTGATAGTTGTCAATTGCATGATGTTTTAGGGTTTACTTTGTTATGTATTTAGTGGGAATTTGAGTGTTGAGTATGCATTTAGGGTTTAATTTTGTTAGTTTGAGTGTTTGAGTGTTTTTATAGGTTAGATTAAGTCTTTGAGCTTAAATGTTATATTTTTCTAATACCGTGATGCGTTTGTTAGTGTTTCAGGGTAAACGGTGAAAAATGGAGAAGATTTGAAGATTTTTGGGCCAAAGACATAGCCCACGATCGTGGCATAGCAAGCCATGATTGTGACAGAGAAGGACGAGTCAGTAGTAGCCAGGCCACGATTGTACACATGGTGTATGATTGTGATAGAAAGCCTCTAAGTTAGGCCATGATCGTGATAAAAAGGTTAAGACGCTAGCCATGATCATGTCAGGCAGAGCCACGATTATGGCCTGCATCAGGCTCACAGAAAAACTCAAGTTGCATAAGATTTTTTGGACCGTTTCAACCTTAACTTTGACCTAAAGCCTCAAAAGTATAAATAAAAGATTACAAGTTAGAGGTAGTAGTCTTTAGAGAGTCGAGAGAGTCGTTCAAGAGAGCCTTGATTTAACAAATTATGAGAGAAAACTTGGAGAGAAATTAAGAGATTGAGGAAGGAGACAAAGGAAGAGAAACACGGAGAAGAGCTTGACGTGACGTTCTTCCCAGAACAGGTGGTTTCTCGCTGTCACCGCCTCCCCCACTTCGTTCCTGTCGTATTTTCCATTTATTTCAATTTTATTCATCTATACGATTGAAATAGGTGTTGAGAATCGTTTTTGTTGAATATTGATTTTATGCTTATACTCACCTTTAGATCTTGATTTTTGATATTAATAAAAATCGATTGAATGTGTTTTTATTGATTTAATTGTGATTTCAATTCTGCTCTTAATAACTTGGCAATAAACTGAGAGGGTGAGCTGGGTAAAAATAATCAATTTTGGCTAATGAGAGTTAGGTGAATTGATAGGTTAAGAATTGAATCAAACCAGTAGAATTGTGTAACGAGAGATCGAGCATAGGTTCCCGATAGGTTAATAGACAACTTAGAACTAATTTAGGTTTTGGGCCAATTGTGAATCGAAAGATCACAATTCCATAATTCAAATTAGAGATCATCAATTAGGGTTAAGAATTATAACTCAAGAGAGAGTAATTCACCTTGAGACTGTTTAGACCCGTTAAGTCAGTGATTGCATAATTGGTTAGGTTTCCATTAATTTCGAGTCAAAATCTCCTTCCTCTTACTTGGTGATTTCTAAGTTAATTTTGGATTGGGTTGTCTGATTGCTATCTTGTTTACACTTAGGCACTTTAATTTCTCTTAATTGATTATTGATTGATTTAACTTCTGCATTAGTTATTTGTTTAGAATTATTGTAGGTTAGGACAACTTTAGATTTTAGGACTAGTTTAGCCCTCCTCGTGGGATCAATACCTTAGGTACTACGTGAATGACCAGTACACTTATGAAATTTACCAAGGTTATAAATATTAAAACTTAGCGCGTGTAACCTTGCGAACAAGTTTTTGATGCCGTTGCCGAGGAGGCGATTAGTTTAGTTCTTTAGTCTAAGGCTATTTCACTATCTTTTTTTTAATTAAAAAAATTGGGGCGTAAAGTAGAGACACATCAAGACATCTTAGAATGAGAATGAGACAACTGAAGAGTTGAATGTTAAGAAGAGATAAAAAGAACGATCATGGAGGAAGTGTATTATAGGTAGCAAGGGACATTTGCAGAGTTCAATGAGCCCCAATTTAGTTGGGGAAATCATAATCCTTATATGAACCCATACATTGCGGGGTGGCAGAACCACCCCGATTTCTGTTGGTTTAACAATAAAGGCTCATTTAGGACATCAAGACCTATCATAATTTCAGCAAGATGAGTCCAGTTCATGGGATTCCAAATTGGACAAAATCATGGATAAGCTAACAAACATGGAAGAGAACCATAAGAGACTGGAAGAGCAATTTGATCAAGTAATGGAAAATCATGTCGCTTCTATTCATAACCTGGAGATTTAAGTAAGATAGCTTTTCCGTGAATTTTGTAAAAGAAGTGTGGAAGACTCTCTAAGAAATATGGAATTAAGTCTACGATACCAATATGAAGCTATCACACTTAGGAATGGGGTAAAGCTAGAAGAATCAACGAGAAATCAAGCTAAACCTAACCTTAGAGAAGACCAAGAAATCAAAGAAGAGGGTGAAGAAAATAATGTCAACCCTCCCTTTTATTCACTAGTTCTTGATATGCCATATGTGAACATCGAAAAATCTTCGGAAGATGTTCAGGAAAAGAACTCTATCTTTTGGATTCATGATGATCAAATGACATTCAACATGAATAATGTAATTAATAATCCAAAGGTTAGTAGCTCATTTAAGATAATTGATGTGTTCGAATCTTCTGAAGAACAAGAGGATGAAGAACAGACGACAACAGAGATAGAGTTTGAAGAAGTGATGAAGGTCTTTGTTCGTGAAGCAGAAGAAGCAAAGGAGACTAAGGTAATTAATGAAGAAAGAGAGTAACACACCTTCGTACAGGACAAATTGTTGGATTCAATGGAAGATTTAGGGAGTTTCGTTATTTCCTATTTTATTGACAATTTGTTAATAAGAAGGACATTACCGAAATTAATTGGTTTTCATAATTTTATCAATATTGTCCTTCTGATCATTTTGCAATTTGTAGCTTACTCACAGGCTACAAAATTAATGTTGAACGAAAAGGGTGGAAGTAAGCCACTCATAATTGATCATGGCTGAGTTTTAAAGGATAAAGGTTAAGCTAATGACCATAAATTAGCACGTTTAGTAGTTAGATTTAAATTGTTATGTAGTTAGGTTTGTTTTAAATTTTTAGATAAGTTTTGAATGATTTGGAATGGTTTGGATTGCTAATTCTTTTACTCTCTTGAATCACTTATAAGATAGGGAAACACTCTCAATGTCAAGCAGATTTAGTCTCAACACTATCGCTATCACCACCTCTATCACCATAAACAATTTCGTGTTCTAACCCTTTTCTTTTAATTTTTGTTAGTATTTTATTCTTATATTTTTTTTGTATAATATGTTTTATTTCCCCCAGGTGTGTTGTGTGCTCTCTTCTCACATTAAGGACAATGTGTTATTCAAGTGTGGGGAGGGGTTAAGTGTTTTTCTTTTGGATGTGAATTTTGCATATTGTATGATAGTATTAGGTTGCATTGTGTGAATTGTCTGAATGGGTCAATGGCTTAGATGAAGTGAAATTCATTTAATTTTAAACATAGTCTAGTAGGTTGTAAATAATCATTAGCTTGCAAAATTAGTGAATTAAGGTTCTTTGGATAAATATACAACTTAATTAGGACTTAGTGTAAATTTAGCACCTTCTAGGTTGTCACATTCATTCATAATTTGAGGCCCTTTAACTTAAGTAGCTTAACTAGTATTTTTTATGAAAACAAATAGCTAAAAACTACAAGTTAGGTAAAAAAAATATTTTTTTAATAAATCACTATTCTACTGACCGTCGAGTCATGAATAGAGCTAGTAGTTAGTTGAAAATGTGATAATAGCTGAATAATCGGATCGACACTCATCACAAATGTGTGTCTTCACATTAAAAGGCTATAATGACGTTTCAACCAAGCTGTCTAATAAAAAGACTTAGTCGAGTAACCAGATCGATATTCATTACCAATGTTTGCGTCCGAGTAAAAGACTAAGTTCGTGTTTAAAAATAAAAAAAATGTGTTTGTAATAAAAACCTACCGGACTTGTAATAAGCTTGAATTTTCATGAAAATATACTTAGGAACAGTTACAGAGTCTGAAGGACTAAAAAATTATTAATGTGTGTGTATAATTGAAAAGGGTAATTAAATTAGCACTTAGCTCCCGATTAACTTTTATATTTAGTTCAAAGTCCTTAGACATAGATTTTGCCGATTAATGATTAGTTATAACTTGTCAAATTGTGTTCAGGATTAAATTTATTCCATAAAGTTGAAGCCATTGTCTCATTTTTACATTGTGTGTTTCGTGTTGTTACGTTTGTTGTTTTGTTTGCTTGAGGAAAAGAAAAGGTTTAAGTGTGGGGATGTTGATAGTTGTCAATTGCATTGTGTTTTAAAATTTAATTTGTGATGTATTTAGTGTGAAATTGAGTGTTGAGTGTGTGTTTAGTGTGTTAATTATGTTAGTTTATGTGTTTAAGTGTTTTTATGG
>JAOTAY010000002.1:16224797-16237881 GCA_025629805.1 Erythroxylum baracoense
AAATCAAGCTACTAACAAGTTTGGTAGGTTTTTATTTGAAAACATTCTTTTTGTTGATTTTTCTTTAAGGACATGAACCTAGTTTTTTACGTGGAGGCAAACATTTGTGACGAATTTTGATCCAATTACTCAACTAACTCATGTTGTTATTAAGTTGCTTAGTTGGAATGTCATTATAGCCTTTTATGTAAAGGCACACATTTGTGATGCGTGTTGATCTGGTTACTCAGCTACATCACATTCTTAACTAACTACTAGCTCTATTCATAACTCGAAGGCCATCAGAATAGTTATTTTAGTTTAAATTTATACAATTTTTTCTTTCTTTTTTTTACACAAAAATTTACCTACCTTATTGCTTTAGCTAATCATTCTCATAAAAATGTACTAATAATGCCATTTATTTGATTTGCCTAAAATTATAAATGGGTATGGCTAATTCCTAGGGTGAATGGACTAACATCGTATCCTAATTAACCATCATATTTAGCCCTAAATAACTTAGGTCACTAATTTCACAAGCTAATAAATCTTCGCAACCTAAAAGGCTATGTTTAAGGCTAAATATATTTCGTTAAGTCCTAGCCATTGACGCATTCACCCAATTCACATCATGCAACCTAAACAAACTATCATACAATATGTAAAATTCACACTCAAGGTAAAAACATACAACCCTCCCCACACTTTAACAACACTTTGTCCTCAATGTGAGAAGGGTACACAAATACACCAGGGGAAACTAAAACACAATATACAAAAAATATAAGAAGAAAATACTAACAAAAATGAAAAGAGAAAAGGGTTAGAACACGAAATCCTTTATGGTGATGGAGGAGGTGGTGACGATAGTTTTGAGACCAAATCTGTTTAACATCGAGAGTGTTTCCTCATCTTATAAGTGATTCAAGAGAGTAAAAGAATTAGCAATCCAAACCATTCCATTCATTCAAAACTTATTTTAAATTTTAAAATGAACCTAACTACACAACAATTTAATCTAACTACTAAACTTGCTAATTTAGGGTCACTAGCTTAACCTTTCATCCTTGGAAGCTCAGCCAGAATCAATTATGAGTGACTTGCTTCCACCCTTCTCGTTCAACATCAATTTTGTAGCCTGTGAGTCAGCTACAAATTGCAAAATAATTAGAAGGACAATATTAATAAAATTATGGAAACCAATTAAGCGCAATAATGTCCTTTTTCAAGTGAAATGTCAACAAAATAAGGAATAACAAAACTCCTTAAATCTTCCATGGAATCCAACAATTTTCTCTGTAAGAGGGTAAGTTGTTGTCTTCGTGGTTCTTCCTCATTCCCCTCATGTCCTCTTCTTCTTTAACTTCTTAGACAGAGACTTTCATAGCTTCTTCGAACTTGATGTCCATTGTCATCTGTTCTTCATCCTCTCGTTTTTTAAAGATTCGAGCACATCAATTTTTCTGAATGACCACCCTCCTTCGAATATTTTAATACATCATGTTGGATAAAAAAAGGTTCATGCTTGGTTTGGCTAAACGGTAGATTTCAAGAACTTTTTCCAAAATCAAACACAGTGGAAACATAAATGATAGTTGTGTTTTGCATGATGTTTTAAGGTGTAATATGGTAAGTATATAGCATTAAATTGAGAGTTAAGTGTGTGTTTATGTGTTAATTATGTTAGTTTGTATGTTTATGTATTTTTTATGGGTTAGTATGAATCTTTGAGCTTAATTGTTATATTTTTGAGGTACCTTGATGTATGTGTTAGTGTTGCAGGGTAAATGAGGAAGAACGATGAAGATTTGAAGAGTTTCTGGCTAAAAGACATAAGCCACGATCATGCACAGTGGCCACGATCGTGACAGAGAAGGAAGAGCTAGAAGCAGCCAGGCTACGATCGTGCACCAGGGGCCATGATTATGATAGAGAGCATCAAGTCAGGCCACGATCGTGACAAAAAGGATAAATCACCAACCACGATCGTGGTAGGTAGGGCCACGATCGTGCCTTGTGTCAGGCTGACACAAAAACCCAAAATTTGAGTGAATTTTTGGACCATTTTGACCCTGAGTTTGACCTAGGGTTGTGACAGAATAAATAGCACACTATAAGACAGCCACCGGAGAGATTAGAGAGTGAAAAAGAGTTGAGCAATAGGGAGATTCTATAAAAATTCGAGAGGAACCTAGATAGATATTAAGCGATTGAGGAAGGAGACGAAGGAAGAGAGGCACGGAGATACGTTTGACACGAAATACTTCCCAGAACAGGCTTTTTTTTTCAGTTGCAACCTCCGAGATTCATTCTGATAGTATTTTTCTATTTTTATTTTGATTTCATTGATGAGATTAAATATTGATTGAAATTGCTATTGTTTAGTGCTGATCTTTTTTCTAAACTCACCTTCGAGGGTTTTTTGATTCTTGAGATTAATAAAATTTATTTGATGGTGTTTTATTTCAATTTAATTGTGATTCAATTATGATTCTTTATAACTTGGCAATAAACTGAGAGGGTGAGCTAGTAAAAATCATCGATTTGGACTAACAAGAGGTAGATAAATCGATAGGTAGAGAGTTGAATCAAACCTATAGAGACATGTAATGAGAGATCGAGCATAGATTCCAGTAGGTTAATAGACAAATTCAGAACTAATTTAGGTTTTGGACCAATTGCAGATTGAGAGATTGCAATGCCTATAATTTGAATTAGGCTTTATCAATTAGGGTTAAGAATTATGACTCAAGAGAGAGTAATTCACCTTATGATTGTCTAGGCCCATTAAATCAAAAATTGCATAATTAGTAGATTTTCTTTAATTTCGAATTGAATCCCCTTTTCTCTAACTTGGTTATTTCTATGTTGGGTTTCAGATTATTTGTGTGGTTTTCTATTTTGTTCAATCTTGTTGCGCTTTAATTTCTCAAATTTGATTATTGATTGATTTATTTTCTACATTAGTTGTTTAATTAGGTTTATTGCGACCTTAGTTGCCTTTAGATTTTAGGACTAGTTCCCTTCCTCATGGGATTGACACCTTAGGTATGATGTGAACGATCCGTGCACTTGCAGTAATTACCAAGGTTATAATTTGTAAAACTTAGCGAGTGTAACCTTGAGCGAGCAAGTTTTTGGCGCTGTTGCCAGGGAAGGCAATTTAGTTCTTTAGTCTAAGGCTTTTCCACTAACTTTTATTTTTTAATAAAAAAGATTGGGGCATAAATTAGAGACACTTCAAGACATCTTAGAATGAGAATGAGACATTCGAAGAGTTAAATGCTAAGAAGAGGTAAAAAGAACGATCATGGAGGATGTATATTATAAGGAGAAAAGGACTCTTACAGAATTCAATAAGCCCCAATTTGGTTAGGGAAATCATCATCCTTATATACACTCGTACACTTCGAGGTGGCAGAACCACCCCGAATTCTATTAGTCCAATAATGTAGGGAATCATTTAGGACATCAAGATGTAGTTAAATTTCAATATGATGAATCCAGTTTATGGGATTCCAAGCTAGACAAAATCATGGATAAGCTCATGGATATGGAAGAGAACCAGAAGAGATTGGAAAAGAAGTTTGACAAGCAACAGAAGATCATGCATTTTTTATTTACAATCTAGAGGTTCGAACAGGCCAGCTTTCTAAGGAGTTTTGTAAGCAAAGTGTCGAAAGCTGTCTGCGCAGCATGAAGGTAAATTCAATAGAGCCATACTAGGCTATCACATTTAGGAATGGGGTAGAGCTAGAAGAACCAGAGAGAAATCAAGCTAATCCCGACCTTATAGAAGACCAAGAACTTAAGAAAAAGGATGGAAACCACTCAGACTATCTGCCAGATTAGAGAGTGAAAAAGAGTAGAGTAAAATATGGAGATTCTGTAAAAATCTGAGAGGAACCTAGATAGAAATTGAGTGATTAAGGAAGGAGACGAAGGAAAAGAGGCACGGAGATACATTTGACGTGAAGTACTTCCCAGAATAGGCAGTTTCTTGCAGTCATGACCTCTGAGATTCATTTCAATAGTATTTTTCTATTTTTATTTCGATTTCATTGATGTATGAGATTGAATATTGATTGAAATTGCTATTGTTAAGTGTTGATCTTCTATTTAAACTCACCTTTGGGTTTTTTTTAATTCTTGAGATCAATAAAAATTATTTGATAGTGTTTTATTTAGATTTAATTTTGATTCAATTTCGATTCTTCATAACTTAACATTAGACTGAGAGGGTGAGTCGGTAAAAATTAATGATTTGGACTAACGAGAGTTAGGTAAATCGATAGGTAGAGAGTTGAATCAAACCAGTAGAGTCGTGTAACGAGAGATCGAGCATAGATTCCTAGTAGGTTAATAGACAAATTCGAAAGTAATTTATGTTTTATACCAATTGCAAATTGAGAGATCGCAATTTCTATAATTTGAATTAGGGTTTATCAATTAGGGTTAAGAATTATAACTCGAGAGAGAGTAATTCACCCTAGGACCGTGTAGGCCCATTAAATCAAAAATTGCATAATTGTTAGATTTTCTTTAATTTCGAATTGAATCTCCCTTTCTCTCACTTGGTTATTTCTAGGTTAGGTTTCGGATTATTTGCGTGGTTTTTTATTTTGTTCAATCTTGTAGCACTTTAATTTCTCAAATTTGATTATTGATTGATTTATTTTCTACGTTAGTTATTTAATTAGGTTTATTGCGAACTTAGCTGCCTTTAGATTTTAGGACTAGTTCCTTTTCTTATGGGATCGACACTTTAGGTACTACGCAAACGACCCATGTGCTTGCAGTAATTACCAAAGTTATAATTAGTAAAACTTAGCGTGTGTGACCTTGAGAGAACAATAAACACCAAAACAACATTCTTTTAATCCATACTTGAAACGATATAAAGAAAATAAATAAAATAAGAACAAGATCAAAATATTACTGACTCCTCGCTACAACTTTGACTTCTCGTTGCTGTGTCCTTAACCAATCTGATCTACCACTTGTTCTCCTTGGAAAGCTTGGTTAGCAAGATCCTTTTGTAGGAAAGGAGAAGAAAAATGGAAGAGGTCTTTTCTTTGTTATGGCCGGCAACTTTTTTGAGAAAGTGGAGAGATAATAAACGCACTGTAACATCCTATTCCCATATTAAGGGTTAGAGCCTGAGAATACCGTATATAAGAAATATTGTTGAGAGATTAGAAACATACATTTCATACTCATACATAATATTAGTATACACACATGTGAATTTGATCATTGCACACATTAAAATAAATTATTCAAGCACTCATTTGACATTTTCTGAGTATAAATGATTGTTTTAATATGATTATGATATGGATAGTGATTATTTTACCTTAAAAGTTGATCTGGTGAATTAAATTAATGACTTAGAATTTTTGGTGAAGTTTGAGAATTTTCTAGAATTAAGGGTATTTTTGGACTAAAAAAATGCCAAGTGGCGAGATAATTGATGAATAGTGGCAGGAATAAGTGTCATATGATAGTAGAAATTTTTATAAATGACATTGGGATTTAATGACGTATGTCATTGAAACTTGGGAGTCAATTAGACTAGAAATTGGAGACAAATGGACTGGTTAATAGATAGGACCCATTAGGAACCATAAGGTAGTGACATGTGGCAAGTGATAAGTGTCACTTGCCATGCCACACACTCATCCACGATATTTACAATTGCAAGACACCTTTAGTTGTCTTTCATTTGGTTAAAATATGTTTTCTTCTTCTCTCTACATTTGTTCTTCATTTTCTTCTTTCTTCTTCACATACCATGACACTCTCTTCTCCAAGCATCCATGTAAAACCTTGCTTTCTTCCATCACTAGCTGCTTCAAAGTTCTTGCTATCTTCTCTTTTTGATAAGAATCTCACCTATTCTACATTGGCAAGATGATAATCGTGAGATACATGGGAAAGCTAGGGTTAGGTGGTTTTTTTGAAGATATTGATGCTTAAACAAGTAAGTAGCATGTTACTCTTCTTTATTTGTTGATTGAAACATGTTTTGATGTTAGTTAAGAGTTAAATGATCATAAAATGAGGATGGGTACATGCTGAAAACGTGACTGAGCAATGTGGGAAGATTCATGTCTTGCTTTTATATATATGATGATCAATATTTCGTAAGTTGTTGTAGAGATGATTTGAGTTAGAATGATCATTAAAATGATGTAGAAAGAAGTGCAGAAAATTGATTGTGGATGTTTATATGTTACATATTCTATTTTTAGGTTAATGATCAAACATAGATCATGAATTTTTATATATGATATTGAGCTAAAGTGGAAGTAGGAATGAAGAGGAATTAATGAGCACATGAGTTAGAAATGATAGACTAAGCAAAAGAGATGAACTAGGATGAAAATGAAGTTAAAAGTGTGCTGGAGTATGTTATATGCAATGTTTTACTGAACATAAATCTGTATTTTGGCCATAACTTGATCTGTGAATATCAAAATCGGATGAATTTTCATTTAGAGTAAAATAGAAACATATGGATACATTTTTCATGTAGGAATCGAATTTGAAATCTGTCCTTAAGATTCTAGAAATTTGGCTTGAAGTTGAGAATTGTGTTCTTTCGAGATAGGAGAACATTCTGTAGTATTTTGGTTATAACTTGTCATTAGAAAATTAAGACATAGAGGAACAATTTTTTAGAAGAAGTTTTGCCTAAATACCTAAATTTCTAGGTCATACTAGTTATACAAAACTGATCTAAAAATTTATCTTAAGAAAAACTAAAAATTGAAGGATAAATGGGAGATTGGTTTTTGTCACGATCGTGGTAGGGGATGCCACGATCGTAGGCAGTGATTTTTCATGGTAATGTGGTGATTATGCAATGGTTGAACCAATTAAGGATGAGATATATAAGTATGATGTTTTTGGGCTTAACTAGGACCTAAAAGGAACATAAGTGACATTGGAAAAGTTGGTTAAATGTGTGATAAGTTTTTATTAATCTTGATGTTATACCTTTAAGGAAAAGGATGTTTGAAGGTAATGCATCTAAATATAAAATGTTTAGAGTGTTAAATGAGGACATAATATAATGAATAAATTGTTTGATGCATTATGAATAAGACATAGTATGGAAGGAGATTGGATTTCATGAATGACGAGATTAAGTTTGAAATGTTTAATCAAATGAGTAGAGGATTAGAGAGTTTAATGCAATAAATGGGTAGTGTAATTAGCATGGAATGAAATTGCAGTAATGCGTATGAATTCGGGAAAATTTGGAGTAGAATTGATATTTGTATAAATGTTAAATTCGTGTAGATGAAGGAAGAAAAATGCAGAGCATGATCGTGGTGTAATAAAATAAGGTTCTGTCATGATCGTGGTAGGGACACAACGATCATGGCTAGACTTATAGAGGTAAAGAGTTGTCTTTTGATTATTATATGAACAAATCAATACTAGGGTGCTTCCATATGATGTAAGTAGGTTTAAATGAGATCTTGAATGAACCTAGTTGATGATGAATGAGATAAGTAAAGCAAGAAAAGTGCATTAGATATTAAAGAATGATTAAAAGATGTTAATTGATTATAAGATGTGAATAAAGGAAATATACCCAGGATTGTCAATATGAGCATGCATTATACCTTACACATACACATATGTGATAATGAAATGTTTTTGTGATTATGCAATTAATAATGTGTGTGCAATATAATATTGTAAAATGTTGTTATACAGGATAGAACGACAGCATCCAATCATTTCCAGATCATGGATGCTAATGCTAGTCTGGAGCGTACTGTGAGTAACCTAAGATGGTCTCACGTTGATTGTTTGTTTCAATTCTGAATTGATCTAATATATGATGCTATGTATTGATTTTTGGACATAACGTGCCCGAGGTGTTTGATACATGAATAATACATTAGAAGTGTTCCTTGAATGTGAATATGATTGACTATATGTATTCTCAACTTATATGTTGAATGCCAGACCAAGTCCGATGACCAATGTGAACGAGGAAGTGAATGTAAATGAAATGGATTGAATATGATGTTTGAAATGTGGTACGCATTTATTCCATGAAAGCATGAAATATAAAGGCAATTGTGACCAGAGTTGCCCGTGAAAAAGAGTTTAAAGCTCAAACATTTATGGTAAGAGCCTAAGGCTCCATTTATAAAGAGCCCTGTATCCCCAATAGATAAGGGAAGTATGATAGTGAAAAAGACACTCGGTCACAACAACGTAATAAATGAATTTGAGTATCATAAACATTGCATACATATGTGATATGAATAAATTGAATGATTGCAATGTTTTGAGGATTTTTATTATGTGAAATGTGTGAACACTTATCGATGAACATGTTTGGCATGATCGCGATGAAATCATGAATTATATGGTTTTTGAAGTGTGAAAATTGTGAACAAAGTGTTTCATGATATCACATGATAATTGAGATGACGTGAATTGTTTGATAACACAAATTGTTGTGTTGCATGACAAGAGTGAACCATCGAGGATGGTTACTCAACTAAGTTAACAAAGCTCACCCCAAATTTGCAACATATTTTTTAGGCTCAGAGGAGACACCTAGTTAAATCAACTGGAGTCTAACAACTGCTTTTGAGTAGGAGATAGAGGTTGGGACTAGTTGGCGTCTACATACCCTTTTCTGTTATTTTTGTCTTAAAGAATGTATTCTGTAAATATGGTACCATTGTAACAATTGTGATTGAAATTGTTAATAAAATGGGCCATTAATGATTATTGGTTTTCTGAAAAATGCGTGTGATGTTTGAGAAAAAAAAATTCCAATGAGTTCTGTTTGACTACTCTAGCGTACTACCTTCACTATGTTGGGTCCCAATTTTCTTAGGATTTATTTTATTAAATTATCAAGCATGAAAATAAGTTAGAATTCATGAATTAGAAAATTTTTAGAGTTCAATATGGTATAGTATGATTTTATATGGTGGCATGAATTAAAAAGAAAGAAGTAAAATTAAGTGGAGGAGTTAGTAGGAATTTGCTTTAATAAGGAAGGGTAAAATTGGAAAATCAAAAATTTTGTCTTAAGTTAATAAGACAAAGAGAAGGAGTCGTGAGAGTTAAGAAAACAAAAGAAGAAGAGAGAGTTGTGGAAGAGATAGAAGGAGAGGAGAAGAAAGAAAAGGAAGAAGAAGGAAAGAAAAAAAGGAGAAATAAGAAGGAAAAGTTTAGGTGAGTTTTTATGTATTCTTTGTCCATTCTTTTTTTTTGATAGATGAAGGAAGTAGAGAAAGTATGTTTTATGTGATGAAAACGAAGAGAGAGAGCAAGAAGAAGAATAAGATCTTTATCTTCTTATAACTTTAGTTAGATCTTAGTTCTTTGAGTTAGATAAATCAAGAATAGATTAAACTTAAGTTCGTTCATGGATAGTTAGGTTTAAGGACGCTCATTCGTGTATGTTGATTAAATGAAAAAATATATTTCTGAAGGGAATCAAGCTAGTCAAAGTCAAGAGTAAGGAGAAGAGCAAGTTTGATCTTGGAAGTATCAAGTAAAATAGGTGGGTAATATGTTTATAGTTTTGTGATGATGAGCAAAAATATTTATGTGCATGAATGTTATATATGTTTCCTTTGATTCATTATGAATGTGGGAAAAATGTATAAATGTTTGTCTTCACTTATTGTGAATGTGGGAAAAATATTCCTTGAAATTAGATCATGTTTGTTTGTTTAATTGTGTTACTTTATGCTAAGGAAAAACAAAAATTTAGAAGCATGAAAAATATGATTTTGATATGTATGCATCTGGAATATATTTATGTGGGTAAGAGAGATACCATTTCATTCGTCACGTGCACGCTGACTTAAAGCTTTCTCCTAGCTGGCTGCTTGTGGCATATGAGCTCCAAAAAATGGACTCATTTTATTCATAGTGTAACCTTTGATTTCGCCATTTTGTTCTATGGGATTCTCTCGAGTCATTTTGTTGTGCATTGCATTCTGAATTGTTGGATATGGAAGATATGTGAATGATATTTTGTGATAATTGAATGAAAAATATATGTTGAATTATGTGCTAATGTGTTCATATATATATATATATATGAAAGTCTTAATTTTTGAATTTGTTCTGTTAAGTTTAGTATGTGATTTATATATATATACTTGAATATATGTGGTTCATTATTGCTGGCTATAAACATATTAGCCCTTGAGCTTCCTAGCTCACCCCACTATTTTCCACTCCTCAGGTGAAGAAAAAGCAGAGCAACAATAATCTTTGCAAAACCTTGGAAGACTCCAAGGATTTTTGTCATTTGTAACTTATCTAAGTAGTTCAGAAATTATTGGCACTTAGAATCATTTCAAGCATGAGCATTCATGATTGTGTTTTACATTTTGCTACTGATGTGGTTTTTGGCATTTGTAATATGGAGTGGTGTAGAAACTCTGTTAATGAAAGTTGAAAGAAAGGTTGCAGAGACTTTCATATGTATGTGTAAAATGTTATGTTTTGTAGAATGTGAATGTGGTTTGCACGATGACTTTTGGGACAGATTTTATTTAAGTAAAATTATTTATATAGAAGTTGTATGTATGAAATTGAAAGTTGGATTTCGAGTGTTGTGGTTGGAGTTACTGGTTTTGTATATATATATATATATATATATATAGCAGATGAATGAAACAATGATTAAGGGTTAAAATGTCGTCGGAAAACTTTGAGTAATAAACTGCATTGATCTAGGAAATATTTGACAAAAGTGTCTTCATAAAACTTGTAGATCTTTTTCTTAGCTTTCTCACGACATAAAATTTGTAATTTTTGGATTTGTGGTTTGAAAGTTATGGTTGTTTGAAACTAGGTTGGCAATTTTTGCAAGAAAGTCGCGATCGCGATGAGTTACGATCTACATTCCATATAAAGTCACGATCGCCACGAATCCGTGTAATGTCATAATCGCGATGAGCTGAAATATTTTGATTCTCATGGGCGTGAGCCAGTGCGTTATTTTTTGAATTTCACGGGCGTGAGAATTTTCTCTCACGCTCGTGCTTTTTTTGTTATTGAAGTCTCACAAGTTTGAGACTTCAAACTCACTCTAGTGACTTTTGTGAGATTTCATTAATTTTTTTTATATAAATATGTTTGTTATCGCAATCATAGCCTTGTACTATTATTCTTATTATTAGTTGGCTGTTAAAAAGAAAAAGTCCCACCATGAATTAATCAATTTTATTTTTTGTTCTGTAAATTATTTATTAAAATTTTATGTCTGAATCTAGACCCGGCTCTAACATCTTTAGTATCAGAACCCACAGTTTCTAAGGATTCCTAGGCTGAGAATATGTTATGTTATGAATTATTATGCTATGTGATAAATTGTTATTATGTTAATTTGATTGATTGCATTAAGTGACAGGCATATCATGTATACATGTAGGACATAACATTTAAAATGAAAATAAGCTAAATGTTAATATTTTATTGAAGGAGTAAAATGCCACCTCGTCGAAGAACACTTCGAGGGATTTTGCAAGGATCTACTGGATCTGATTCTCCACCGAGAGAGGAGGGTATTGATGAATCGATAGCCTCAGCGATTGCTGAGGCAACTATAGGGTAGGATAGCGAGCCCTTTCCACCTCAGATGCCCGAACCATCTCTCCCTCAAACACAAGTACCTAATCCATTTGATCCCAGAATGTTTCAAGCCTTTGCTCAGGCTTTTGTGCAAGCGATGGGTCAGATGCCATCCACATCTGCTCCAGCTCCATCCAAGAAAGGAAGACAATTTGATAAGCTGAGAAAGTATGGTGCCGTGGATTTTTATGGAACAACTGACCCTAAGGAAGTTGAGACCTGGTTAAGGAAGACGGAAAGAATATTGGAGCAGATGGATTGTAAAGATGAAGAAAAGATGGTGTATGTTGCGAGCTTGCTGCAGGGTGATGTTTTGCATTGGTGGGAAAGCGTACTAGGGAGCTAGTTTAAGCCGCCAGTGTTAACATGGGTTGATTTCCAAGCTGCCTATAAGAAGAAGTATCTATCCAAGGTGTATATTCAACAGAAGCAGAGGGAGTTTTTGAGCTTCGTACAGAGGGAGATGACATTGAGTGAGTATAAGCGTAGGTTTACTCAGTTATCCAGATATATAGCCGAGTTGATGATGAGTGAAGCAGCTAAGTGCCGAAGATTTGAAGCAAGTTTGCATTTGTCCATCATAGAAAAATTGATAGTGCAGAATTTTTACGATTTTCAACATTTGGTAGAGGCTGCCCTGAGGATTGAAAATGTGAAGAACATAAAGATTGCAGTGAATAGAAAGAGAAAGGGAAAAGAACAACTAAGTAGGGGAGGTAATATGCCTGTGCTAGGAAGGAGTGCCAAGACTTTCCGTACACCGTCTGAGGTTTGAAGCAGTGGCTCAAGTGGACCCAAACTGACAAGAACTATTTTTATTCAAACCTCAACTGCAGGAGGAGGCAAAAGAGGAGAGGGGAACAAGTCATCCTTTCTAAAATGTGATCATTGCGGCAAATTTCATAAAGGGGAGTGCTATCGACTGACATGAGCTTGCTTTAATTGTGGAGAGAGAGGGCACATGGCCAGAGAGTGTCCACAGTATGCTAGACAGGTAGGAACTTAGAGGCAAGATTCAAAGAGGGCTGAGACCATGGAAGTTAAGTCTGCAACTGAAGTGGGTAGTTCTAGTGTAGCCAAGAAGGTAAATCCTTTAGGAAGACAGAAGGGGCAAACACTAGCTAGAGTATTTGCAATGACAAGGGAGGAAGCAGAAGCAGCTCCAGAAGTTGTGACTGGTACGGTTAAATTATTTCATGATGATGTTATTGTTTTAATCGATCTGGGGTCTATACATTCATTTATTTCATCAAGTATGATTTTGCATGATAGAAATTTGAGTCTCCTTGATAGTTAGTACCCTGATTAGTCATCATGTCATTATTGGTCATGTTTATCGAGGGTGTGAAATCCATGTTAGTGAGGTAACATTAGTGGTGGATTTAATGCCATTGGAAATGAAAGGGTTGGATGTGATTTTGGGCATGGATACCTTAGAAAAATATAGTGCCAACTTGAATTGTAA
>JAOTAY010000002.1:16237981-16254966 GCA_025629805.1 Erythroxylum baracoense
ATCAATTAAGATAATTTTAACTTTATATCATCAATCAACTTTCTGTTTAAACAAATTAAATGTATAAACAAATCAAAATACTATGCACAAATAATTCACAACTTTTTAAATTATACATCAATCATATGATCATCAAATAAAATTTAATGAAGGGATATTTTTTAAAAAAGTTTTTGGTTAATTTATCGAAAAAAAGTAGTTCGTTGGTAAAATCAATTTTATATACTGACAGAAAACAACAACCCGTCGATAATGTTGACATTAAGTAACAAATGGAATAACTAATTCTGTCGCCAAATTTACCGACATGATTTACTACAGACGAATTGTTGGTATACTCACCAAAAGACAAAATATAATTGTCAGTAATGTTGTAATAAACTTACCAATTGAATAACCAATGTCATTTGTAAATCTACTGATGGACAAATTTTGACTATCAGAAATTTACCGACAATCAACTGCATAAACAACCATTGGTATATTCACCAATGGTTACATAAATTGTCCGTTGGTAAATTTAACGACGAACATTATGTTATTCTTTGGAAATTATTAACCATGACCATTTCTACGATGCCTTGGTCAGTCAGTCAATTCCATTGCTAACCTGGCTTGCCGACTGAATGTTTAGATTTTCTGTCAGTAATATTCGTCGCTAAACTACATTTTCCTTGTAGTGTAAAAATACATCCAATTTAACCAAAAACGTCCCATTTGCTTATGTAATACTTCTTTTATCGATTCCCCTCACATCACATTCATAAATCTAAGCAAACATATCAAAAATTTCCGTACATATTTTACGTCTAAGTATGTATATTCATGTTGAAGCGAACAAATTATCCATTTGCCTATGTTTTTTACATTAAGTACCATTATATCTCTTACTATACTTAAATGTACTTAATTCATTATGTTCACTTCTTAATACACCCTAGACATACTATAATACTTCCAGGGTATATATTGGGGCCTTACAAAATTTACTTAAAAGAAATTACATGAAACTTATTCATAATACACATAGGTCTTTTCATTGCAAAACTAATGGTACTATACACTTATTATTTTCCTCATCTTTTTTTCTCTTTATATATATATATGCTCAATTTTTTCTTTGTTTCTTCTTTTAACAATTTTGAGCAGTTTCATCATGTACCACAATTAAATAAATATTGGACCATTCAAAAATTCAAGTTTCAAACAATAAAATAATGTAAATAACCTTCAAGATTTGAAACAGTAAAAAGGTCTTCAAAGAAAAATAGGATAAAGGTTAATATATGGGTTTAGTCAATGAAAAAGGCTAAGGCTCACCTCGGTTATTCGTAAATGTAAATTTTACGGAATGGTAATTTTCAAAGAAATAGGCTAAAATAAGTTGGTTAATCTAAGTGCCTTCATTATGTCAATGCTTCTAATTTAACAAATATGGTCTTGATATGAACAATAAAAGCAAGTTCTAGAATTATCCTACTATACATGATATCACACATATGAAAGAATAACAAAAGCTTAAAGAAATCATTAAAATTATGAACCCTATCCCTGTATTTAAAGTCGTACATTGACGATAATGTAAATAATATAAACATGAATAATGAGTGAGAGTGTTGAGTTGGTACTTTCCTGAATATGACAATTTCTTGATTTGGATCCATCCAACATGATAATAACATCCTTGTAAAATATAAAAGAAAAGGATAAAAAGAAACAAAAGAAATAATATACAGAAAATAAAATCCTATATTAAAACTAAAGTAAAACACAAGATAATATCAAAATTAAAATAAAATTAAAACCAACTTATGGGGTTGCCTCCTATGTAACAATATTGTAATGTTAGTAGCTCGTCATAAACTGCATGTTTTACATCATCCTAGATTAATAATCAATGGCTTGCTTCCACTCTTTTCTCCACAAAGTGGTTTAATAGCTTGTAAATAAGCAACATGTTGTAAGATAATAACAAGGACATAATTTATCAAATTAATAAATCCAATTACAAGCAATAATGCCCATTTTAATGACCAACTGTTAATAGAATAAGGAATAACAAAACTCCCTAAATCATTGATTGGCCCAAGTAGCTTGTCTTGGAAGAAGTGGGAACCCTTTGTACTTAAAGTCACTATCAATACCTTGTTCGTAGTTTCCTTACGTGGTTCCTTCGCCAGTTCTCCCACAACCACCTCTATCCACTATTCTTCTTCTTCTTCTTTATCGAAAAAGGTTTTTAGCGCATCTTCTTTAATTCCCTTCTGCCACTCCTCTACTTTCTCTTCTTAGATGGAGATTTCTTCTTCTTCTACGTCTATTGCCTCTGCTATAACTTCGTCCTCCTCTAATATAGCAGCAGTTACCTCCTCATCTTCTTAGAATGCTTCTCCATCTATAAAGATAAACTTTGTATTTTCTTCACTCTGTTGTGTTAATAAGCTTAAATAATATTATGCGTTATGTTCAAGAAATTTAGTTGAAAAAACTTTTTCTTTGAATTTGCGCTGACTAGCTTTAAGTTCTGTAATGTATTCCATTATGCTATTTGTAATTCTTCCCTTTTCTTCGTCTTATTCTTTATGAAGCTTGATATGTGCCTATTTGTTGATACATTTAATCCATTACACTTAGTGATTAACACCTAAAAATGCTTAAGACACTCACTTTAGTTCATATTTGATTTTAGGTACAATTTGGAAGCATAATAGCTAAAGTGAGCTGAAAGAATACTTGTTAAGTCGTCATCTTAAGATTCATACTCTATTGTCTTCATAGATCAAAGAGGAGAAGATTTGGAGAAGGTTTAGTGTTGGACCCCATTTTCGGAGCCCAACTATCCGGAATATCAAAAGGCGTGAACGTATTATCCTGTAAGGTTAATTCTATGGGATCCCTCTAGCTAAAACCAGTTTCGGTAGCAGAATCACAAATTTACTTCTTCTGAAAAGATGTTAGGTTCAGGTCCCGATCCCAAAACAAATCCCATGGTTCGATTCATTGCGGTCTCGTGAGGGTGGTGTGAAGGACAAGTAGATAGCATTGGATTTAAAAGAGATTTCAGGGTGACAGCAGTGGAGGGTTCGCTACGGCGATGAATATGTTTCGCTGCGACAAAACCACGGAGATATCTCCAGGGACCCTTTGGGAGAAGTTCACCGCGGCAAACTCTTGGCTTCACCGTGGTGAAGCTCCCAGATTTAAACCAAGCACTCTCGGGACAAATATGCCGCGGCAAACTTCTAACTTTGCAGCAGCAAAAACTTCAATTCCGAAACCCAGTAACCCAACACCAACTCAAAATTCTGCACTAACATTCACAACCGATGCCGATACTAACAACTCAACCAAAAGGATAATTCTAAACATATTCAAAGATATTTCTTCATTTCATAAATGATTCAAAGAGTTTGAACAAAAATTTAATTACATACCATCATACAAATCAAAGCTTAATACAAAACACAAAAGCATGCTCATGTTTAATATGCCTATAAAGCTATCCCAAAAAATAGTCACTAGCTTAGTACAAAAGATTTTTAGCTATATTGGAGTTCCAAATGCCTTACAAGAATCGCTGATCTTCTCATTCTGCACCTAAGGAGGAAAAATTATGGGTTGAGCTATACAGCTCAGTGGCTAATATATTTATAGCCATTAGCAACAAGCCACACAATCAAACATATATATATGAACATTCATATAGGCAAACATTTCTTATCTTAATCTAGAAATGATAGTTCGGCATTTACAATTCCAATTCACATTTCATAATTCAATTCATCATTGCATAGGACATATTGGATGTAATTTAACATTAAAGCATAACACTCAAATTGCATCATAAGTTAACATATCCAAATGCAAATGCATAACAAATGGCTCGAGGGTTCCGTGGAACAAAACAGAGAAACTGAAGTTTACTCCGTGAACAAAACGAGTCCACTTTTCGGATCTCATATGCCACAAGCAGGTAGCCGAGAGAAGGCTTTATGTCAACGTGCATGTGACTACGAAACGGTTCCACTCTTGCCCAAATACAATCAATTTTCATGCTCAATCTAATCAATCACAAATTCATATTCTCATATTTTTCTTTTTTCCATTTAAACCAAAATGCCATGATACAAATCCAAGGCATAGCATGATCATACTTATAGTTCAATCATATCAAAATGGCGTACATCTTTTAATGCATAACATAGAACACATTGTAATGCATTTTCCATATCAAACCAATTCACAATTTGGCAATTCAAGCATATACACACATAGGAACATTTCCCATTTACACAATAGCCATAAATATTTTACCCACCTATTTACTTGCAAAATCCAAGTTAAGCTTGCCTTTCCTCTTTCTCTTGGATTGGAATTCCTTGGTTTCCTTCAAACAAGCAAGTTCTCATTCAATGCAACATTCCCATAGAAATTCATAAAACTTTAAAAATCACAAAAAATGAAATAAATGCTAAGTTAGGTTTAGGCTTAACCTACCCATAGTCTATCTAGGTCAGAAAAAACCAAAACCTAGTTTAGGAGACCATCAAAATACATCTAGGGTTTCTCTTCTTTCTTTCTACACAAACTCATCTCTTTCTCAAATCCCTTTTGTTTTTCTACTAAGCAAGAAGAAAGATGATACTTACCTTAAGCTTAGCCCAAATCTTCTTCTTTCTCCTTTCTTCCCTAGCTTCCTCGCACTCTTCTTTTTTTCTTCTCTACTTTTTGTCTTCTCTTTTCTAACTCCCACAATTTTCCGCATCGTCTTTTAAACAAGACCATATTTTGCTTGCTCTTCCCTTTTTACCCTTAATTTAATTAGTTCTCCCAATTTTGCCCCTTTTAGTCTATCAACTACTAACATCTTTACTCCTTATTCTGATCAGGTAGATGAAGAAATTTGATGACATTTCCTTCTAGAAAAATGTTCCCCATTGTATTAAGTTTCTAATGACACCTAAACCATTCAATTTGGTTAAGAAATATGAAAATTATACCCCAAACAGTTTTGAACTATTCTTATACTGAAATACTATTATGTGCTCAACTTCCTTCCAAAAATTGAAATTCTTATAGACTGAATTTTAACTTAATTTCTTCGCAAAACTTGTATTCCTATTTCTGTAGTTTACTCCAATTCAAAAATCATCTCATTCGGGTAACTATCAAACAAGTTATGCCCAAAATATCGAGACATGTTCAGTGTAGAGAAAAGTTCGCCGCGGCTAAGTCAGAAGTTCACCGCGACGAACTCCTCCAGAGAGGAATTGTCACGCAAATTTCACAAGTTTGCCATGTCGAAACCTAGAGTTGGCCGTGACGAACTTTACCGAGAGGAATCCTAGCCAAATCCAATCAAGTTTTCCACGGCGAAGCAAGGAGTTTGCCGCGGCAAATTTCCACAGAAGCAAACCCAGTTTTTCAACTTTAGGTCAGATTTTGAGACTCTTAAGGACATAATTTGAATTTGAAGTCTGAATGAAATATATAGCCATGCGTCTCTAGTTTGATCCAAATTAAGAATCATCTTATTTGGATAACTTTAGGGCTAAAATACTGAAGCATACTAAATGAAAAATTTTCAGTCAATAATCTTCAAACTTTCCAGATTTTACACCTAACATAACTTGTACAAAGATCACCTTTTCTAATTCATTTACTCCTCATTCTCAACTCCATTTCAACTCAATATCATCCATAAAAATTATAGTCCATGAATGATCATGAACATTAATAACATAACATACATATACATACCCATTCATCATCAACTTACCCCATTCAGTACCTTAATCTTGTCTATCTTTTCTAATTCAAAAATTCTCTTTTTTTCTTTTTTTCTTTACTCTTACATAATCGCCAATAATTTCTCATTTTAATAGTTCCAACTTATAAGAAAAGTTCGGGGACCAACAACTCTTCCCCTTAAAGAATTTCGTCCTTAAAATTCTTACCTGAGTGATCAAACAAATGGAGATAATGTTATCTTATGTTTTCCTCAGTCTCCCAAGTAACTTCTTCACTCGAATAACTTCTTCCAAATGGCCATAGCCAATAGACTCACTCGGTCTTTCAATCACTTATTTAATCCTTCGCTCTCTTAACTAATTCCTCAATATATAAATATATCTCAGATTACTCAAAATTTTCCACTTCCTGTGTCGATAACACCAATATCATATTATATAAATATTTCTTAACATACTCACCTATATCACATTACGAATCTAGGACATCTTTTATCAGTAGCACTAACTCGTAATAATTTCATACAGACCAATTCATCTCAAGCTTAGCTAATCCTTTTTCCTAACTTGAGCACCTTGTATATGATTCAATAAAACATCTCTTTCTCAAAAAGACTCCTTACCTCAATCATCTACACTATTTCCATAATCTTTATCAATCAAATATGTTCATCAATGTTGTTTCAACCATTCTTAACACCTCGATAAGATCAATTTTAATTGTTTATGATATTTCAATAATTTCAATTTCTGTTACACTGTACATGATCAAAATATTCTTTATAATAAAACTCAATGACATAACAAGCATATTCGTTTACTCTTATATTTTTGGTATGTACCATCAAGATCATTACATCTAATACATAAAAGAAATTTCAGTAGGTCACTAGTTTATACTCATGCCAATAATACGCCAATCACAGTTGATTATGAACAATTCTTAAATATTCTACGACTGTTCAAACATACTCCTCCATCGTAGTTACCTTTTCAACATAATCTCCTATATCATAATTCCATCGCGTTACTCTAATTCATTTCATAATTTTAACTATAGGGATCATAGATTACCTCCCATACCATATCCAATATGTACTTAATCACATTATTCACCAATATAACCATATGATCAAATATATTCTCATAATAACTAGTTGACTTAACCTTAAGAACTTCTACATATATCATTATCATTTGTATCATCTTCCATACGTACGTTCTTAGTCAATTTAGAAGCATAGTCGTATAGCCATCTTGAAATTCTAATATCAAATTCACTAACACTATCTTATGCTGGATCGTAACTCTTATCACATTAATTAAACAATCACTTTAAATTCCAAGTTCAACCTTTCAATTTCACTTTGCTTGTACACCTTAAATCTTGTCATTTCCACCCATGTCTCTATTTCTTTCTCAGTCAATTCATGAAAATATTTTCACATCCATATCAATTCAAGTATATATCCACAACAAAATTTGTTACTATAATCGTTGATATAACCACAAATATTGAATATATGTCTAACATATCGAACTATATAATAATTCTTATTTATAAATATCTACAAACTTTCCTTATCTTACACTCTAACAAAACACTATCATTCTCGTTGTTTCTAATAATCCAAACTCTTAACGAAAGTTCATACGTGCTACTCATATGGTTGCAATTTTTGGGATTCTATACTCATCAGTACCCTTCTCTAATGGTGAGGAATCAGGTGCAACATATTCTTACAAAACTCCTCGTGTTCCTTTACGAGGTGGCATTTTTACTCCTTTAATAAGACATTATCTTTTGGTCTACCTTCATTTTAAATCTTATTTTCTATATGTATGCATGATATACATGTCACTTAATGTAATCAATCAATTTTAAAAAATAACAATTAATCACACATCATAATAATTTGTCCCACTACGCATTCTAAGCCTAGGAAAAACCTAAGCTCTGATACCAAAAGATGTTGGGCCCAGGTCTCGATCCCAAAACTAATCTCGTGGTTCGATTTATGGTGATCCCTTGAGGGTGGTGTGAAAGACAAGTAGATAACATTAGATTGAAAAGAGATTTCAGAGTGACAGCGGTGGAGGGTTTGCCGCGGCTACCAATATGTTTTGCCGCGGTGAAACCATGGAGATATCTCCCCTTGCTTCCTTTCACTCTTCTTTCTTTCTTCTCTACGTTTTCTCTTCTTTTTTCTAACTCCCACAATTTTTCTTTTCTTCTTTTAAACAAGACCACATTTTGCTTGCTCTTCCCTTTTTAGTCTTCATTTAATTGGTTCTCCCAAAATTTCCCCTTTTAGTCTATCAACTACTAACATCTTAACTCCTTATTCTGATCAGGTAAATGAAGAAATTTGATAACACGTCCTTCTATAAAAATGTTTCCCATTGTCTTAAGTTTCTAATGACACCTAAACCATTCAATTTGGTTAAGAAATCTGAAAATTATACCCCAAACATTTTTACATTGTTTTTATACTGAAATACTATTATGTGCTCAACTTCCTTCCAAAAATTGAAATTCTTATATGCTGAACTTAAACTTGATTTCTTCAGAAAACTTGTATCCCTATTTCTTTAGTTTACTCAAAATTAAAAATCATCTCATTCGGGTAACTATCAAACAAGTTATGCCCAAAATACCGAAACATGTTCAGTGGAGAGAAAAGTTCGCCGTGGCTAAGCCAAAAGTTCGTCGGGACGAACTCTTCCAGAGAGGAATTCTAGCACAAATTTCATAAGTTCGCCATGACGAAATCTAGAGGTTGCCACGGTGAACTTTACCTGAGAGGAATCCTAGCCAAATCCATTCAAGTTTGCCACGACGAAGTAAGGAGTTTTGCCGCGGCGAATTTCCACAAAAGCAGACCTGGTTTTTCAACTTCAGGTCAGATTTTGAGACTCTTAAGGATAGAATTTGAATTTGAAGTCTTCATGAAAATATAGCCATACGTCTCTAGTTTAATCCAAATTAAGAATCATCTTATTTGGATAACTTGAGGGTTAAAATACTGAAGCATACTCAATGAAAATTTTTTTTAGTCAAAAATCTTCAAACTTTCCAGATTTTACACCTAACATAACTTGTACAAAGATCACCTTTCTACTTTATTTACTCCTCATTCTTAACTCCATTTAAACTCAATATCATCCATAAAATTTATAGTCCATGATTGATCATGAACATTAATAACAGAACATACGCATATATACCCATTCATCATCAACTTACTACATTCACTACCTTAATCTTGTTTATCATTTCTAATTCAAGAATTCTTTTTTTTCTTTACTTATGCCTAATCACCAACAATTTCTCATTTTAATAGTTCCAACTTCCAAGAAAAGTTCGAGTTCCAACATATTGTCCCAAACCATGCTCATATATATAAATTAAGGACTTTTCAATACTTTCCTGTGATACATTTTGTTTTGAATGGAACTTGAAATGTAGTTAGTTTAATATGGAAATAAGAGAAAAAATGAGTGGTAAGTTTAGGGTGATGATTGAGGATATAAACATAATAATGGATTGTCGTATCAAGTGTTTAAATATGGAATTTTGGGATGTTATCAGAATGAAAGTGAAGTTATGATGACTAATGAGATTCCATTAAGATGAATGATGAGTATTAAGTAAAGATGAATGATAAATGGGGTATTTTGTGATCTTAAGAAGCTAAAATAACCTTAGTGAATGATTGAATGATGTGTATTGGGTAAGAATGAATGAGAACTTGAATATTATGTGAACTTAGAATGCTAAAAAAGAAATGATGAATAATTGAATTATGTTATTTCAATGACCAAGTTCTTTGAGGTATGAACCTAGAATAAGCTTGACACACGCAAATGATGTTGTTAAAAATCAAGTAATGTGATTAAGGATAAATACCCGGAATAGTCAACATGAGCATGCATTATACATTATAAATGACACATATACATATGTGTATAATTTAATGTTTACGTGATTAGGTAATTAGTAATATGTGTACAATGTGTATTGCATGAAGTTGATACACAAGATTAAATGTTAGTGCCCAGACATTTCCGAAACATAGAAGCTAATGCTAATCTGGAGCATACTATGAGTCGACTTAGATGGTCTCAATTTCATTTTTTGTTCTATTTTAAAATTTTGTGTTGAATTATGTGATGTAAATGTGTTGATTTCTGAACAATAAATGTCCGAGGTGTTTGATGCATGTAAAAATCATTGGATGTGCTCCTTAAATGTGAATTTGACTGAATAAGTGATTCTCAACTTAAATGGTGAATGTTAGACCAAGGTTCAATGATAAATGTGAATGAGAATGTGAACGTGAATGTGAAAGTGCAAAATTGAGCTCAATTGATTGACTGAATGCATGTTATGCATTTCATTACATGAATACATGACAACATAAAAACTATTGTGAACAAAGTAGCCACTAAAAAAGAGCTTAAAGCTCAAAAAGTGGAAAGAGCTTAAAGCTCAGAATGTGGTAAGAGCCTCTGTTTCACTATGTAAAATGAGCCTTATATCTCCAACAGATAAGGGATAATTATTAATGAGCTCGGTATCTACAATAGATATGGGACAGTTATAGGCACTCAGTCATAATAATAACAATCGAAAGTGAGTCTTATGAGCATTGTATATGCATTTGATACGTATGTTTTAACTGATTGAAATAAATAGTTTGAATGATTTCTGATATGAAATATAAATTAAGTAAATATGAAGTGTATATGATTCAGCATGTTGATTAGTGAAATGATGTGAATTACATGATTACATGAATTGACGTGTCATGTGATTAAATGATCCATCGAAGATGGTCCACACGCTGAGTTCACAAAACTCACCCCAAAATTTGCAACATATTTTTCAGGCTCAGAGGAGACACCCAGTTAGACCAACTGGAGTCTAACCGTTGCATTTGAGTAATAGATAGAGGTCGGGATCAGTTGGCATCTGCATACATTTTCCTGTTATTTTGTATTAAAGTATGTATTCCACAAATACTGTAACCATGTGTATGTGAATAATTCTCATATGTAATGACTTTATAACTGAAAGTGTATCGAATTTGAAAGGGCCCAAATGATTTCTAGAATTCTGCAATGTGTATATTATTTGTGACAATTGTGATTGAAATTGTTATAAATAAAATGGGTCATTAATGATTATTGGTTTTTCGAAAAACGCCTGTGATGTATGAAAAAATTACAATGAGTTCAGTTCGATTGCTCTAACGCGCCACTTTCACAGGGTGTGCGTCCAAATATCCTCGAGATGTACGGATACTTGCTCAATGGAGGTGGGGTGCTACAATACTTGGTACCAAATCCTAGGCTTAGTGTCTTATATAGGCATTTTTAAAATATGTGTCAGGGTACATGCATTTTAGATATGTCATAGCATGCAGTGGCAACTAATCCCCAATCTGAGTTGCATATACACGAGTCACACGCATAGTCATTCGTTAAGAGTTGAGTTATTAGAAACAATGAGAAAGAGGATGATCTGTTAGAATGTTAGAAAATGAAAAGTTGTGGATATCTAGAAAGGAGAAATAGAATATGGTTTGATATGATAGAAAAAGGTTCAATGCATTTGTATTTGTGAATGTGTCATCGAAAATGACATTAATAATTTATTGTGAGGGTATATCCTTGAATGTAATATAGATGTGAATATGTTGTTGAGGATTGATTGAGTAAAGTAGAGATATAAGTAGAAACGATGAGATTTAAAGTGTATAAGTAAAGTTGAAAGAAAACAAAAATTTATTATGACATTGAGAGGTTAAACTTGGAATTGAAATGGTTGATTGACTGAAGTAACAAGAGTTATGATTCAATATAAGAATGTGTTAGTGGAATTGAGATAAGAACTTCAAAATGATTATGCTTCTATAATTCTGAAATGATTGAGAATATACAAGTGGAAGATGAAATAAATAATTGACAATGAGATATGCAGAAGTTCAAAAGGTTAAGTTGAATTGTTATTGCGAATACATACATGATAATGTGATCACCTTGACAAGTGATATTATTAAGCATATATGTAATATATATTTGGAGATGATATAAGAGGTGACCTATGATTTATTAAATGTTCTTAAGTTTTAGCCCCCGTAATCAAACTTATGAGATGAATCAGAGTGGCACATGAAAGCATTTATGGTGATAAATTAAGGATAGGATGAAAGTGTAATTGATGTTGCTATATATGATAAATTCGAGGAAAAAGAAGCAAGGCACGATCATGGCATAGTCCTCATGATTGTGACTAAGAGTAATTGGTTTTGTCACAATCGTGGGAAGGTCTACCACGATCTTGGGCAGGCAGAAAGGGAGAAATGTTATTGATAATCAATTAAGATCGACGTATCTTTAGTATAAGGTGTTCATTGGTGACTTTTCAAAAATACATCTCTAGATAAGATGTAATGATTTTATCAATACAGATCAAAGCATGAGAGTAAATGAATATGTATACTATTTCACTAAGCTTCATTGTAAAGAATCTTCAGATCATATAAGATATGATAGTAATTGATCTTATTTAGGTATTAGGAATGGCTGAAAAGCGATAATGAATATAGCTGATTGATAAATAGTATGTAGAGAGTATAGATGATTGAGAAGAGAAATTTTCTTTTGATAGAGAATTTAACCGAATTAGGTTAATTAAACCAGATGGTTACTTTTAAGAATGAACGATGATGGAACAAATCAGAAGTGAATATTGGAGTCCCATTTCTAACTGAGACTCAGGCATAAGAAGTCGAATATGCTACTAAGAATGCATGCATTCTGTTTTATGTAAAGTATCCAACTACGTGATTGGATTCTTAAATTTAAGGTAACATTATTGCTAATGAGAGAAGAACTTCGGTCCACATTATATTCTATGCTAATATGTTGAGGAGATACAAGTTATATTTAATGAATGTGTTACCAACTCAGGAAGTTAATATTGTAAATAAAATGAAATGTGAGGAGAAACTAGTATGAAAGAATAGACATTTGAATAAGTCTGTGAGAAATTAGAGGAAATCGATTTAATGGAGAAAGTCATTCGAGAAAATAAGTCAGTCAGGAAACTGAGAAAAACATGAGATAATGTTACCCCATATGAGGAACTAGTTACTTAAGAATTTTGAGGACCAGATATGGTGCATTAAGTTTTGGTGATATCTATTTGGGTTGACAAATGTCCTTGTTAATATTCAAGATATAATGAATAAAGTGTTCCAACCTTGCTTGGATCAATTAGTGACTGTGATCATAAGATGATAATTGAGTATATTTAAAAGGTTGAATGGAATATTTTGAATACAATGTAAATCTTACATATCATGAATGAGAAACAATTATATGCCAAATTTAATAAGAATGAATTTTAGCCGATCAAGTAACATATTAGGTCATATAGTACCTGAACATGGAATATTGGGAAACCTAAAGAAAATAGAGGTAATGAACAAGTGAGAAACTTCGAGGAATATATAAATGAGATCTGGAGTTTTCTAAAATTAGCTGGATATTAGATACTACCAGAGGTTGTCAAGGAATTTTTGTACTAATCTTGCCCTTTCATAAGGCTCTTGAGGAAAAATGTGTTATTCAGATAGAGAAATAAATGTAAAACGAATTGTGAGGAATTAAAAACACTGATGTAATTATATCATCTGGATTTGAAGATATGATAAGAGCTTATATTTTGGAGTTTTTAGGAACATGTGATCAAAATATATTTCTGATTGAAATTGATTATGGTAATCATTATCCCAGTAGCATCAGTATGATGCTGTGTGAGGCGTTGTATGACAGAAAGTGTCATTCGCATTTATATTATGATGAAGATGGCATAAAGATTGTTAAAGGCTCAAAAATTGACTCAAGACACTGTTGACGAGTGAAATTGATTTGCAGTAGAATTTAAGCGACTAAAGAAAGACAAACGAGTTAGGTGGATTATCACTGTGTTAGGGTTATGTAAATATAGTGCCCTGGAAAGCAAGTGTATTTACATATAACTTAATTTGCTTCTAGTTACAATATTGTAATGAAAATATTTATTATTAATGAAACAAAAGAGTTTGGTTTTATGTGTTTAAGCATAATATAACTAGTTATAAGGTACCAAGGTACTTTTGTAAGTAATATACATATACATGGAATTGTATGGGAAACATGTATATTATTAAAATATAAATTAATTGATTGTTAGTGGAATAATCAAGTTGGTCGTTTGATTATGGTTTAACTGTAGTGTTGCAATTTATCTCCATGTAAGTAAAATAGTTTACTTCAAGGGAATGATGAGCTTCATATTATGATATTAGTTGACTATCGATAATGACACTTTTAAATGAATCTAGAATCACATATGTTTTAAAGAATAAAGTAGGTCGTTAGTTTAATCTTAAAACATACACTTAAGCATTCGTTTATTATGGAACACAATCTTGATGAGTGGTGAACTCATATGTGTTTCATTATAATTCTTGATATGATTGGAATGGATTTTTACAGGGTATCAATCCAGTGTCCACATGCTGGAATTATTAATTGAAATATGCATAAGGGAACATTCACTGAAATAAAGAGTTTATAGTGATATCATCACTTCCAGATGTTTTATGGAGATTGGTGTTTAAATTGGTGCCATTAGTTTGATGGACTAGCTACCCATCAAGTCTTAACATTAAGATTAGATTTTGTGTGTTAATCACCATGTAGAGTGAAACGGGAGATCTAGAAGGAAAAACCAACATAAGGGCAAAATGGTAATTTTACCCCTTATTGTGTGGATGGCTATAATATGGTTCATAATAAAGTTTGCGATTGGACATCGAATGAATAATTTTTGAAACACAGTTTCTCATAATTTTAATTAATTAAAGAGTTCAGCTAATTGTCTTTAGTGGAATGACATTTGGTTAATAATTCAGAATTGATTCTAATGAGATTAAATTAATTCTGGGTTTATTGGAGATTGAATTATTTAAGTCAAATTAGATTCCCCACTTGGCTTCTGGGAAGGTTATCCAGGAAAGTAAGAAAAATAAACGAAGGTTATCAGAAAGAAAATGAGACATTTTGGAGAGAAATGGACGAATTGGATTCAGGCCAACAAGACCGGAACAATTAAATTAAGAGTTAATTAAGTTGGTCTTAAGCCTATAATTAAATGTTGGGCTTATGCTAATTAATTGTTAATTGTAAGCCCAAAGGAACATTAAATATTGGGCTGGATTTTGGTTTAATTAATTAGATTAATTAAATTGAAACAATATTAAAGAATAAGGCAATGCTTCCTTGGGTCATGCCCTTCATCAATCATTAAAATGAGTTTAATGATCGTTTTTTAAAGAAGAAAATGTGTAGCCATCTTTTGACATTCATGAACACACTTTAATGCGTGATAACATCCAAGTGTTGGCTTTGGAAGCTCTCATTGCAATTAGCTTTAATCAAATGCATAATGTGTTGGTCTCTCCACTCATGTTTGCAAACCGATTATGCTACTCTCATTAAAAGGTTTAATGGTTGTTTTTAAAGGAAAATGAACTGTCCATTAACGTGTTTGGTAGCTATCTTCACTCTCTTCCAAATGTCCAAGTGTTGGACTTTGGAGACGTATATAGCCACGCAAAATAAACGTATATTTGTTTTTAGGCTCTCCACTCTCTCCACACAACCATCCAAGGTGTTGGACTTGTAAAGAGAGATTTTTGGTTTTAGCTTTGATACTATTAACGTGTGAAAAAGTTGTTCTCTCTCCATTCTCTTCAAAGTAGCCTAACATAGCGAAAGAGAAGGTCTCTTTTTATTTCAAAAACTTGTTGGCCTCAGGTCTTGGTTCTTATTTCATTGCAACAAAGTTCCAAAATTGGGGGACCTTGGAAAATAATTGTAAAAATAATAATAGATAAAATAAACAAAAGTCACGATTAGGAGTGAAAACAAATACACAGACAAATAAATAATAAAAAATGAAAATGTCACGGCCGTGTATTTGAAAATTTCACAGCCGTGACAATAAAGTGAGAGCCGGAAGTCGAGATTGTGTTTGTGCACGATCGCCAGCTCCCATCTGAAATGGCATTTACATGATCAAGCTTGTGCACGATCGTGTAATTCGTTGAACAGTGCAGCTTTTGCACACCCACTTCTAATCCTCATAACTTTCAATCCCAATGTCTAAAAATTTCAAATTTTATATTGTTACAAAGTTAAAAGAATGATCTATAACTTTCATGAAGATAGTCTTATCTAATTATGTCTAGATCAGTACAGTTTATTCATTGAAGATTCACAACACATTTTTTCCCATCTTTCCTTTCTGGTATCTATAAAAACTACTACCTATACATTACTCCCAAATTAACCATTTTCTTAAGAATATTTATCAAAAAGCCATTTAATAACTAACAATTTGTTCCCAATGCAATTGACACTTAACAGAGAAGAAATTTCTGCATATATACAAAAGAGAAATTCTTCACCTCTTACTGCCATTTCTCAACAAAACAGAGTTTCATTTCTCAATCAACATAATGTTTATGCATAACTTCAAATACGTAGTAAAAGTCAAAATAGTAGCATAATCCAAAAATACAGCATGAATGCTCATGTTTGATATGCTTCTAAAGTACCAAAAGTTTCTGAAATAACTTAGTTACAAATGATAGAAATTCTTGGAGTTAGCCAAAGTTTTTTCAAGGTTCACTATTGATCTGTTGATTCTTGCACCTGAGAAGTTGAAAATGATGGGGTGAGCTTCGAAGCTCAGTGGCTAATATGTTCATAGCCATTAGCAACGAACCACACACACAACTAAACATATAAATTTATATCACATATAAATATAACAATCGGATTATTCACAGTTTGAGCTTACAGATAATATATTATTACTCAAATCAAATCATGTGTTTTTCAATCATCAAAACATAGCACTCAATCATATATCATATTTAACAATTTAAAACAAAATGCACACATAAAATGGCTTGAGAGAATCTTATGGAATGAAATGGCAAAACCGAAGTTTACACCATGAACGAAATGAGTCCATTTTTTGGAGCTCATATGCCACAAGCAGGCAGCTGAGAGAAAGTTATAAGTCAACGTGCATGTGACGAACGAAATGGTATCTCTCTTGCCCACATAAGCAAATTTCTGATGCTTACATATTTCATATCATAATCATAT
>JAOTAY010000002.1:16255066-16280625 GCA_025629805.1 Erythroxylum baracoense
CTACATAAACAAATCCATAACACAATACATTGTTCAACTCTTGATTAAACTCTAATCAAGAAAAGTCTAACTACAAAACATAAATCCTAACTCAGGAGTTCATAACAGTGTAGAAAGATATGAACAAACTACTCCCCCTTGAAGCTCATTGAACTCAAGCCATCGCTACATCTTCAAGAGGAAATGGTGCTTAGCCAAGCATCTCTCCGAGAGCACTCACAACTGTAGATACACTGACAACATCCATGGCAGCAGCAGAGAGCGACGATGAGAAGTGAAAAATTGGTGATGGATGAAGGTCGAGAGTGCGAGATGAAGTATGAATATTTATAAAAGTCTCTGCATAACCTAATTTAGCATGCTTTTAGATGTTGGGTAGTGGGTCGGGTCTAAGCAGTGAGAGATTTTTTCCAAATATGTTCGAGTTTTCGACGTTTTGCCACGGTGACAAATGACTTTCGTCGCAGCGCACTTTTCCCGAAAGGATTTGTTCTTCGCTGGCTCCTTCGCTGCTTCAAACTTCTCCAAAAAGTTTAGGCTGATTCTTCGTTCTTCACTGCGGCGACAGATGGGCTTGCCGCAACAAATGTTTTTCGAAGGCTATGATCTCCTATTGACTTTAATTCAGCACGTTGACTCCCTTCTTTTTGAGGATCCTATAATCAAAAATAGCAATTTGCAGTATCAATTGTTCTTAGAAAACTTAATAAATGCAATTAATACCAATTGTGACAATTTTTACTATCAAATTGCATAAAATAAAAGTGAACACTCAAGGATTAATTTAAGCACAAAATCAAGAATTAGGAGTCAAAAAGTATAGTAAAGGCTATGAAAGTGTTGCAAATTTAGATAATAAACTTAGGCTTAATAAGTATGCCCTAGACAAGATTTCCCCACTAGAGTTCAGAGAGCTTTTAAAAAAGCTTGATGAAATGTTGGAGGCAGGGTTTGTCTAACCTTCCAAAGCCCCATATAGTTCCCCAGTGTTGCTCTAGGAGAAGCAAGATGGAACACATCAGATGTGCATAGACTTAAGCCTTAAATAAGGTAACAATGAAAAAATAAATATAATGTTTTTTTAGTTTAAGATTTAATGGATAGATTATCGAGGAATGCAATTTTCACAAAACTTGATCCTTCAGGGTAGGTATTGGCAAGTATGGAAAGCCAAGGTTGATGAGCAAAAGAGAAGTATGTAACTTGGTATAGGTTATAGGAGTTCTTGATCAAGTCGTTTGGATTAACTAATTCCCCTATGATATTTTGTAACCTAATGAACAATGTGTTGCATGAATTCCTTAATGAGATTGTTATAGTGTATCTTGATAATATTATGGTGAATAATACTAATATGGCAGAACATATGGAGCACCATAGGAAAGTGTTTGAGTGGTTGAGCTAAAACATGCTCTACGTGAAGTTGGAGAAGTGTGAGTTTACACAGTCAGAGATTAGCTTCTTGGGTTACTTAACAAGCAAAGACAGGTCATGATGAATCGGAATAAAATGAAGGCGATAGTTAGGTGGCAGATTCCTACGATAGTATGAGAGTTATGGACTTTTCTCATACTAACTAACTACTACAGGTAGTTTATAATGAGGTACTTAAAGAAAGGGGTGCCATTGACGAACTTACTAAAGAAAAGGAAAAAGTAATGGGTTATCCAAGGTAGACAACATGGTAACTGTAGATCGATTCTCCAAATATGCTATCTTCTTACTAACATTAACATCTTGTCTCTTGAATATCTTAGCAAAGTTGATCTCTAAAAATGTGGTGAAATATTTCAAAGTCCCCACAAATAATGTGAGTGATTGAGACGCCAAATTTACAGGTTGATTTTGAATGTCTCTTTTTAATGTGATGGGTTGTGATTTAAAGTTTCCAATTATAAATCACCCACAATTGGATGGACAAATTGAGAGGATCAATGGTTTATTAGAGGAATACTTAAGGCGTTATATAAGTGCACGTTAATGTAATTGGTTGAGTTTAATTGATAATACACAATTTTGCTATAACTTGCACAAATCTTTTGCTATAAAGAAGAGTCCCTTTGAGATCATCTTGGGATAATAACCTCTTAGTCCCCTCAATGTAACATCCCGTTCCCACATTAAGGATTAGAGCCCGGGAATACTGTATATGAGAAATAGCAACGAGAGAGTAGAGAAATACACTTCATGCTCATGCATAATATAGCATGCATATATACGTGATTGTTGAAAATTGCACACCTTACAATAACTTTCCATGCACTCATTTGACAATTTTCAAGTAAAATTGATTTATAAATGTGATTATATTGAGAATTGTGGTTTATAAGCATTGAAAATTGAGTTGGTGTGCCTAATTAGTGATTTAGAATTTTTAGTGAAAATTTGAGAAATATTTGAAATTTTGTATAATTTTTGAACCAGGAAAAATGCCAAGTGGCAGAACAATTGATTAATGGCATTAGAAATAAGAGTTAAATGACATTTGGATTTAATGACACATGTCATTGAAGTTTAGAGACAATTGAGCTAGAAATTATAATCAAATAGACTAGTTATTAAAAGGGGAGACAAATAAAACCATGAGAAAGTGACATGTGGCAAGTGACATGTGTCACTTGCCGCACCACTTGTTAACCCATAATTTTTATTAGGTGAAAGACCCATCATTTTGGACTTTCACTTACAAATTTTGCTAGCCTGTCACTTGCCACATCACTTGTTAACCCACATTTTTTATTAAGTGAAAGACCAATCATTTTGGTCTTTCACTTGCAAATTTCGTTAACTTCTCTCCACCCTTGTTCTTCACCTTCTTCATTCTTCTTCTCCATCCACGATACTCACTTCTCAACCCATTCATGTTGAACCTAGCTATCTCTTTTCACTGGCTACTCTCTTGTGATCTTCTTCACCTTGTCTCTAAAACCTAACCCAACCCACCCTAGAAAAGTTGTTCATTGTGAGCATGAAGGAAAGCTAGGGTTTCTTGGAGATTTTAGAAGAGCTGAAGTGAAATAAGTAAGTATCTTATTATTACTCTTTCTGGTTTGTTAAATGAAACTTCTTGATGATAGATTAGGATTAAATGAGGATAGGTATATGATAAAATGTGGATGAGAAAATAGATGTACTGATTTTGTGTTTATGATGATTAATGATTCATAAATTTATGTAGAGATGATTTGGAGTTAGAATGAGCTCTAAAATGTGGTTGAAAGATGTGCAAAAAATTTGACTAATAAAAGAATGTTATATGTTCTATTTTCAATGTATATAATGTGTATCTTTTGGGTGATTTTAGAAATGAAACAAAAATCAATTTAGAGCTAAAGAAAGGGAGCAATGTGATGTCTTGAAATGAGGTGAGTTAAAATGACAAATTAGAAGAGAAATGAAGGTGTTAATGAAGTTGTAAATGTTCAGAAAATATAATGCATGTGTGTGTATATTTATGTTCTTTTTTTGGGTTAATGATCAAATGTAGATCATGATTGTTTGTGAATGATATTGAGGTGAAATAGAATTGGGAATGAAGAGGAAATAATGAGGATATAAGTTAGAAATGATAAACTAAGTAAAAGAGATTAATTAGGATGAAAATGATGATAAAGTGTGCTAAAATATGTTAGATGTAGTGCTTCCACTAAACATGCACTTGTGTTTTAGCCATATCTTGATATGCAGACATCCAAATGGGATGATTTTTAATTTGAATTAAACTCAAGAAATATGGTTAAATTTTTCATGAAGGAATCAAAATTTAATTATATTGAATTAAACTCAAGACAAATGGTTAAATTTTTCATGAAGGAATCAAAATTTAATTCTATCTTTAAAGGTTTTAAATTTTCACTTGAAGTTGAGAACTAGTTGCTGTTGCAGTTTGGGAACAGTCAGTAGTATTTTGTGTATAACTTGAATAATACTGAACCAAGTTGTATAAATTAGTGTCGTTATAAACTTAAGATATATATAAACAATTTTTTAGAAGAAAGTGTTGCCATAAAACCTCATTTGCTAGGTCAAAATGGTCATATAAAAATGACATGAAAATAGAGTTAGAAAAAGCTAGAAATTGGAATGCATAATGAAGGCAGGAACCTTCTGCCAACAAATCCCACGTTCGTGGGAAAGTAGGAATTTCCCACGAGCATGGGAATTGGTTAAACAGCACACACAATTCTTGTATTTTTGGATAGAAGAATCAATTGGTTAGGGACTTTAATGTGATGCTTCTAGGCTTGAATGAAGTTTGAAATAAGCTTAGTATGCTGCGTGAATAAGTGATTAAATGAGTGTTATGTTTAGGGTAATGATTGAGCATAGAACTTAAAAATGAACTGTTATATATCAAGTGTTCAAATGTAGAATTTTGAGATGTTATGGGAATAAAGGTGAACCTTTGATGGCTAAAGTGATTTAATTAAGATGAGTGATGAGTATTAAGTAAAGGTGAATGAGAATTGGATACTTAATGATCTTATAATGCTAGAAAAAGAATTGGAAAGCATATATGTGATAGATGTATGATTGATGTTATTAAATTAACTAAGTTCTTTGATCTACAAAAGTGTAAGCTTGATATACACAATTGATGTTGTTAATAATCAAGTGATAAGATTAAGGATAAATACCCAGAGTAGTCAAATTGAGCATGCATTATACATTATACATTACATATATGCAAATGTGTATAAATGAATGTTTATGTGATTGTGTAATTAATAATGTGTGTGCCATATGTGTATTACATATTGTTAATATACAGGATAGAACATCCATATCCAGACATTTCTAAATCATGGAAGCTAATGTTAATCTGGAGTGTACTGTGAGTCGACCTAAATGGTCTTGCTTTAATTGTTTGTTTTGTTTTAAATTACTATATTGAATTACTATATGATGTGTGTGTACTAATTTCGAACGTTGAATGTCTGAGGCATTTGATGTATGAATACTATATGGGGAAGTGTTCATTGTATGTGAATTTGATGAAATAAATGATTCTCAACTTGTATGTTGAATGTTGGACCCATGGTCTGATGACAAATGTGAATGAGAAAGAGAATGTGAATGTGACTGAATAAGCATAATTGGTTGAATACATATGATGCATTTCATTACATGAATGCATGACAACATAAAGGTTGTTGTGACTGGAGTAGCAATCGAAAAAAGAGCTTAAAGCTCAGAAATTGAAAAAAAGAGCTTAAAGCTCAGAAATTGAGAAAGAGCTTAAAGCTCAGAAAGTGATTAAGAGCCAAAGGCTCACCATGTAAAATGAGCCCTGTATCCACAATGGATAAGGGATGGTTATTAATAAGCCCAGTATCTACAATAAATATAGGACAGTTATAGGCACTCAGTCACAACAATAATAATTGAAAGTAAGTCTCATAGCACTGCATATACATGTGATAAGTATGATTATATGACTAAAATGAAATGTTTAAATGATTTCTGAATGTGAATTATGACTCAATTGAATATGAAGTGTATGTGATTCAACATGTTGATTAGTGAAATGATGTTAATTAGGTGATTGCATGAATTAATGTGATATGTGTTGAGTGAGCCATCAAGGATGGTCCACTCACTGAGTTCGCAAAACTCAACCCAACATTTGCTATAATTTTTTCAGACTTAGAGGAGATATGTAGTTAGACAAACTGGAAATATAGCCACTGAAGTCGAATAAGGGATAGAAGTCGGGATTAGTTAGCATCTGCATACATTTTCCGTTATTATTGTATTAAAGTATGTATTCCGCAATTACTGCATCATGTGTATGTGAATAATTCTGATATGTAATAACTTTATGATTGAAAGTATTTCGAATTTGAAAAGGGCCCAAATGATTGTTGAAATTTCAACAATATGTTTAATGTTTGATTAAGTGTGAGTTTGTGATGACATTTGTAATTGATGATGTTTATAAAAAAAGGGTCATTAATGATTATGGGTTTTCTATAAAAATTGAAATGAGAGTAATTTGAATGCTTTAGCGACCACTTTCATAGGTTATGTGTCCGAATGTCCTCAGGATGTACGGATACGTGCTCGGTGGAAGTGGGGTGCCACGTTTTGGTATCAGAGCACAGATTTAGTATCTTACATGGGCATATTTCAAAATATGTGTCAAAATGCATGCATTTTAGACATTTCATAGCATACAGTGGCAACTGATCCCTAATATAAGCCACACATATAAGCATCTGTTAAGAGTTGAGTTGTTGGAGGTAATGAGAATAATGATGATCTGTCAGAATATGAGAAAATGAAAGTTTGTGGATATTTAGAAATGAGAAATAGTACATGGTTTGATATTATAGATAAGGAGTCAATGCATTTGAAATTGTGGATGGGTCATCGAATATGACATCAATATTGTACTGTTGTGAGATATCCTTGAATGTGATATAGATGTGAATATGTTGTCATAGATTGAATGGGGAAAATAGAGATATGATAGAAATGATAAGATTTTAAAGTGTATAAGCAAAGTTGAATAAAAACAAAAACTTTTATGATCTTAAGAGGCTGAAATTAGATTTGAAATGGCTATTTAATTAATGTGATAAGAGTTACGATTTGACATAAGAATATGCCATTAAAGTTAAGATTATAATTTCATAATGGTTATGCCTTTATGATTCTGAATTGATTGAGAATATACATATGTAAGATGTAAATTGGAAGATGAGATGAATAATAATGAGATAAGTAAAAGTCCCCTAGGTTAAGTTGAATTGTTATTGTGAATGTATGTTGGATAATGTGATTACCTTGACAAATGATGTCATTAAGTACATATATGTCATATAATTGGGTATGAAATAGAAAGTAATCCATGACTTATTGAATGTTGTTAAGTTTTCAGTCCCCATAGTTAAAATTTTAAGATGAATTAAAGTAACACATGAAAGTGTTTATGATGATCAATTGAGGATAGATTGAGATTGTAAATGAAGTTACTATGTGCAACGAATTCAAGGAAAAAGAAGAAGGGCACGATCGTGGCCTGTTTCCTACGATCATGGCTGATATTAATTGGTTATGTCATGATCTTGGCAAAGTCCCCACGATCGTGGAAAGGCACAAAAGGAGAAGTGTTTCTAATTGAGATTAAGGTATCCTTAGCATAAGTTATTAATTGGTGACTTATTGAAAATACATCTCTAGATAAGATGAAATGATATTGATGGTATATTCCAAGCTATAAGTGAATTTGCTTACTGCTTCACTGATCTTTATTATAAAGGATATTTTGATCATATAAGTTATATCAGAAATTGATCTTACTGAGATATTATGAATAATTGAAATTGATATTCTTGAGGTACTATGAATGACTGATAAGTAATGATGGAAATAGTTTATTGATAAGGATTACATGAATAGTATAGAAGATAGTAGCAAGAGATCTTCTTCCGAAGAAGAATTTCACCGAATTTGGTCAAGTAGACCAACTGGTTTACTTTTAAGGATAAATGAATATTTAATGAATCAGAAGTGAATATGGGAGTCAAATAGATATGAGACTCAGTTGCGAGAAAAATGAACATATTATAGAGAGTGCACGTGTCGTATCTGTTGTAAAGTATTCAACTATGTTATTGGATTCTTGAATAGGAGATAATACTACTACTATTGCTGAAGGAACTAAAGTCCACAAGGTATTCTATATTCTTATATTCTGAAGTACAAGTTAGACTTGACATATATGTTCGGAAAAATTAAAAGTTGCAAATAAATTAAAATGTGTGGAGAAACTAGTATGAATGAATAGACATTGGAATAAGTAAAAAAAAGAAAGAAAGGAAATCGAATGAATAGAGAAAATCATTCAAGGAAGGAAGTCAATTTCGGGGCTAAGAAAAACATGAGAGATCATTACCTAAATTGAGGAACTAGTTGCTTAAGAATTTTGAGAACGAGTTAAAGGGCGTGTTAAGTTATTTGTGATACCTAGAAGGGTTGATAAATGCCCTGCCAGCATTTATGATAATAAAGAATAAAGTGTTCCAATTTTATTTGAATTGATTAGTGACTGTGATCATAGATGATATATGGAATATATTCGAAAGGCTGAGAAGAACAATTTGAACATTTGATGTTAGCCTTACTTATTATGAAGGAAAAACAATTAGATGCTAAGTTCACAAGAGTGAATCTTAGCTTAATTAAGTAACATGTTGGGTTATATAATATCTGAACATGGAATATTAGTAGACCCAAAGAGAAAAGAGGTAATGATGAAGTGAGAAACTTTTGAGGAAAATGTGTCATTCAGATGGACGAAAGAATGTAAAAGAATTTTCGAGGAATTAAAAACACCGACTGATGACAACAACGATGTTAATTATATCATTTGGATTTGGAGATTATGTAGTATATAATGATGTTTTGCACTAGAGATTAAGATACAATTTGTTGGAGCATAATAAAGTGATTTTGTATGCACAAAGGCAATTAAAGTCTCACGAGTTAATTATTTTTTACATGATTTAGAATTTGCTTCAATTGTAATTGCTTTAAGAGCTTAGAGACATTATATGTACAGTAAAACATTTTGGATGTATATATAAATATACATATCATTCAAGTTTTAGGTAATTATTGAGTTTGAAAGAGTTGAATATAAGACAGAGATAATGGATAGAATCACCTGAAGATTATGATTGTTTGAATGAGTATTATCCAGTAAAGCTAGTATTGTATCTGATGCAATGAATAGAAAATCTAATAGTTGTAGCACAAAATCAAATATTGAGGTTACTAAACTTAGTGCAATAGAGAGTATAAAATGTTGAGTTGTATTTGGGGCAAAATAAAGCATTGTTAACTATATTGAATTTAAGACTAGTTTTGCATAAAAGGATTAGTAAAGCCCAAATTGAGGATTCAGACTTTGTGAATCTTACTAAGGAAAAAAATGAATCCGAATTTTGAGTTAAATTGGAAAATTGATGTTTTGCGATTATAGGGAAAAAGTATGTGTACTCGATAAAGATAGTTGACCAAAGAGATTATTAGAGAAAGTATAAATAACAATCCATGTTATATACCCTAGAAGGAATATGCCAAAATAGTATTTAGCGACCAAGGATGAAGAAGTAAAAGGCTGAATGTATGATCAAATGTTTGATTTCTAGTAGTATTAATTATTGGAAATATGCTAGAACTTATATTTTGGAGTTCCTAAGAACATGAGATTAATATACAATTCTGATTGAAACTGTAACTTAGTATGGCACTGTATGATTGAGAGGGTGAATTGGAAATTATATGAGGCATTATATGACAGAAAGAGTCATCCGCCCTTATATTGAGATAAAGAAGGCCTAAGAATAGTTAAAGGCCAGAGCTGATTTGAAATGCGATTGATAAGTGAAATGAATATGTAGTAGAAATTAAGTGATTCAAGACAGACAGAAGTTCAAAAAGAGGACAAATTAAACCAGGACGTATTGATCTTTATGAAATTATTGAGAGCATAGGACTGTTGACTTATGAGTTGGTATTACCCACCAAGATGTATCAGATTCATACTGCATTACATGAGTATGTTAAGAAATATTGATATGATTTGACATAGATGTATTGTCGGCATAGTAACTGAAACTTACCAGTAATATGATATATATATATATTGAGGAACCGGTTAAGATGATGTGTTATTTGAATAGGTAATTGAAAGACCCAGTGATTCCATTGACTATAGTCAATTGGAAAAAAATATTCGAGTAAAGTAGTTAAATGGGAAATGGAGGAGCATATGAGGAAACATTATCCCTGCCTTTTTTTTATGATTTAGAAAAAATGATTTTGAGGACGAAAATTATTAAGGGGGAGAATTATAACATCCCATTCCCACATTAAGGATTAGAGCCTGGGAATACCGTATATGAGAAATAGCAATGAGAGAGTAGAGAAATGCACTTCATGTTCATGGGTAATGTAGCATGCACATATACGTGATTGTTGAAAATTACACACATTACAATAACTGTTCATGCACTCATTTGACAATTTTCGGGTAAAATTGATTTATAAATGTGATTATATTGAGAATTGTGGTTTATATGTATTGAAAATTGAGTTAGTGTGTTTGATTAGTGATTTAGAATTTCTAGTGAAATTTTGAGAAATTTTGGATAATTTTTGGACCAAAAAATGCCAAGTTGTAGAACAATTAATTAATGGCATAGAAATAAGAGTCAAATGACGGTGGAAATTTTATAAATAACATTTGGATTTAATGACATATGTTATTAAAATTTGGAGACAATTGGGCTAGAAATTAGAATCAAATATACTAGTTATTAAGAGGGGGGGCGCAAATAGAACCACGAGAAAGTTACATGTGGTAAGTGACATGTTTCACTTTCCACACCACTTGTTAACCCACGGTTTTTATTGCAAATTTCGTTAGCTTCTCTCCACCCTTGTTCTTCACCTTCTTTATTCTACTTCCCCATCCACGATACTCACTTCCCAACCTATTCATGTTGAACCTAGCTATCTCTTTTCACTTGCTACTCTCTTGTGGTGTTCTTCACCTTGTCTCTAAAACCTAACCTAACCCACCTTAGAAAAGTTGTTGATCATGAGCGTGAAGGAAAGCTAAGGTTTCTTGGAGATTTTAAAAGAGCTGAAGTGAAACAAGTAAGTATTTTGTTATTGCTCTTCTTGGTTTGTTAAATGAAACTTATTGATGATAGATTAGGTTAAATGAGGATGGGTATATGCTAAAATGTGGATGAGAAAATGGATGTACTGATTTTGTGATTATGATGATTGATGATTCCTAAATTGATGTAGAGATGATTTGAAGTTAGAATGAGTTCTAGAATGGGGTTGAAAGAAGTGCAGAAAATTTGACTAATGAAAGAATGTTATATGTTCTATTTTCAATGTATATAATGTGTATCTCTTTGGTGATTTTAGAAATGAAAAAAAAATGAGTTTAGAGCTAAAGAAAGGGAAAAAAGTGATGTCTTGAAATGAGGTGAGTTAAAATGACAAATTAGAAGAGAAATGAAGGTGTTAATGAAGTTGTAAATGTGCAGAAAATATTATGAATGTGTGTATATGTATATGTTCTGTTTCTGAGTTAATGATCAAATATAGATCATGATTGTTTGTGAATGATATTAAGTTGAAATGTAATTGGGAATGAAGAAGAAATAATGAGGATATAAGTTGGAAATGCTGGAATAAGCAAAAGAGATGAACTAGGATGAAAATGATGATGAAGTGTGTTGAAATATGTTAGATGTAGTGCTTCCACTAAACATGCACGTGTTTTTTAGCCATATCTTTATATGTAGACATCCAAATGGGATGATTTTTAATTTGAATTAAACTTGAGACATATGGTTAAATTTTTCAAGAAGGAATCAAATTTTAATTCTATCTCTAAAGGTTTGAAATTCGACTTGAAGTTAAGTGGTAGGTGTTGTTGCAGTTTGGGAACAGTCATTAATATTTTATGTATAACTTGGATAATACTGAACCAAGTTGTATGAATTGGTGTCATTAGAAACTTAAGACATATAGAAATAATTTTTTAAAGGAAAGTGTTGCCACAAAACCTCATTTAGTGGGTCAAAATGGTCATGCAAAATTGACCTGAAGATAAAGTTAGAAAAAGTTGGAAACTGGAATGCATAATGAAGGCAGGAACTTTCTGCCAACAAATCCCAGGTCCTTGGGAAAATAGGAATTTCACACGAATGTGGGAATTGGTTAAATAGCACATATAATTCTTTTATTTTTTGTTCGAAGAATCAATTAGTTAGGGAATTTCATATGATGCTTCTAGGCTTGAATGAAGCTTGAAATAAGCTTAGTATGATGCTTGAACAAGTGATTAAATGAATGTTATGTTCCAGGTAATGATTGAGGATAGAACTTAAGAATGAACTGTTATCAAGTGTTCAAATCTAGAATTTTGAGATGTTATGGGAATAAAAGTGAACCAATGATGGCTAAAGTGATTCAACTAAGATGAGTGAAGAGTATTAAGAAAAGGTGAATGAGAATTGGATACTTAATGATCTTATAATGCTAGAAAAAGAATTAGAAAGCATGTATGTGATAGATGTACAATTGATGTTATTAAATTAACTAAGTTCTTTGATCTACGAAAGTGTAAGCTTGATATACACAAATGATGTTGTTAAAGATCAAATGATGTGATTAAAGATAAATACCCGGAGTAGTCAAATTGATCAAGCATTATACATTATACATTACACATATGCAAATGTGTATAAATGAATGTTTATGTGATTGTGCAATTAATAATGTGTGTGCAATATGTGTATTGCATAATGTTGATATACAGGATAAAACGTCAGCATCCAGACGTTTCTGGATCATAGAAGCTAATGCTAATTTGGAGCGTACTATAAGTCGACCTAGATGGTCTTACTTAAATTGATTTTTCTATTTGAACTTCTATATTGCATTGTTATTGATGTGAATGTGAATGTGAATGTGAAAGTGAATGTGAATGTGTGAATTTTAAACATTAAAGGTCTGAGGCATTTGATGCATGAATAATACATTAGAAGTGCTCATTGTATGTGAATTTAATTGAATAAGTGATTCTTAACTTCAATGTTGAATACCGGACCAAGGTCCGATGATAAATGTGAACGGGAATGTGAACTTGAATGTGAAAGTGTAAAAATTGAGCACAATTGGTTAACTAAATATATGTGATGCCTTTCATCACATGAATGCATGACAACATAAAGGCTGTTGTGACTAGAGTAGCCACTGGAAAAGAACTTAAAGCTTAGAAAGTGAAAAAGAGCATAAAGCTCATAATGTGGTAAGAGCCTTTGGCTCACTATGTAAAATGAGCCTTGTATCTCCAATAGATAAGGGACAACTATTAATGAGCCTGGTATCCACAATGGACACGGGACTATTATAGGCACTCGGTCCTAACAATAACAATTGGAAGTGAGTCTTATGAGCATTGCATATATAATTGATATGTATGATTTAAATGATTGAAATAAATAATTTGAATGATTTCTGATTGTGAATTATAAATTAAGTGAACAAGAAATGTAAGTGATTCAATATGTTGAATTGATGAAGTGATGTGATTTTGTGATTATATGAATTGATGTGTTAAGTGAATTAAGTGAGCCATCGAGGATGGTCCACTCACTGAGTTTGCAAAACTCATCATAAAATTTGCAACATATTTTTTAGGCTCAAAGGAGACACCCAGTTAGACTAACAGGAGTCTAACCACTACATTTGAGTAAGAGATAGAGGTCGGGATTAGTTGGAGTCGGCATATATTTTTGTAAATTGAGTATTAAACATTGTATTTCATAAGCTTCATTTATTGTATAAATGAATTATGTTTGTAATAACAATTATGATCAAATACGTTTTGTAATTGTAATGGGCCCAAAAGATTATTGAAATTCTGATAATGTGTTTAATGTTTGATCAAATGTGAGTTTGTAATGACAATTGTAATTGGTGATATATTAAATAAAATGGGCCGAAACGATTATGAGTTTTTCTAAAAATGCGTGTTCTGCGTGAAAAATTTTTAATGGTTATGATTGCTTGACTATCCTAGTACACTGCCCTTGTAGAGTGTATTCTTGAATACGGTCGATGTGTTCGGGAATATGTCCTATGGGAGTGGGATGCTACAATTTGGTATCAGAGCCCAGATTTAATATCTTACATGGGCATTTCTCAAACTATGTGTCAATATACATGCATTTTAGACATGTCATAGCATGTAGTGGTAGCTGATCTCCAGTTTGAGTCGCATATACACGAGTCACTCGCATGAGCATTCTTTAAGAGTTGACTTGTTAGAAGGAATGAGAAGGATGATATTTTGTCAGGATGTGAGAAAATAAAAATTTGTGGATATCTAGAAATGTGAAATAGTATCTGGTTCGATATGATAGATAAAAATTCACTACATGTGTATGTGTGGTTGTATTATTAAACATGATATGAATATTGTACTATGAAGGTATATAGAGATATGGTAGAAATGACAAGATTTAAAGTGTATAAGCAAAGTTGAATGAAAACAAAAACTTTTATGATCTTAAGAGGTTAAAATTGGATTCGAAATGGTTATTTGATTAATGTGACACGAGTTATGATTTGACATAAGAATATGTCAGTAGAATTGAGATTAGAATTTCATAATGGTTATGCCTCTATAATTGTGAATTGATTAAGAATATACATATGTAAGATGTAATAAAGGATAATTCGAAGATGAGATGAATGATAACGAGATAAGTAAAAGTCCCCTAGGTTAAGTTCAATTGTTATTATGAATGTATGTTGGATAATGTGATTACCTTGACAAATGAAGTCATTAAGCACATATGTATCATATTCTTGAATATGAAATAGGAAGTAATCCATGAATTATTAAATGCTTTTTAAGTTTTTAATCCCCATAGTTAAAATTTTAAGATGAATCAGAGTAACGCGTGAAAATGTTTATAATGATCAATTGGGGATAGATTGAGACTGTAAATGATGTTACTATATGTGATGGATTCGAGGGAAAAGAAGAAGGGAACAATCGTGGCATAGTCCCCATGATCGTGGCTGAGATTAATTGGTTCTGTCACAATCATAGCAGAGTCCCCACAATCATGGGAAAGTCCCACGATCGTGGCCAGATCCACGAGCTTCTGTCACGATCTGGGAACGTCCACCACGATCATAGATTGGTGGAAAAGGAGAAGTGTTGTCCAGAATCAATTGAGATAAAGGTATCCTTAGCATGAGTTATTAATTGGTGAATTGTCATAAATACATCTCTAGATAAGATATAATGATCTTGATGATAAGTACCAAAATATAAGAGTAAATGGATGTGTTTATTGCTTCACTGAGCTTTATTATAAAGAGTATTCTTACCATGTAAAGTATGATAGAAATTGATCTTATTAAGATGTTATAAATAGTTGAAATCGATCTTATTGAGGCATTAAGAATGACTAGAAAGCAGTGATGAATATAGTTGATTGATAAAGAATTACGTGAACAGTATAGATGATAGTAGCAAGAAATCTTCTTTCAAAGAAGACTTCCACCGAATTAGGTCAAGTAAACCAAATGGTTTACTTCTAAGAATGAATAAACATCGAATGAATCAAAAGTGAATACTGGAGTTGGATAGATATGAGACTCATTTACAAGAAAAAAATGAATATAGTATAAAGAGTGCATGTGTTTTATCTGTTGTAAAGTATCTAACTATGTTATTGGATTATTGAATTGGAGATAATATGATTGTTATTACTAACGGAACTCAAATCCACAATGTGTTCTATATTCATATATCCAGAAGATACAAATGAGATTTTGATGGTTATGTTTAGAAAATTGAGACTTGCAAATAAATTGAAATGTGTAGTGAAACTAGTATGAATGAATATACATTAGAATAAGTCAATGAGAAATTAGAGGAAATCGAATGAATGGAGAAAGTCATTAGAGAAAAAAATCAATTGGGAGACTAAGAAAAACACGAGATATTGTTACACCATCTAAGGAAATAAAAACACCGATGTAATTATATAATCTAGATTTGGAGATTTTGTAGTATATAATGATATTTCACACCAGAGATTAGGACGTAATCCGATGCAGCATAATAAGGCGATTTTGTATGCATCGAGACAATTAAGGTCTCATGAGTTGATTATTTAATACATGATATAGAATTTACTGCAATAGTAGTTGCTTCGAGAACTTGGAGACATTATATTTAATCATTAAAGTTTGAGGTAATTATTGAGTTTGAAAGAATTGAATACGAGACTGAGACAATGGATAGGGTTACTTAAAGATCATAATATATAAATGAGTATTACCTAGTAAAGCTAGTGTTGTAATCTGAAGCATTAACAGAACGTCTAATAGCAGTGTAGCACAAATTCAGATATTGAGGTTACCAGATCTAGTGTAATGAAGAGCTTAGAATGATTGAGTTAAAATTGGGAAAAAATGAAGTGTCATTAGCCACATTAAAATTAAGATCAGTTTTGCATGGAAAGACTAGAAAAACTTAAAGTGAGGATTCAGAAATTGTGAATCTTATTGAGAAAGTGAAAATGAATCTGAATTTGTGTTTGAATAGGAAAACGATACTTTGTGATTGTAGTAAAAAGTATATACACCTGATACCGATGATTGAGCGAAGAGATTATTAAAGAAAGCATAAATAGCAATATATGCTAGACATCCTAGTAGGAATACGCTGAAACAACATTTAGTGGCTAAGGATGTAGAAGCAAGTGACCGAATGTTTGATTTACCAATAGTCTTAAATGTTGGAGATGTGCTTAGAACTTATATTTTGGAGTTTAGAGGAACATGAGATCAATATACAGTTTTGATTAATTTTTAGCATAACAATCATTATCACAATAATATCGGTAGGACATCGTATAAGGCGTGATATGACAGAAAAATTCATCCGCCTTTATATTGGAATGAATAAGGCCTAAAATAGTTTAAGGCCATAATTGATTGGAGATGTTGTTGATAAGTGAAATTGAATTGTATTAGAAATTAAGTGATTCAAAAAAGAAAAACGAGTTTGGTGGATCAACACTGAAGATATGGAATATAGAGCGATAGATAAAGTGTTTCAGAAAGTAGCACCTTGGCAAAGTGTGCTAAAGTTCGTTAAAGAGGGTAGCTAAGCCCTAATTGTATTGGTCCATATGAAGTTATTGAGAGCATAGGACCATTGAGTTAATTTAGTCTTACCAACAAAGAAATAACAAATCCACGCTGTGTTACATAAGTATGTATAAGAGATATTGGTATGATCCAATGGGTGTATTTTCGATACAGGAAGTGAAACTTGTGACTAATAAGAGATACATTGAGGAATCAGTTAAGAGAGAAGGATATCTGAATAAGTAATTGAAAGACCGAGTGATTCCATTGACTATATTCAATTGGAAGAAATTATTCGAGTGATGAAGTTAAATGGAAAACAGACGAGCATATGAGGAAACAATACCCTGCCTTTTTTATCAATCAATTAAGAATTTCGATGACGAAATTTATTAAGGGGGAGAATTATAACATCTCGTTTCCATACTAAGGGTTAGAACCCTAAATTTTTGTAAATGAGAAATAGCAATGAGAGATTAGAAAAATCCATTTTATAGTCATGCATAATATTAGTATACACACACGTGAATTTGATTGTTTTGCACACATTTCAATGACTGTATATGCACTCATTTGACATTTTTTAGGTATAATTGATATTTAATGTCAGTATAATGTGAATTGTAGATTATGTGTCTTAAAAATTGAGTTGGTGTGTTTAATTAGTGATTTAGAATTTTTGGTGAAATTTGAGAATGTTTTGAAAATTAAGGGTATTTTTAGACTAAGAAAAACTCCAAGTGGCAAGACAATTGATGAATAATAGCTAAAATAAGTTTCAGATGGCAGTAGACATTTTTATGAATGACATTAGGGTTTAATGACATATTTCATTGAAAATTGGGAGTCAATTAGATTAGAAATTGGAAACAAGTGGACTAGTATCTAAAAGAACCAGATGAAGACCACAAACAAGTAACAAGTGTCACTTGCCTTGCCATTTATTAACCAGATGAAGACCACAAACAAGTAACAAGTGTCACTTGCCTTGCCACTTATTTTAACCCACGATGCTTAAGGTGAAAGACCATCTTTTACCTTGTCTTTCATTTTAATTCCAACTCTCATCTTCTTCGTTGCTTCTTCTTCTCCTCCACGATTTTTGCTTCACCAAACTTCATTAACGTTGCACCTTGCTTTCATCCATCATTTTCTACTTCCATTTTTATTGTCTTCATCATCTTACCACAAGAAAACCTAACCTACCCCCTTCATGATGGTGGTGATAGTGTACCTTTAAAAGTTAGGGTTTCTTGGTGATTTTGAAGATCCTAAAGCTTAAACAAGTAAGTAGCATGTTATTCTTCTTGATATGTTGAGTGAAACATGCATGATGATAGTTAGATGTTGAAAGATCATCAAAATGGCGATGAAAACATGTTGAAACATGGATGAGAAAAATGAGCTTATAAATGTCTTTTTTTTGTATATAGTGAGTGATAATTCATAAATTGTTAGAGAGATGATTTTTAGCTAGAATGATCATTTTAAATGTGGTAGAATGAATGCAGAAATTTATAAAGGGATTATATATGTTCATGTTCTGCTTTGAGGTGTGATCATGTGGATTATTGGTAGCTATTATAAAGATGAACTATAATGAGTTTAAAGCCAAAGAAAAGGCTAATGTATTGTCTTTAAATGAGAAGAAATAGGATGATAACTTTGAGACAAAGTAAAGTTGAAAATGAAGTTAAAAGTGTGCTGGAATATGTTAGATGGAGTGTTTTCACTGAACATGCATTTGTATTTAGGTTATATATTTATCTGTAGATATCTAAATGGGATGATTTGTAATTAAGATTAAACTAGAGCCATATGGCTACAATTTTCATTAAGGAATTGAATTTAAATGGTCTTGAAATTTGGCTTCAAGAGAACTGTGTGTTGTCGTGGTATGAGAACAATCGTTAGTATTTTGGGTATAAGTTGCAAAATACTGAACCAAACTATATGAAATTATTGTCATTAGAAACTTAAGACATATAGAAACATTTTTTTAGAAGAATGTGTTGTCTAAATACCTCCTTTGCTAGGTCATAATGGTCATACAAAACTGACCTGAGAAAAGAGTTGGAGAAGCTGGAAAATGGGAATGACTTTTACATGAAATATGTTTCCTTTATGTGATGTTTGTGACAACAATTGATAAGATACTTTCCGATGATACATTTAGGCTTGAAGGAAGGTTGAAATGAACCTAGTATGATGCTTGAATAAGTGATTAAATGTGTGATTGCTTAGGGTGATAATTGAGGTTATAATTAAGGAAATAGATTGAGATTAATAGGATTAAATAAATGGATAGATTTTGGGGCAAGAGGCATAACTTTTGCTATTGATGTCAAACTAAGGTCATTTAAGTATGTTTTCCAAGAGGACTCCGAGTTCTACAACTTGCCTAAAGACTCTAAGGAGAGATTTTGTTGTCTAAAATGTAAAAATTTTCACATTTCTGTAAGTATCCAGTGAATATCCGCCTAACGGACATAATATCCCTCCAAACAGACATAAGTGGAGCTGGAAAGCTGGAAAATTGGAGAATGTCTTCCCAGTGGACATGAAGTCTACCTAACGGACATTTACTGGCCATTTAGACTAAAAATGCTCCGAAAGATAGTATATATAGATATATGTCCGCCTTACAGACGTAAGGTCCGCCTAACGGACACAAATCCGATGAAATTGTGAGAATGACAATGTGAAATGAATGAAAGTGATCTTATGAATGCTAATGAGATTCAAAGGAGATGAATGATAAGTATTAAGTAAAGATGAATGAGAAATTGGATATTACGTGACCTTATAATACTAGAATAACTTTAGTGAATGATTAAGTGATGAACTTAGAATAATCTTGTATAATTGAGGTGTAAACCCAAGTTCAAATTAGTCATATATGAGTTATGAAGTATGAATGGTTATGAGATGTGAATTAAGGAAATATACCTAGGATTGTCAATATAAGCATGCATTGTACATTACACATATACATATGTGCATAATTGAATGTTTATGTGATTGTGCAATTAATAATGTGTGCTCAATATGTGTATTACATAATGTTAATATAAAGGATAAAACGTTAGCATCTAGACGTTTCTGGATCATGGAAGTTAATGCTAATCTGGAGTGTACTATGAGTTGACATAAATGGTCTTACTTAAATTGAATTTTCCGTGTGAATTTCTGTATTGCATTGTTATTAATGTGAATGTGAATGTGTGAATTCCGGACATTAAATGTCCGAGGCGTTTGATGCATGGATAATACATTGGAAGTGCTCATTGTATGTGAATTTGACTGAATAAGTGATAGGGATGGTAATTCAGCCTGCTCAGCCCAACCCGTTTTTCGCTAGGGTTGAGCGGGCCACGGGCAGACCATGGTTAGCTCGGCTCGGCCTGTGGCCTGTCCATTTTTTCGAAACGACATTGTTTTTGATCAAAATGATGTTGTTTTAATATTTTTAAATATATATATATGTGTATGGGGCAGGGCGGGGCCCGACGAGCCATGACCAGGGCCATGAGCCGATCAGCCTACCGACGGGCCGGGCCATGGGCTAATCCATCCAGGCCCGCGCGGACCACCCTAGGAGAGGTCGGGCTGGATTAGGCTGAGGACCCAGGCCTGACCCGGCCCATTGACATGTCTAATAAATGATTCTCAAGGTAAATGTTGAATGTCGGACTAAGGTCCGATGATAAATATAAATGAGAATGTGAACGTGAATATGAAAGTGTAAAAATTGAGCACAATTGATTGACTGAATGCAAGTGATGCATTTCATCACTTGAATGCTTGACAACATAAAGTCTGTCGTGACCAGAGTAGCCACCGAAAAAGAGCTTAAAGCTCAAAATGTGGTAAGAGCCTCTAGCTCACTATGTAAAATGAGCCATGTATCTCCAACAGATAAGGGACATTTATTAATGAGCCCGGTATCCATAATGGATATGGGACTGGTACAGGCACTCGGTCACAACAATAACATTTGGAAGTGAGTCTCATGAGCATTGCATATATAATTGATATGTATGATTTAGATGCTTGAAATAAATAGTTTGAGTGATTTTTTATTGTGAATTATCAATTAAGTGAACACGAAGTGTATGTGATTCAATATGTTGAATTGATGAAGTGATGTGATTTTGTGATTATATGAATTGATGTGTTATGTGAATTGAGTGAGCCATTGAGGATGGTCAACTCACTGAGTTCGCAAAACTCACCCCAAAATTTGCAACATATTTTTCAGGCTCAAAGGAGACACCTAGTTAGACCAACTGGAGTCTAACAACAACATTTGAGTAAGAGATAGAGGTCGGGATCAGTTGGCGTCTGCATATATTTTCTGTAAATTGAGTATTAAATATTGTATTATGCTATAAATGAATTATGTTTGTAATAACAGTTATGATCAACTACATTTTGTATTTGGTAATGGGCCCAAAGAGTATTGAAATTCTGACAATGTGTTTAATGTTTGATCAAATGTGAGTTTGCAATGACAATTGTAATCGATGATTTTTAAATAAAATGGGCCGAAACAATTATGAGTTTTTCTAACAATGTGTGTGTTGCGTGAACAATTTTTAATGGTTATGATTGACTGACTATCTTAGTACACCACCTTTCTAAAATGTATTCTCGAATACCATCGGTGTGTTCGGGAATATGCTCTATAAGAGTGGGGTGCTACATAATATCAGTTTTAGGAATCCTTTTAAGAGTTATATAAAGTTGTTTTAATTTTTATAGCCTTTTAAATTACCTCAATGCAATTTTCCTAACGAAAAATATAAATTGATAATTTGAATTGTCACTTTTAATTCAGTAACTACTTTTGATATCTCTTATGAATTATATATAACTTTCTTATCTTTTCATATCCTTTATAATAACATAAAATCAATAATTCTACAAGAAGTATGCTCAAAACACTGAACAATATTTAATGGTGATAATAAATTGAGTTAACATGTTTTTTTATCAAATATGTCCTTCTTCCTTAGGTGTAATGACCATATTAATCAATCTTATACCTTTAAGCATTAAATATCAATCAAATCAACTAAAAAATATTAAAAATACTCCTAAGGTTCTAATAGCCATATATTCAAAAATATTATAAACTCAAAATTTGGGAGTCTCATTTTTTTCCTCCTTCAAAATAAGTTTTGTTCTCAAATGTTTAAAAATCTGAAACTCTAAAAATTGCTATCTAAATATTTGAAGTATAAACCACTTATCTTTCACTCATAAGCATCTATAAAATAATAAATATAACAACAACAACGACAACAACACCAACACCAACAACAACAACAACAACAATAACAACAATACCAACAACAACACCCAGTAGGAAATCTCGCTGATATGGAGGATCTAGAGAGGTCCAATAGTACGCAACCTTACCTATAACTAGTAGAGAGGTTGTTTCCAATCCAATCGTACTAATTAAATCAAACGAAAATAATGATATACTTATGCTATCATCACTCATCTTGCTATATGATTACGTCTTACCTTAAACCTAAGCTCTAAGACCATTTATCACACTCTAATCTTGAACTAACAAGATTGAGCCTATAGTGAAATACCACCTAATGACAAGGTTTAACCTCTTAAACTTCACTATCATATGAACACTTAAAATATATTAAACTCACGTAAAACAAATGAAACAACTCAATGAATATATTCCTCTTTGTATCTAAAAGGCATAATAAAAACCATGCCTAAAATTTGTCTACGTCCCTATGTTTCTATTGCATTCTTGAAGAATACACAAACATACATAGTACGTACCAACTATATAAAATCAAAATAAAGTAAGTACAAACCTACACCCCTTTATAGTCACAAGCATTCAAAACTATACCCATATGTTACAATCAATTTCTCTAGAGTACTTGTTAAGAAAAGAAGTCATACAATGAAGCATATAATATAAACCATTTAATTTTTCTTAGCCAATAGACTAGTATGTGCTCAATTTTGGTCTCTAATAATGTGCTCCATGTAATAGAATTATATATGGATCATTTTGGCACGAACTAATTCACCTTGTTCGTTGGACCTATACACACTCAAATATAGTCGTAGATAATATGCTCTAGGGGCAACAAATGGTATACACCTAGTTATAACTGATTAATAAGCATCAACCAATCTTACTCTTTACCATATCTCACATATATGTACAACCATAACATTTTTAAGGCCTCAAAGTACATAAAATACAAGATTCACTTGTAAAATACAACCAACATATATATAAGGAAGCAAATTATGGGTACGCATCCATATTTTACTATTTAATTAGTTGTAGGTGTTCTTCGATAGCTAAAAATAATAGTTTATATTCCTATTAATCTCTCTATATATGTCCACATATCATTTTAAAAACATAAATTTTCATATAATTCAACCCTTATAATTAACTATTTGATGAAACCCTAATTTTTTCGAATATCCTAAATTAAGATTCTCTACTAATCTATTTGAAACAAAAATTTAAAAGATGCAAAACAATTAATAAATACCTAATAAAACATTTAATATGCATAAAGAACAAGATAATAAACCTAAAATAATCTTTAATTGGTATATACTACAAGCATTTGAACGAAATGTACTTATGGATTCATTGATATTGTAAAATTATATTGTCCTCCAGTTGAATCAATATCTAGATTGAAAAATCCTTTACTTCTACTTAAAATCACCCCTATAGTTCTTATTCATGCTTCCCCCTTATTTTCTCCCAGTAATCTCTTTTGTTATTGTGAAAAATGATGAAGAAATTCATAAGAAGCCATTTCAAATATATATATACATTAAATAGCTGATGGTAAGGGTGTGGATAGCTTATACTAGTTACAAGTGTCTTCTTAAAAGTTGTCAAAAAATTTATTATATTTTCATAGTATTTTGAATCACCTTAATTTGATATTAATATCAAAATTTATTATTCAAATACCTAATAGTGATTGGTGGTGATATAAAATGTAACATATAATCTTCTTCCACCAAATTCTCTTACTTGAGTTTAATATCTTATCTTGAGGTCTTTTTTATTAATTGGATATAATTATTTTATCTTTTCATAGTATCTTCAGGTCTTTTTATTAATTGGATTTAATTATTTTATCTTTTCATAGCCTCTTTCATAACCTCAACTTAATATTTATATCAAAATTTATACGTAAAAAATTAAATCGCATTTAATTTTAATAACAAACTAAACTAACTTGCTTTTTCTCAAAACATTTCCTTTTTATTAAGTGTTATTACCATAATTAAATAACACCAAGCCTTATAAGAATAAAACATTAATCTCAAACTCAATTTATTTGGAACTTATCTTGTAGATGTTTTTACTTGGTAGGATTATAATGCCAAGATCATAGGAAGCTTAGTTAGTTGATCCTCTTTCTTGTAATTCGAATTCATATATATTACTTGTTTTCTTATAAATAAAAGAAAAGGGATGGCAACAACCTATGTTATGTTTTGCCCATTTAGATTTTGATCACTGGGCTATCTAAAACACAAAAAGTATTAATGGTTTTTCATTTGAAGTTAAACTTTTGTTTTCACTTTATATGTTTGGGTTTAATTCTATTTTGAACCGATGATAGTATCAAGGTAATTAATAATCTTTTTAAGGATTGTAAGGATCATTTAAGAGCATTTATGAAAAACTTGTGAGAGTTTTTCATAAATAGTTCTCGCCCTATTCTGAATTAAGTTTATTTGCCTAACTAATGGAAGAATACCTTCCCCAATTTGGCATTGACTAATTCATCTTGACCGTGAAATGATATTTACGTTATTTTAGTATTAACTAATCTATCACAACCAACATATTGGTACCAACTCCAATTTGGTCACAAATAAACTAATCTAAAAGGGTCACAAATAATTTGACCCTTTTAGAGGTTGAATTTGTTTCTGAGTGCTTCATGAAAAGTGTAGATTGTGTTTTGATCTTTCCATTTCTATAAAGCATGGAATTTTTTAGTAAAGGAATAGGAAGTTATAATATTTAAAAGTTGTGTTATTGTTTGGGATGAGATTGATAGGACATACTTGTTTGCAGTGAATTTTAACCCCTATAGAGGTGGAATTTGTTTGTGAGTCCCTCATGAAACTTGTAAGTCTTTCTGTTAGCTTTCCATTGATACCAAGTTTGTGAATTTTGGAGGCCTGTGTGAGAAATTATGTGTTTTGGAAGAATAGGTATTCGGATGAGGAATGGTAGTGAAAAAAAAGGGGGAGAGTTGCGATCGTGACGCGTCACAATCGCAACGAATCAGATGGCGTCGCGATCGCGACTCTGTCGCATTGTCGCGATCGTAACGCGTTACGATCGTGACAAGCGACGCTGCGACCGCGCTCCTCGCGCTCGTGATCGCGAGGCGCAATGCGTGCTCGCGAGCGAGAGAGCTCGCTATCTCGAGCACGCCTCTCAACTGCGAGGCAGTCGCGATGTAATTTTTGTGTCATCCGAACCCTTTTGACATTCAATTGCTTCTAACTTTTGCATCCGACCTCCGATTGACCCGATTCTCGAAGCGTTGGACTTCTAAAACAGTCCTTTACCTCTCCTTATCAATTTGTGATTTTTTTAGAGTTTTGGGAAATGTTGGATTAAATCAAAATGAGTGGATCGAATATTTTTCGGGTTAATTTTCTGATTGACACCGGGATTGTCATGAACATGCATCGTACATATTCCGCATAAATGAATGTTTATAATTGTGCAAAATTATTAATGTGTGTGCAACGAATTGCACTAATGGATTGTGCAGGTTAAAAGTCCGCAGTCA
>JAOTAY010000002.1:16284443-16295387 GCA_025629805.1 Erythroxylum baracoense
ATTTGCAACTTTGCAAGTATAACAATCATCCAATAGGTCCTAAAATGAAATAAAAATGTTGAATATGTACTAAAATTAACCCAAAATTAAGGCCCAAATCAATTGAAATAATCGAACCGAACCGAACCGCAAGACGAACCGAACCTACGGTTTCATCTAACATTCAGTTCGGTTCGATTTTTTTATAGAATAGAACCGATTATTCAGTTCGGTTCGGTTCAACAGTCAAAAACTGACCGAACCGAACCGTGCCCACCCCTAACGATAGGGTCGTTATAAAAAAGAATGTCTTTGGAAATTGGTATTATGGAATTATGAGTGATCGTGGAAGTATGCTTCAAAGAAAGCACTGTTTCGAAGAAAGAAAATGATAATATGTCAAACTTAAATCCCCGTTTTAAAGAAAGTAACATAATGATATATCAAATTTTATTAAACTCAAAATCATAGACTATAAATCCCTTCTTTCCAGAAGGAGAACTAAGTAAAATGCAATAGATAGGACATTTATCAAATTTTGATGATTTTTGGGCATGAGGAGCTGCAAAATAAAACTTCCAAATACTCATATATGTAAGTAATTATGTGGTGAATTAAAGAACAGTTCATAAGGTATTTTACCTGATAAAAGTAATATAGGTGTACAATTTATAAGTATGCAATGGTTAAAATGGCATCTCTTTAAAAAATTTTAGGAAGGTTGACTTGAAAAAGCAAAGCTAAAACCATGTTCAATAAGTTCCTATGTTTTTGTTTAGCTATGATATTTTTTTTACAGAGTATGAATTTAACTAGTCTTATGAAAAATCCTTTTTGACAAATAATAACATTTAAGTGTAAACTTAAAAACATTATTGCTACTTATAATCTTAACTTTAAAAGAGAATTGGTTTACTACACATATTCTTAACTTTAGAAGAGATTTGGTTTTTAATCATATTAATAAAATTAATTAAGTGCAGTTAAATTTCTATTTTGTGATTTAATAAATAGACCCCATGTATATCTAGCAAAAACATCACTCAAATATTAAGCTCCAAGGATTTATAGAATAAGGTGACCACCTTAATTATCAACATGTAATTTTTTAAAAGATGTTTCATTTAAAAGTTTGCTCAATGAAAAAGGAAATCTAGTTTGTTTTGATAATGGACTTATAAACAATTTTAAGCATCACAATTTTTATTGAAAATAAAAGATGTTAATTTCAAGGAATGGTGTTAAAGAATGAATTGCATGAGACTCTTTGTGATTCATCAAAATAGTAAAGTCCCTCTTATTTAATTCATGTCCAAATCATCTTTCAAGTGTTGGGTCTTATACTACATAAAAATGGGTAAGAAATATGGTATTGCAAAAGGAATGAAAGGCAAGTTTGTATGTGGAAATAAGGTTCAATTAGAAAATTGGGACACATAAAATATTTTCAAGAACTAAATTAGAGAAACACAACGTGTCCAACATGTGTAACAATAACAAGAGATCTATTTGAAGGTTCTATTATTTTATTTTAAACAACCTTGAAATTTTTGAGCAAATCAAGATTATAAATAATATGATGCATTCCTGTTATATTAAAGAGTTATATGGTTTTTCTACCTTGATAAGAAAAAAAATCTTTACCTAAAATTTCATCATAGGTCGAATGATTACCAACTTAATTTGTGATAGTGGATTCATTATTGCTCTTGGGTAAAAAGGAAGGAATTGGATGCATATTTGTTAACCTGTTGTATAGCAGTAATTAGTTGTAGATTTTTGCCTTGTTAAGATTTTAACAAACATCAATCATATTTCCTTTTTATTCACGATAAGTGCATTTCAAAGATTTATAGTAATTATATGTGTTATGTCCATCTATACCTTATTTATAATAATTCACATTTTTTTGAATTTTTTTACAGCAAATGTTATCACTTTAAGTTGATTTGTGCTCATCTATGTTGATACATCTCTCTGTCTTTCATGTCTAAGAATAAGAGAATAAGCCTTACTTCCTTTTGGGAAAGGATCCATTATCAAAATTTTTCCAAGTATATCTATAAATAATTAAGCTAATCTTATAAGCAACTTAATTAGTTTCTATGTCTCTCAATATTAGAGTGTTGGTTTATGCCTTATAGCTAATCGACTAATTGTAGTTTAGTGACAGAATAATTTAAAGGAATTTGTATCTTGTCCATATTTAGATGTATATGTTAAAGTTCATGGGATAATTATAAATTACAAATGAAATTATAATGAGATTATAATTATAAGATTCGTATTGCATTTATATATTATCCCTAAATTGCTCCTGGTCATTGTTCTATTAAGAATGGACATTAATAAAATGTAAAAAGACTAACACACGTTATGTTTTTCCTTATAAAGGAACTAGTTAATCTCAGGGACCAAAGTATGAAGATGCTTAAACAAAAGTGTGGGTGCCTACTAAAGAATAAGTTCGTTGAAACATACCCTATAAAAGAAATCTATTTAGAACATTACTTGTATGTTTATGAAAAAAACTCAATGTGTTGTATAAGTGATCCTCTAATTTGAGATCTTCAAATCTATCTTGAATAAGGATTGCTATGTTTTTATACTACTTTCTGTTTCTACTTTCTATTTCTTTTACATTCATACCTTAATTTTGGGTTACAATTTCTTATTTTTAATCCAAATTTGATATGGATTAAGTGAAAATGGGGTGAATGCTACATGAATGTTAAATGGAGAATTTTGTGAATGTAGTATGAAAAAAAAGAAGAATTGTGCATGAAAATGAGTGTGACACATTAATTGCATGGTCACGTTAATCGCATGTCACACTCACTTTAGCACATCCTTTCTCACGATGATCTTCCCATTCACCAAGCTCCCATCCATGCTTCTCACGGTGAACTTCCCATGCAACAACCAACACCCATGACATCCAGCAGCTCCCATGCACATTCGGTGACAGCCAACAGCTTTCATACTTCTCACAACAGGCCAGCTACATGCTTCTTCATCTCTCCAGTTGTCACGTGTCTTTATCTAGCCAGCTGTTTGATTCACATTAAGAGGCCATTCACGGGGATGAGAAAGCTAGATGACCACCGTGAGAAGTAAGTCACAGGTGTGACATGTTTAGTCACACCCGTGATAGGCCATTTACGGGGATGAGAAAGCTAGGTGACCAACCTTATTATTTCATGCACTCATTTTGATAAATTACATTTGTAGGATTGACAGCGTTAGGCTCGAAACCCTAAACCTAATATCGTGCTACAAATAGAAGGGAAAAGAGAGGGGCGGCAGATGACACATTCGACAATTATGCTACACACATTGGAGACACATTTGGGAACAAAAAAGAGAGCAAAGAGAAGGTGGAGAAGAAAGGAGAGAAAGTAAAGACCAGTCGGCTGAAGTGAAGAAGAAGAACAATAGAGAGGTGGAAACAATGTGAGCATCCGATCATCTGTATGAGAACCAAGCAAGAGCAGAAGGTGGGAGCCAATGTAGAGAGCTTAAGAGTCACATGAGACCACTGCAACTCCCTCGTCTAATCTTTGTTTACTTATTCTAGTCTTCATTTGTTGCATTATTTACTTGCGTTTATTTCTCTGTTGCTAACTGAACTTACTACCCTGTTAGCTTAACTGAATGATACTCTGTTATCTTTTGATCACTTATTTTGTTATTTACTTGGTTTATTGCTTAAACACTTCTCTTATACTAATAAAGATGACATTGAGGTATTTAAATATGATGAATCTAGTGATTTCTGTGACGGGCTGATCTCTTATTTTTAATTAAATATACATGATTGAGACTGTGATGTTGTCTTATGTTTGCTATAGTTTTTGAGCTGAATGGATGTAATAGCATGATCAAACTTTGCATCATTTTGGTATTAAAAGAAGGATTGAGAGAAGAATTTTAATACAGAATGAGAAACTATAGAAGATTAGGTTAAGAATTAGAAATATATTAAGTTAAGTGGTAATTAGTAGTCAGGTTTTTGAAAATAATTTAGATGATAACTTGTTGAACATGAAAGTTAGATTTAGTTTATTATTTATGTTGATCTTAGGACCTAACTATTAATTTTAGTAAGACAATCATCCAATCATTTCCCTTTAATTATGCATAGGAGATTAAATTAGTGAAATTAATTCTTAAAAGTTTTCCACTTTGGTTAATCTATTTGTTTTTGCTCCCAGTTTATTTCGTTTACTTTGGTTAATCTCCTTTAAAGCCTTCACTCAATAAATCGGGATAGAATGTTTAGAACTGCATCTATTTTTATTTTTGATTAAGAATAATTTAAGTCAATTTCACCTACGTGGGAGATGACCCTAAGTAATCAACTACAACTACCTCGTATACTTGCGAGTAGGATAGCCTAGGTATTTTTAGAACTTATTTTGGACACAACAAAATTTTGGCACTGTTACTAGAGAGGATTTTAGCATTTAGACTGAAATTAATTTTGATTGCTTTTGTTTGTTCTTGCATACATTTTTTTCGTGTTATTTCATTGAGTTGTTTTAGTAATTTTCTTATTAATTCACTATTTTTTATTTGGTTTATACGAGGAAAGAGGTCTCGAGAAGGTGAACTTGTTCCTTTTATTAACAACTTACAGTAAAAAAAAGGACCTCTAAGGGACTTTGAAGATAATCTCGAGGGACCTAATCCAGAAGATCAAGAGATGGGTGAAAGGTAGCCAGTAATGAAGGAGTATGCTAGACTAGTAATCAGTACTACCACTTTGTGCATACGATTGGGAGACTTAGCTAGGAATTATGAATTAAAGAGCATCCATTACAACATTCAGCCATCTTTCTATATGGTTCCTAATGAAAACCCTTTAAACTTCATTCAGAAATTCTTTACCACTCTCCAAACATTCCTATTAGATGTCCTAAATGAAGATCAACTTAGGATGAGCTGCTTCCCATATATATTAAAAGATTGGACCAAGGCATGGCTAATGAATTTTCCACTTGGATCATTGACTACATGGGAGGAGGTGTATAACAAATTTATAGGAAAGTTCTATTCCCATAAAAAGGCTTATAAGTTGCAGACGAAGATAGCAATCTTCACTCAAATGAAGGGAGAGTCATTCCATAAGGCATAGGAATGCTTCAAACAGTTACTCATTCAATGTCCACACCTTCATTTTCCACTACATATGTAGAACCAATTCTTTTATAATGGATTGACATAACAATGTCAGTACACGGTGGACAATGCAGTAGGAAAAGTTGTGGGAGAGAAGACTATCAAAGAAATATATGAGATCTTTGAAATATTGGGGGCTAATTCTCAATAAAAGTGTGTGAGAGGAAGAAGACTTAAAGTTCATAAAGTGAGCTCAAATCAAGAACTGGCTATGCAGTTAGCTAAGTTAACAAGGCATGTAAGGATGCTAACTATAAGACTACCCTAAAATGTTCCAAATCAAAAGGTATGTGGCATATATGGAATTTATAGTCATGGAGCTAATGTTTATTTGTACTCTTATGAACCTATTACAGATGGGGAAAAACAAGTGAACTCACTCAACGATTTTCAACCAAGGGAGCAAAATGATCTGTACTCGAACACCTATAACCCTGATTGGAGAAACCACCTTAATTTTTCATAGAAAACCAACAATCCACCAACATAGCCCCAACCACAATACCAAAACTTTTAAAGGCCAAAATATTACAAAAGGCATTCCTCACTTCAGAACCTACCAAGTAAGCCTTCTTTGGAGGAAAGCCTAAATGCATTTATTTAGGTCAAAACTCAAAATCAAAAGACAAATAATAAGAGATTTGATTCTTTGGAGGCATTTATGAAGAGGATTGAGATCCAAGTAGGGAAACTTACTGCGCAAATGCAAAACAATCAGAAAGGGAAGTTACCCAGTCAACTCGAACAAGCCGAAGCAATCACTATTATGAGAAGTTGTAAGGTAATTAATAATCATGTTGAGATCCCTTTTAATATGTCTGCTGCAGGTAAAAAAGAGGAAGAGAGCCTCACCAATGAAAAAGCTGAGCAGAATGAAGAAAGCAATGGGCACGACAACCTTTCAAGTCACGTTTAGAAAGGCAAAAAACTAGGGCATGCAATCGACTGCAATAAAGAACCAAGACTTCATAAGGCTGTTAATCCTTATAAACCACTGATCTCATATCCAAGTCGCCTTAAGGATTCAAAACAAGATAAAAAATTTCTGATCTATATAACATGTTCTCCAAAGTTAATATTAATTTGCCTTTATTAAGTGTGGTTAGAAACATTCTAGCTTATGTGAAGTTCTTCAAGGAACTAAGAACCAAGAAACAAAAGTTTGAGCTAAACGAGAAGGTGATGGTTTCAGAGGTTGCAAATGTGGTGCTACAGTAGCAATTACCCCCTAAATTGAAAGACCTAAGGAGTTTTCTTCTACAAATATCAATGAGTAATAGTGATGAGGTTAAGGGTATGCTTGATCTTAGGGCAAGTATAAACCATATTCCTCAATCTATTTATGAGAAATTGGATCTAAGATAGTTAAGACCTACAAACTTGTGTTTGCAATTAACTGATAGGTCAATCCGTTATTCGAAAGGAACAATGGAGGATGTGTTAGTGAAGGTTGAAAGATTGATTGCTCCTGTAGACTTTGTTATCCTAGACATAGTGGAGGTTAAAGAGTAAGGAAAGCAACATACCATACTTTTAGGGAAGCCTTTTGATGTGAGCTCAAGATAGAGTCGAAAGACAAGTCAACTTTCAGATGACTTATTAACCATGACAAAAGGACCAATTACTCGTGCTAATGCTAAGAGGCTTAGAGAAGCTTTTAGTGGGCTTATATGTACCCTAGTTGATGAAGAAAAGGCCTTTGGAGATCAAGTTACAATTAATAACATCAAGGCAATAATGCTATTCACGTGTTCTAACTTAGGACAAAATTCTGACATTGATTTAGGCCGAACCAGCCTAACTAACCGACATAAAAGTTGTAGATCTTTGTCTTAGCTTTCCACAGGTATAAGATTTGCCTTAAGAAGAGGTTCGTAGACAAGATATGCTTGATTTACTAAAGGATGTTATGTTAGAAAATTGTTACGACTTCCTAATGGACTTTTCAATTTTTCTAGCTAGGTTTTTTCATTTTTTAGGCCCACTTTTTGAGACTTAAAAAGGTGGTTTTCTGCACTTCCTATTCAGATCAGATTGAGAATAATTTTAGGTCACTTTGTGAGGAATTCAATTCTGAAATTCTCTACAAACTGATTTTACAAACTTATCAAGTGATTAGTCGAAATTGCTTGTGGCGTTATTTTGATATCTTTGTGCGTTTTGGTTTTTGATTGCATTGTTAATCTTGTGTCAAGGTGTCGAAGGATCTTTCAACAACTTTGATTTTTTAGGTTGGGGTTTTGATCTTATCGATCAAGGGGTTCATAATCGAGACAATTCTAGGGGTTCTGCGTCACCTTTCATAGCCATTACCAATACCTTAATTGATGTGAAGAATGAGAAATTGAGTGTAACTATTTTGGGAGAAACAGTAGAATTTTCAATTGTAATGTTAAACCTATTTTACTACTACTATTTTCGAAGACTGTTCTTTTATTGATTGAGTTAATGCTACAAATTTTGATTTCACTTTATAGGAAGAAGAAGACAAGGAGTTGGACTTGGTGAAAGAAATTGATAAGTGCTGTCAATTACTGTTCGATGCAACTGAGGGAGAGGTTGGGAAATTCTTGGGGAAAAATCCAAATGAAAAGAAGAAAGCAGTGGAGTCAGTCATTTTGGGTGTCCACCTTAAGTATAACAGTTGAGATGTCCAGCTAAAAGACATTAAAGAACTGCTAAATGGGAGGTAACCCATATAATCTCTGTTTGGTATTTCAATTAGTTGCTTTTTATTTCTTTTTATTGAAACTCGACTTAATCTATTTGCTTTATGTGCACAGGCCTACTTTTCAATCTCTTCTATTTATCTTGCTCACAACTGTTCACCGCTCCTCAATGTAGTATGCCATGCTTATTGTTATGCTTCACACCGCAGCGACATAGCCACCACCCACACTTTCGTATCGTATTTCTGTCTCTTTTTTTATTTTTACTACTTTTTAGTTTAATGTCTTTTAGTTTAACGCTTTTCCTTATTCGTGTTATTTTGTGTCTTAGATCCCTCTTTTACTTTTTTATATCACATTAGGAACAATGTAATGTTTAAGCGTTGGGGAGAGTATTTGTTAAAAAAATATTTATTATATATGCGTTGTGTGTTTGTTTTTCCATTTAATAGTTAGAGATGTATGGTCATAGCATAAACTCGATCTGGATTAGAAATGCATAATATATGAGTGAATGAGTATACTTGCATGCTTAGACTGATTAACTTAGATTTTAGTTAAAAAGACATTAGCTTGTAGTGATAGATGAATGGAACTTTTCATTTGGTAAGAATTTGAGCCTCTTTTGAACTATTAAACACCAAGTTCAAGTATTCTTTGTTGAGAGTGTTCTTTCATGATTGAGAAACTCTAGAACTTTCTTGCAACTACTAGTTCAGACCATATAATCTTATGTAACATTGAAATGATGAAGGCAATTAGGATTTACCCTTTTTGCTTAAAAAGCCACCATGATGTTACCTTTAGTGAACCTCGTTTGAGCTTAAGATGAAAACTTTTCTTTCTTTAAATCCAAAATATGAGCCTTTACCTTAATCATTTATCCTTTTCGTTATACCTACCATAAGGCAATTTGAGAATTTGAATGTGTATGGCTGGGTTTAGGGAATAATTGTTTGAACAAGTATGGGGGAATCACAACATATAGTTGGCTTTTGAGTTAGGAATAGGTAGGGTTGTAATAATTTATATCTCTCCTCTACAATATCTCTTCTAAACTTGATCTTATTCTAAATAAAAAATGAAAAATATAGTAAAAAAGAAAAAATCAAGAAGAAAGAAAGAAAGAAAAAAAGAACAAGAAGTAGAAAAGAATAAGAAGGAAGAGAAGATGACCTGAAAATGAAAAGAAGACGAGAAAGTAAAAATGGGATATATTAATTTGTTAAATGAGAGGAAAGGATTGGGTGTTTTATGGTTCGTCATTTTGTATTATTTTAAATGCTCAATTTGTGTTGTAGTTTTAAACTGTGATTTTGCTTTTTCTACCTTTAGCTGTGCCCCATTATAATCGAAATAAAGACCTTCGGATTGATATTTGTGTTTGATATGAGTGCTGGAGATTGTATTTGTAAGCAAGCTTATAATAGATACCTTACATGAAATGAACGATGTGTGAATTTATGTCCTACCTTTGAATGCTTGAGAGGATGGAGAGTGGAGTGAGTATCTATCACTCTTATCAATGGCCGTTGAGTTAAAGTACTTGTTAATTTTGGCTAAATATGCAAAGAATAGCTTATTCATGAAGTATTATGAGTTTAAAGTTCTTAGGTTGTGTTTATTCAAATGATCTTTGATATCTTTGACTATTATTTGGGAAACTTGTTGTTTTCATTGTTTGTTTTTGTATAGTCTAGTGTTCTTTATTATGCTTGAGGAAAAACATATTTTAAGTGTCAGGGAATTGCTGTGTCTAGTTTCTGTTGCTTTTAATTGCCTTCATATCTTGATTTTGGGTTATAAATTCTTGTTTTTAATCTAAAATTGATATGGATGAGTAAAAATGCGGTGAATGTTGCATGAATGTTAAATGGAGGATTTTATTAATGTAGCATGAAAAAATAAGAAGACTTGTACATGAAAATGGGTGCGACATATGAACTGCATGGTTACACACGTTAATTGCATGTCACTCTCACTTTAGCTCATGCCTTCTCATGATGATCTTCTCATTCACCCAGCTCCCATCCATGCTTATGACAGTGAGCTTCCTATGCAACAACCAATTCCTACGACAGCTAGCAGCTCCTATGCTTCTTACAACAGGCCAGTTACATGCTTCTTCATCTCGCCAGCTACTTACTTCACGTTCACCAATAGTATGCTTCTCAAATCCGTGAGATGCAAGTCACTGGTGTGATATTTTATGTCACACTTATGAGAGGCCACTTACAGGGTGAGAAGGCTAGATGACTAGCCTTATTATTCTATGCACTCACTTTAATACATTACATGTATAGGATTGACGACACTGACCTTTTATCATACTACAAATAGAAGGGAAAAGGGGTGACGAATGGCACATTCGATACTTATATTACACACACAAGAGACACATTTGGGAATAAAACAGAGAGTAGAGAGAAGGCAAAGAATAGAGGAGAGAAAGCAGAGACCAGTCGGCTAAAGTGAAGACGAAGAATAGCAGAGAGGTGGAAATGTGAGCATTCGATCATCTGGGTGAGAAAGAAGTAGTAACAGAAGCGGGAGCCAATGTAGAGAGCTTGAGAGTCACAGGAGACCACTGCAACCAATGTTTTAAAAACTAGACCGAACATCGAACCGGTCGAATGAGAGGTTTAAGGTTTAGAGGTTCAACTAGTAGTGAACTGCTATAAAACCGATATATAATAAATAAGAAGTAAAACTTATAAGAATAAGTACAAATAAAATATTTTGTTGAAATAAAAAATACACCAATGTCTATTATTATATAATGAACTAATAATAAATAAACAAGAGTCTAATATAAAACTTAAAATAACAATAAAAATCTCTGAAGAAGCTTGCGTCTTATCGTCGTTAAAAGCTCCAAATTCTTTAACGCTATTTAAAGATTCATAAACTAAACTTTCATCCAAAGTATTTGCATCAACTTCTTGTATTGCATTAAAATAAATTACAAATTAGTAATGTATGAAATTATCCTCAATTGTAAACTTGTAATATAGTATAATTTTAACTTAAATATGATTAAAATAAGATATGAACTGACCATCAGTAGATGTTCTTAATTCATTCGTTGTGACAAATGCATTTTCTTCATAAATCG
>JAOTAY010000002.1:16344318-16368678 GCA_025629805.1 Erythroxylum baracoense
TGGAGGTTTTAAAGCCCATGATTGAATGTTGGGCTTGTACTAATTAATGGTTAATTAGAAGCCCAAATGAACATTTAAAAATATGCTAGGCTTTGGTTTAATTTGATTAATTAGATTAGTTAAAGATAAATGGAGATGAAATTTCGGTTTTAATGGGTAAATGTGCAGTTGCACATTTAACATTAATTTGCTACATTTAAGATATTTTTTAACATGCTTTTTCATCATTAAATGGAGTAATAACCTTATCATTAAATGGTTTAATGGTGGTCATTTAATGATAGCATGTAACCTATTAGCATTCATTGGATTAAAGAAGAAAGAGGTACATTTGATAGACTATCTTCCTTCTTTAATCTTCAAAAACCAAAATTGGTATGCCACATTTAGGTTAATAGTCTTTTCATATAGCCATCTTAAAGATAAATGAGAAGAGTCTCATTTATTGGCTTCTTTATGATTGATTAAAAAAGAAGTGATGCATTTGATGCAAATTTCTTTGTTCCTTTTGAGATTAACCGAAATTAAGAGGGTGTAAGAAAGGGTTCTTGCATTGTTTTGACTCTCTCTCCCTCTTATCTTACATAGTGAGCCGAAAATTGCATGAGCGTGTCTCATTTTTTAGCTACTTTCTTCTAAGAAATATCTCCTCTAAATTTTTCTTCTCCTTTTCAACTAAAGGATCTTGTTAACCAAGTTGTCTAAGAAGAACAAGTGGTAGATCGGATTGGTTGAGGATACAATTATCAAGAAGAGGATACAATAAGGCGAAGAGGATACATCACCTAGGAGAGCATACATTACCAAAGATAGGATAGCACAATGAGGATTTAAAGCGGTAGTAAAGGAGTCAGTAATATTTTCCATCTTGTGATTATGCAAATGTTTTTCCTTATAACGTATCTTGTGTGGCTATGCATGTTGAATTGGATATATTGCTTCTGCTGAAATTTTGATTCCTAAAAAGTTTTGAAATCTACCGTTTCTTCAAAATTGATGCATGTTTTATTTTCCGATCCAACAGTAGTAAATTAAAACATCAAAGCATCTTCTGAGTATTTTTAAGTCACCCTTTACATCATTTAAAGTTAGGAAAACTTTATGATTAAATATGATTTATTTAATATATAATAATCAATATGAGATATTATATCTTATTTGAGAATAATTGGTATTTAATTATAAATAATTATAATTTCAATTAAATTTTATTTTTGTTAAAAGTTTGTTTCAATTAAATTACTAATATGTCCAGAACCTATTATGAATAACATTAGGCTCTAAGGCTGCTAGCACTCTGCATTAACCCCCCTCTACAACAGTTATAGAGTTTTCTTAATATGTTTTGTAGATACCACTAGAAACTAAACACTTATGTGGCTATAGTGGTTGAGATGAGCCGATTTCAGAAACAGTGGGATGGAAATGAAAAGAAAAAGATCAAACTTCTAAATTTGATAAGAATTAAGAATCATTCTTTATTATAATTTATATATTAATAATTTTATAATGTTTAAAGTGATCTTGGCTTTTAAGAAATCAAAATAAAAATGTTTTATATTTATCTTGTTGCATAAAGGATCAAATTCTGCCTTAATTTCCTGACACATAGGACATAGAAGGATAATGTAGTTAATGGAAAAGCTTAATTATAAATTCTAAACAGTAAGAACCTTGCTAAGAATATTGAACGTTTAGAAAAGGTTTTATATATGCTTAGGCAAGAAAAGTTGTATGCTAATTTTAAGAAGTGTTATTTTTGCACTAAATAGGTTGTATTTCTTACTTATATAATGAGTTCAAATGGTTTATAAGTAGATGAGAATAAGTTTAGAGAGTGACTAACGCCAAAGCCATGATTGACATTAAAAGTTTCCATTGTTTAGATAGTTTATATAGGCATTTTGTTAGGATTTTAGCATAATTGTTGCACCTTTAACTGAAATAGTAAAAAAAAACAATGTAGGAATTAAGTGAGGTAATGACTAAAGAGAGAGTGATTGATTTTATCTACGATTGTATGAAATCAATTTAGAAAGTTATTAAAACTAGAATATTCCAAAGTATCGATCCTATAAGGACTATACTAATATACTTATTAATCATATTTTTATAATTAAACTAAATAAAATAAAAACTAATGAAAGTAAGACCATTAATTAGTGAAAAGAAATCAATGAGACAAATGTTAAGGTTTCAGAGTTCACTTATATAAAATTCTGTTTATTATGCAAATTAATTATCATGGTTAGAAGGAAAAAATTCTATTTCTTATATGATAATCTTAACATGAAAGAAAGAAAGGAAGAAAAAATTAGAAGAGTTGTCATAATTCTCCTTTAATATTACTCCTACTCCATTATTGATGATAAGAAAATAAACGTAACAACTATATGATAGAGGAGGATGTCATTAACCTTCAAAGTTCCCCTATAAAGAACTTTAATAGGAATATTATAATTCAAGGTTACGTAAAAATTTCCAAAGTGATTAAATTTGTAATCCATGAATTTTTGAACTACAAATCACAAGAATGATGCTTTCTACACTTTCATATTTGTATCAATATTTTTTTGTAATTTTATGGGTGAAAATATGATAAGTCTGACGCTAATTTTGCTTTATGTTTAGTATCATTTTGCTTTTGGAAAACTAACACAACCAATATGGGTCCAATATGGATATATGTTCTAGAATTGCATTACCTAATTATCCACTTTTTCGTTAAGTTTTCCACATCTTTGAGATTAAATAGATCTCTAATGCCTTTTATAAAGTTGTTGCCCATAATGATAGCTTCTAATTGATTCCAACTTCACCTTTATCTGATAACTACAAAGAATAATACAATTAAATCCAAACTTTTCCTTAAATAATCACTAATAAATTATTTAATCAAACATAAGAGAATATCATATAATTCCATATTAAACACACCATAAATATGCCGAATTAGAATAATTTAAACCCTAACAACATGTAAAATATAGAAATATCAAATTCCTCTTCACAACTTATGGCTTGTCCCTAAGAAATTGACAACAATTAACCTTAGCTAACTAAAACAAGAAAGGATTCCAGTTTCTGAGGTATATGATGGAATTTAGCATATGAAACAAGCCTTTAAACCTTTAGGTGTTCCTAGTAGACAAGGTATAGTCTCGTGAGGGTTTACTGGAATAATTATGAGAAGCGTGAACCCACACTTCTTAGTCAATTGCACAACTAATAATACAAGATATATATATATAAGCCTTAATTAAATTGCAAACATTAAATACATAATACTTTTTAAATAAATTATTATACAAAAAAGCAATGTAAATACTATTCTACCTCTTTCATCGAGCCCAAATACTTTAGTTTGACAATTTTATTATAAAGACGTCGCTTATTCACATAAGTGTTTAAAAATTTAATGAGGTCTACTTATAGTCTTTTTATAAAATTGAAGTAAATATAGAAATATGGTGAAAAAGATATCCATTAACTCTTCCTATCTCATGTAATAATCCATTATTTATCTTCTTTTTATTTTAGTTAGTATGAATTTCCCTTTCACATTGCTATTTTATACACATCACCATCTCTCCCACATTTGTTTCTTTGTACATATATCCAATAACAAATTACAAGTAAAAGTTCTAGTAATTGTGAATTAGGGTGTGATTACTTTTTTCGTTTTAGGCTTAGGTGATTTAGGAAAAGGGTCATAAAAAAAGGCTTTATAATATGCTTAAAAGGGCTTACTAATAGAATAACATATAAAAAGGTAGGAAATTTGTCAAAAATATAAATGTTAAATGTCTTTATTATTTTGATGTTTTTATATATATCTTACATGTAATCTTAAAAAGATTAAATTCATGTTTTAGAAATTCAAAATAAAAAATAGGTCTATATTTGAAAGAAAAGAATTTGCATACAGGCTCAAATTTTGACCAGATCACTCAAGTCAAATCAAAGCATCTTAACCTAATAAGTTCAATCTCATAGCATTCACAAAGTCAAGTTCACATCAATATCACTTAATAATATGGTAAAAGACGTAAACCTCTCCTATAGTTTGAGAAATGTTAGGAAAAAAACCTTCATTTTTAAAATTGAAAAAATCCTTCCAGTTTTTGATTTTCCAAAAAAATCATCTTTTAGATTTAATTAAAAAATAATGATAAAATATACGTAGTATGAATAGCATACACGGACTTATTAAATTTCATCAATATAGTAAGCTTTCTTAGCTCTAAAATCAACTTAAACTAATTAAATTCAACTTAAATTAATAATTTAGGATAATTATAATAAATCATTAATTTGAGTGACATATAATTAGTTTGGTTCGAGTTTCAGATATGAGTTAAATAATCATGTAACATTTGCTTAGTCTACGTCTGATGTTAATACTACATGTGCTTCATTATTATCTTTTAATTGAAGTATACGGGGTTTGTTTGGAAAACTAAAAACTAAAAGGTATTTTTTTCAATAATTGTAAAGATCATGGGGATTTTTCTACGGTTTTCTAAGCGAAAGTGGATGTTTATATCTTTTACCCTATAACATTCTGAACCTAATTTTTAACAATCAATCTTAACATATAATTACGTATACATTCATATTGTTAACCTAAAGGAATAATGAGAACTTAAACACAAAACTAAAAGAACATTAAAAATTCAAATATAAACACACTAAACATGAAAACTAAAAAAAAGTTATATTCTCTTATATTGATTCCCTATACTTAAACATGATGTTGTCCTTAATTTCAATTAAATAAGACAATAAAAGCACACAGAAAAGACAATGAAGGTAGAGAAGTCTCCCTTAGATCTACACAAAGTTGGTGAGATAAAATCCTAAAATTCTAGAAGAGTACTTATAAAAGAAATAAAAAATCATTAGTAGAAACCTAAAACTAAGAAATTAAATTAAAAAAATTAGAATGTTGGGGCTGCCTTTAAATAAGCGCTTCCTTAGAAGTTTTTACTTAGACTTCTGAATCAAGCCTTTCATCCTAGATTCACAATTAAAGTCTTTCTCACATTCTTGTTTAGGATTAAAGGCTTATTAAGTCTCAAATATGCAATATGTTGTAATAGTCTATGATTATATGGCACAAATTTAATGCTTCCTTATTATTAATAAATTATCAATATTGTAAGGAATAATAAAACTCCATGGATCATTGATTGTCAATGGTAGTTTTCCTGGAAAATGGAAGATCACTCCTTATATAAGGTGACTATCGATAATTCCTTGATAACTTTCTTCTTTAGCTCCTCTATATATGTTTCCTTAGGATTTTTTCCTTTATAACTTCCTTTTTAGTAGTAACTTCAGTATTAAGTGTTTTACCACCCCTAAGTGGAATGGCCAACACTTGATATCTTATGTTCATAGTAGGGAAACCTTAAACTACCCAGCCTATGATAAAGAGACGTATGTATTAATGAGAGCATTAGAGGCTTGGCAACATTACTTATGGCCTAAAGAGTTTGTAATACAAAAAAAAATTATTAAAGTATATTCGTAGTCAAAGTAAGTTGAGTAAGAGACAAGCCAAGTGGGTGGAGTTTAATTTAAATTTTCCTTAAGTAGTGAAATATAAGCTATATAAGGAAAATATAGTTACTAATATATTATTTAGGAGACATACTTTATAGAGTATTTTACACACTAAATTGATGGGTTTTGATCATATCAGAGATTTATATGTTGATCATCCTAATTTTGATAATTTGTTTAAATTATATGAAAATTATGTATTTGGAAAGTTTAAATGCATGAAGGTTATTTGTTTAGATCAAAAAAATTATGCATACCTCATAGTTCTTTAGGAGAGTTGCTTGTAAAAGAATCATATTGAGGAGGCCTAATAAGACACTTTATAGTTGAAAAGATCCTTGAAGTTTTTAATCAACATTTCTTTTGGCCACACATAAGGAGAGATATAGATAGTGTGGTTAAAGATGTGTTACATATAGGCAAGTTTATTCTAGAGTGCAAACTTATAGATTATACACACATTTGCTTTTACCAAGTGAACTGTGAGTAGATCTTTTAATATATTTTATTTTGGACTTTCCTATATTTAAAAATGGTAAGGATTTAGTTTTATGGTGGTGGATATCATAAAATTGATGATGCAACCTATGATGCTGAATTCTTTTCCAATGAGATTGTTAAATTGTATGGAGTGCTTATAACCATTATTGTGGATAGGGATGTTAAATTCTTAAATTACTTTTGAAAATATTTTAGGAAAATTTTGGAACTAAATTGCTATTTTTACAACTTTTCATCCACAAATCAAAGGTCAAACCAAAGTTGTTAATAACTTTATTACTAGTTATTATTAGTAAGAAGATAAAAACTTAGGAAGTGTCTTTGTTTTCTTTGAATTTACTTATGATAGGCATTAGACTTGCAAAATTATATGTTTTTAAAATTCTAGTTTTCTATTTAAATAGTAATTGACTTTTTAAAGTTATTTAGTAATTTCCTAATTATATTATGCTACGAATGTTGTTTTCTTTAGACCTACGAAAGGCTTTTTATTGTTATAATTGACAACTAAGTTTTATGGATCAATCAAAACACCTTCTTATCACTTCTTACAAACATAAAAGTACTTTACGATTTTTTGTGCATAATTTACTTTTGAGTTATCAATTTTGATTTTTTTCCTTCCTTAGTTAATGAAAGTGATTATTCTTAACTCTTGGGTTCAAGAATTCCTCAAGCATCTGTTAACCTCAGAGCAATTCATATAAATAAATGATAGCAAAAACTCAAAAAGGCTACAGGACTTATGGTTATGAATGACCAATTTTTCTCAATCTTTCTTTTATTATATATTCATATTTAGAGAAATTCTAGAGAATGTGTGCTATCATGAAATTTACGAAATCCTAATTGGAATTATAAGATCTCTTTTAAATATTTTATCCTTGTATTTTTCTTTTTACTAGTATTTGAAGGAAACATATGCTTGCATATTCATCCTTAAGTCAAATCAGAAATGTAATTATTGGAAAATTGAAGGTAAAAAAGTAAAAGGGTAAAAAAAGATAGTATAAAGATATAAAGAAAAATGGAGGTCACTTTATCTTCAAAAATCTAAAAAAAAATACTATTTTTTATAAATGTAGCAAATCATATCATTTTTTGTAGTTCAAGTTTGTTGTCTTTCAATCAAAGTTTTCTTATTAAAATGAATTTTGTTTTGTTTGTATTGGTATCAAATCTTAATAATCCTATTAGTGAGAGCCGTTAAAAAAGAATAAAAAAGGTTTTAAACCTAAAAAATTAAGTTTGAAGGTCAATCTGTCAAAAAAGGAAAGTTTTAGAAATTTTATTTTCTGCCTAAGCGATTACCTAAATTAATTTCTTTTTACAAATTTGAGTATTTGAAAAAAAATTAGAGTGTGAATTTTGAAAGCATGCTAAAATTTTAGGAATAAAAATTTGTAGTTAAATGCTTAAAAATTTGAGATTTTACTTTAGGCTTAAAATAAAATACTTTAAGACATCTAGAGATGTGTGTTGTAGGGCTTAAATATAAATAAAAAGCATAAATGATGATTTAAGATCTAAAAATAAAATTAATTTTAATTTATTAATAGAAATAAAAGTTAAAATAAACTAGAATAAATGGAAGGATTAAGTTTACTAAATAGTCTTAAAGTGAAAATTAAATCCTCAAAATGCTTAACAAACTTGCAGAAAAAAATAAGTTTATAAGTTTAATAAAAAAGAACTAGCTAAAACTTGAGTAATATTTACTTTAAAAAAATACCTGAATAATTTTGAAGAAAATGACATATTTATTAAACATATAAGGGTTTTTAAATCTAAAACAAAATGTTTAGATATAGTAAAAGAGATAAAAGGGTTGAACACTTCTCAAAATACCCTAAACACCTAAAGTTAAAAGATTAAGGTGTTTCAAGTGACAATGAGGTTCGCTTCACCTTAAAGGAAGATTGTAAAAAGGTTCCTCTTTGCTAAGGAAAAATTATACAAAGGTTATTCTTTACCTTGAAAGAAGAGTTATACAAGAATTCCAAGATGAGTCTTAGGAGAGGAGATAGGTGAGGATTGTTTGCAATACTAATATAAATTGATTTACATTTCTCTTCCCTTACACTTTTTATTTTTTAGCTAAGTGTATTATTAAAATTCAGCATTTTATTTCATACTTTCGTCCTTTTTAATTTGCAATCATTAAAATACTAAGTTAGTGAATTTTAGTTAAGATTTATAAGCACGCAATTTAACTCACTCTTTGGTGTTCTTAGGCTATATTTCAAATAAAACCTACATCAAAGATCATAATAGCATACTTAGGAGCATCAGCATTATCAATTAACTAAGAGGGACAAAACATTATCAAAGCCCCTTTTTTATGGAAATGTCTCTCTCTACTGGGAAACAAGGATGAAAATTTTCTAAATAGCCAAAAATGTTGATTTATAGGACATTATCTCATATGGTATGTCTATTCCTACTAAAATTATAGATGATAAAAAAGTTCTCAAGCTAAAAGAAGAATAAAATCCTTAAGATGAGAGATTAATCTCCTTAAATAACAAAATTATTAACGTCTTATTTTATGCATTAGGAAGAAAGAAATTTAATAGATCCTTCATATATGAAATGGCCTATAAAATGTAGCATACTATATAAGTTACATATGAGGGAACGAATCAAATAAAGGAGAACAAAGTTAGCATATTGATATACTAATACGAATTGTTTTAAATAAAGCATGATGAAAGCATGTCTAGCATCTATACCAGATCTATTGTGTTATCAATGCTCTTAAAGGTTTTGGAAAGACCTATACTAACATTAAAATGGTAAGAAAGTTACTTAAGTCACTTATAAAGACATAAGAAACTAAAGTGGCATCCATATAAGAAGCTAAGGATCTAAAAATAGTAACATTAAAGAAATCTTATTAGATCTCTTATTACATACAAGTTGAGGCTCTAAGAGACACAAGAAGAAATGACGCTTCTAAAAAAAGAATTTAGCATTCAAAGCCTCAAAGGAAGAATATAGTTAAGAGGAAAACACATCAACTAGTAAAAGCAATGAAGAACACATTACCTTAATTACTAGAAAATCTAAGAAATTTTTTGTGAAGAAGAATTCAAAGAGAAAAAAGTTCAAAGGTGGGAAGATATATTCAAAATGCAAATCAAATATTATTATTTGATTTGAAAGTAAGAAATATGAACACATGAAATCTCACTGCTCTCTCCTCAAACAAAATGAAAAATATAAGATAACTAATAAGGAGGGGAAGAGGGGAAAAGCAAAAAGAAGGCACTTAGAGCCTCCACTAAAGATGATACAAGTGATTCATAAAGTGAGTATTTGAAAGAACATGTAGCTCATATATACTTTATGGCTAAAAGTGATGATAAGGTAATCTTTAACTTTAAGCCTTATGATAATGACAGTGATTATGATTTGATATAATGAATTAGTTAAGAGCCTTAAGATTATGAGTATAAAAAAGAAAAAAGATATCATATAAATTCAAAGAGACTCAAAAGAATCCGGATGCATTCATAAATGAGAACAAAAAGATAAAAATTCAATTATATAGTATCAAGGCATCTAAGAATGTGACCATTATTTACAATCATAACTTAGATGCATTAAAGCATGAGAATAAACCATTTAAAAAGGATGTTGATGCCTTAATGACTTATTGTCCAAGTTTACCAAGGGAAATGAAAACATAAAAAACATACAGGAGTTCAAAAGAATTCTAATAATAATCATGGAATTAGATATATCTTTAAGAGTGTTTTCAACACTAAAACTACTTTTTATCCAAGTAAAGCATTTACATTGTGAAGAACCATTTCGTAGAATCATAAATGAGAATGGATAATTGATCTTGGTTTTTCGGTATATGTAAGTTTTAGTATTCAACCTCGATATTCTACAAACGCATGGGTCATTCATGTAGTACCTAAGGTGTCGATCCTACGAGGATGGTTAATCTAATCCTAAAATCTAAGGCCAACACAATTTACAACAATTCAAAATGAACAAAAATAAGGCAAGAATTTATTTCATTCACAAACTCAATTTTAAGAATCAATTACAAAAATAATAACAAAATAACAATTGAAACACCCAATCAAAATCAACCTAAAGAACTACGAATTGAGAGAAAGGGGAATTTTATATATCTTTAATGCTAACTTAATCGCTTATGACTTACTGGATTATTGGTTCTAGACGGTCCTAGGGTTGATTACTCTCTCTCGAGTTATAACCATTAACCCTAATTTATAAACCCTATTCAGATTATGGGAATTGCAATCTCTCGATGCACTTTCTCTAGGATTTCTCAATTCGTGGCTGATGTAAAAAGCTCCCTAGTCTCATTTGTCTTGTTCTTTGAATACCTTTTGTGGTCTGAGAAGCCCTAGGTTTTTTGGGGTAAAAAAGGTCCAAAAAATCCCTCAAAACTTGACGTTTTTACTTGTTTGCTCGTTTGCCCAACTCTGGCCACGATCGTGGCCCTACATGTCACGATTGTGGGCCACATCCAACCCTTCTATCACAATCATAGCAATCAAGCCACGATCGTGGGCAGTTTCTTAAGCTTCTGTCATGATCGTGGCATATGGGCCATGATTATGGCCTGACTCCCATGCTTTTGTCACAGTCGTGGCCTATTAAGCTACGATCGTGGGTCGATGTTACAGCCTGAGTGTCTCCGAAGCTTCTCCATTCTTCGTTGTTGACCCTGAAACACTAACAAACACATCAAGGTAGATAAAAAACATAATATTTAAGCTCAAACACTTGTACTAACGCATAAAAATACTTAAACACATAAACTAACACAATTCTAACCTAAACCCATACTAAACAATTAAATTAACACTTACATAACACACTAAGCCCTAAAATATGATTCAATTCATACTTATCAACATCCCCACACTTAAACGTTTGCTTAACATCATATTTTAGGGCTTAGTTTGTTAACAAAACAACAAACACCCAAAATCACACAACACAATGCAAAAATGAGACAATGGCTTCAACTTCATGAAATCAATTTAATTTTAAAAACAATCATTCAAGTCATTTCAATTCATTAACATGCAAAATCTACGTCAAGGGGCTTTGAACTAAATATAAAAATTAATCCAAATCCAAGTGTTAATTTATTTACCCTTTTCAATTGCACACACACATTAATAATTCTTTAGTCATTCAGACTCTGTAACTACTCCTAAGTTTGTTTTCATGGAAAGTCAAGCTATTACAAGTTCGGTAGGTTTTGATTAGAGAACATTTTTTTAAAACAAGGACCTAGTCTTTTACTCGAAGGCAAAAATTAGTGATGAATGTCGATCGGGTTACTCGACTAAGCCATTTTTATTAAACTGCTTGGTTGAAATGTGATTACAGATTTTTGACACGGAGGCATACATTTATGACACGTGTCGATACGGTTACTTAGCTATATCACGTTCTCAACTGGCCACTCGCTCTATCCATAACCCGAAGGTTAGTGGAATAGTTATTTATTTAGCAAACATGATTTTTTTATTTCCTAGCTTGTTGTTTTAGCTTCTCGTTTCCATGAAAAATACTAGCAAAGCTACTTAAGTTGAAAGACCTTAAATTATGAATGAATGTGACGATTTAGAGGGTGACAAACTCGTACTAAATCCTATTTAAGCTGTATATTTATCCAAAGACCTCAATTCACTAATTTTACGAGCTAATGATTCTTCCTAATCTAATAGACTATGTTCAAAATTAAGTCAATTCCAATCCGCCTAAGTCATTGACTCATTCACACAATTCAAAAAATACAACCTAATAACTATCATACAATATGCAAAAGTCAAATTCAAAACAAAACATATAACCCTCCTTACACTTGAACAACACATTGTCCTCAATGTGAGAAGGGAACAACAAAATGCATAAGGAAAGAAGAAACATAAATTAAAGTAAAACAAAAACAAAGATAAAAATAAAAATGCCAACTAAATTTAAAAGGAAAAGGGTTAGATAAAACCTCATAGTGATGGAGGCGGGGATGGTATTGGAGATGACAATTGAATGCCCTAAGAGAATTAATTATCTTAGCTAAAAAAAAATTTACTGAAATTTTATTGAAAGCTCAAAACAATGATAACTAAACCTAACAATTTCAATAAAACTACTAAACGTGCTAATTTATGGTCCTTAGCTTAACCTTGTATCCATAGAGGCATCTTACTTTTTCGAAGATAAGGAAATCACTTCCTTGTCCTTCGGAATTGCTCCTCCGAGATATAGCTTGCAACGATGCCCTTTGACTTTAAAAGTCTCCTTGTTAGCATTTTCTAGTTTGAGGGCTCCATGATCGAAACCTTGAATGATCGTAAATGATCTACTCTATCAAGATTTTAACTTCCCTAAAAATAGCCTCAACCTTGAATTATATAACAAAATTGCATCTCCTACTTTAAATTCCTTGTAAAGTTTGGCGTTTTTGTTTGCATTATAACGAAACTCTTCAAGTTCGTCCAGTTGTAGAAGTCTCTTTTTGCCTGCTTGTTTCCAATCAAAATTTAATACTTTAATCGCCCAGTAAGCTCGATGTTCTAATTGAACCAGTAAATGACAAGCTTTCTTGTACATGAGTTTATAAGGTGTCGTTCTGATAGGTGTTTTAAAAGTTGTCCTATAAGCCTATAAGGCATCGTCTAGCTTTATTGCCTAATCCTTCCTGGAGTTGTTCACCGTCTTTTCTAAAATTTGTTTCAGCTCCTGATTGACAACTTCCATTAGCCACTAGTTTGTGGATGGTAGGGTGAAGCAACTTGTTTGTGTACTCCATATCTTTTTAAGAGGGCATCAAAAGATCTGTTGCAGAAATGTGTGCCTCTATCACTTATTATCGTACGTGGCACTCACCAACACAAAACATAATCAACTCCCACTAGAATGTATATATTTCCCATTAAAGATGGGAAGAACCCATAAAATCGATGCCCTATACATCAAAGACTTCCACTTCTAGAATGTTAGATAAAGGCATTTCATCTCTTAAAGGTCTGAGCATCCTTAAACAACTATGGCCAATAAAATCCACTCTTAAGTATTTGAGCCACCATTTTGTTGTCTCCATAATGCCTAGCATACTGACCTTCATAACATTATTTTAGGATGTCTAGCATTTCCTTCTCTAGAACACATCGTCGCATTTACCTATTAGTGCATGCCTTATATAAAATTGGCTCATCCTATATATATCGGTTACAATCATGCAAGATTTCTTCATTTGTTGGAAAGATAGATCTAACAAAAATTTACCACTAGCAACATAATTTACTGTATCGACAAACTATGGTGTAGTCAAACTCTCGAGTAACATCAGGGTTTCATCGAGGAAATTTTTGTTAATATCGTCGCTTAGCTTGTATTCCCCTCCCTCAAGTATGGATAAATGGTCTGTAACCGCATTTTTTGTTCCCTTTTTATCTCTCACCTCTATATCAAATTCTTGTAAAAATAACACCCATCGAATGGGCCTTGGTTTTGCATCTTTTTTATTGAAAAGGTATTTTAATGTCTTGTGATCAGTGAATATGATTACCTTTAAACCTAAAAGATATTGTCGAAACTTATCACATGCATACACCACTACGAGTGGTTCCTTTTTTGTAGTGGTGTAGTTCGCATGCAACTTCTTATCTCTCCTTTGGCCCAAAACGCAACCTATGGCTTGGTCACTTGCATCACACATAACTTCGAATGGAAATATCCAGTCTGGTGGTGATAGAATTATTGCTGATATTAATGACTCCTTTAATGGGTTGAATACAAACATACACTTGTCATCAAATAAGAAGGAAAATCATTGACTAAAAGGTTTGTCAAATCTTGCATGAAAACTTACAATTTGTGAAAATTCTTTGATGAAAATTGACGGTAAATTCTTGCATGACATAAAAATCCTCGCACATGTTTTACATTGCTTAATGATGAAAGTTTCTCTATCACTTCTGTTATTGCTTTGTCAACTTAGAATCCTTGGTGTGAGATTTTATGCCTTAACACTATCCCCTCTTGCACTACAAAATGGCACTTGTCCCAATTCAACACCATGTATGACTTTTCACATTTTTGTAGAACTCTGTCCAAATTAGTTAAACACATTTCGAAAGAATCTCCAAAATTTGAAAAATCATCCATGAACACCCCTATTATATCTTATATCATGTCAGCGAAGATCGATATCTTACATCTTTAAAATGTAGCCAGTGCATTGCAAAGTCCGAAAGACATCTGTTTGTATATGAAGGTACCATAAGGGCAAGTGAATGTAGTCTTTTCTTAATCATAAAGGTAGACGAAAATATGATTATATCCCGAATATCCATCTAAGAAGCAATAAAATGAATGACCAACTACCCTTTCCATCATCTGGTCTATGAAAGAAGAGGAAAATGATTTTTTTTAGTTACTGAGTTAAGTTTGAAATAATCTATGCATACTCTCCATCCCGTGACTGCTCTTGTTGAATTACTTCTCTACTATCACTTTCTATTACCATCATTCCACCCTTTTTAGTTACATATTGTACTGGTCTGACCCATTCACTATCAGAGATGGGATAAATTATCCCTGCATCTAAGAGTTTTATGATTTACTTTTTGACCACTTTCTTCATGTTAGGATTTAACCTTCGTTAACGCTCCCTCACCGTTCTACATCCTTCCTCTAGGTTTATTTGGTGCATACAAACATTAGGGCTTATGCCTCAGGTGTCAGCAATCTGCCATCTGATGGCTTTCATTCACTTTCTAACAATTTTTACCACCCTACTTTCTTATTTCTCATTCAATTGATTGGAGATTATTATCGGTAATGTTTAGCCTTCACCTATAAAGGTATATCTGAGATATGCAGGTAAAGGTTTAAGCTCTAATGTTGATGGTTTTTCTATAAATGGTGATATGGGTGCTTCGGTTTGAACCAATTTATCTTGATGCATTTGAACATTCGACTCCTCCATCTCATCGTCTCCTTTAGATTCAAAATTTTGATATCCAGTGCCTGTCTTTGCTTCCAATGACTGTAATTCTGCTATGCAACACTCAACTTGTTCTTGCACATTTTGATCCATAATTTTAACCTTCATACATGCACTGCTTCTTATTGGATTCTTTAAGGCCTTAGTCATATTGAATTCGATCTTATCCTCACCTATTCAAAGTGTTAATTTCCCTTCGGGAACGTAAATTATGGCTTTTCCTATATTCATAAAAGGTCGACCTAAGATCAGTTGGTAGTTCTTATCTTCTTCAAAATCCAGAACCATAAAATCTATAGGAATAATATACTTATCCACTTACATCAGAACGTCTTCCACTATTCCAATCGGTCTTTTAATGGATTGATCAGCCAACTGAATTAACATCAATTTTAGCTTCATCTCACCCAGTCCCAACTTCTTGAATATTGATAAAGGCCTAAGATTGATGCTTGCTCCTAAATCACACAAACATTTTGTAAATTCAAACTCACCAACCACACAGGGTATTGTGAAACTCCTTGGATCTTTCAATTTAGATGGCATCTGATTGGTGACTATAGAACTACAGGTGCCAATTAGAGCTACTGTCTAATTATCTTCTCAAGTACACTTCTTTTATAATATGTCCTTTAAAAATTTTGTATATTTAGGCATGTGTTCCAACACCTCTACAAAGGAGAGATTTATCTGTAGTGTCTTTAATTTCTTAACAAATTTTTGTAAATTGTGCATGTAACTTCTTCTTTGGTAATCATTAAGGAAAACAAATTTTAGGTTGATATGGTGGAGGGACGACATAAGGAGGTATTCGCTCATGTCCACTTTTTTCTCCTTTTTTTGATTTTTCTCAACAGAATGGATAGGCTTCTCCATTGTCATTGTGGGTGGTTCAAGTTCCTTCCCATTTCGAAGTGTAATAGCCTTTAGTTGCTCCCTTGGTTTTGTTACTGAAGTGCTAGCAAGATTTCCCAAATTTCATGTAGAGAAAGCACTTGACAATTGATTTACTTAGGCCTCTAGATTATAGATTGAAGAAGCATGGTTCTTAGTCACTTGCTCAAATTTACCTTCCAGCTTCTTTTGTGCATCGTCTAGAGTTCTAAGCTTATCTAACTTTCTATCCAACTTAATTGGATTCCATTGAGCTTAATTTATCTTACTAAAAGCCTGATTGTCCTTGAGGTCTGAATTGTCCTCTAGCATTATTTGTCTAAGAGAAGTTAGGGTGATTCTTCCACTCAGGGTTATAGGTGTTAGAGTAGAGATTGTTGCCCCCTCCTCGTCCATACTAAGCTCCCACATAATTTACTTGCTCTAGATCACCTTCCTTTATCAAGTAACAGTCTACTGTATCATGGTCCATTTATCTATAGAGTTCACACTTGAGTTGCACGGCTTTCACCAGAGCTGAGGATGAAGCCTTTATGTTATTGAGCTGTCGCATCAAGTTATCAGTTTTCACTTGCATTTCTATCATTTAATTGACAGCCACAATTCCTTTTTTCTCTCGGAAGGTAGTAGTTTGTCTACCCTGCTTATTTGTCCACAGTTAGCTATTACTCATCATCTCCTCTATCAGTTTTTTGACTTCATCAATGGTCTTCCTCATCAGTGATCCTCCTGAAGCTATGTCAATCATGCCTCTCATATATGGGGTTACTCCATTATAGATTGCTTGCAACAAAAATTCCTTAGGTAAGTTATGGTGTGGGCACTTCCGTTGCAAATCCTTGTATCTTTCCTACACTTCATAGATCGATTCCCCATCACTTTACTGGAAATTGGTAATTTCCTTGATGATCTTAGTGGTCTTAGTTAAGGAAAATACTTGTCTAAGAAAGCACGAACTAGCTGATCCCATGTTGTGACATTGGCTGGGTTCAGAGAATGATACTAAACCTTTGCTCGTTCAAAGAATGATAATAAACCTTTGCTTTATCTCTAAGAGTAAAGGGAAAAAGCTAAATTCTGACTGCATCTTCCGACATCTGATGGCACCGAAGCGTATCACAGGTTTCAAGAAAGTTCACTATATATGCATTAGGATCTTCATTTGTTAATCCATAAAACTGAACATTCTGTTGAACCATGTTTAAGAGGGCTAGTTTGATTTCAAATGATGCTGCTTATACAGATGGCCTAGCTACTCCTTGGTTAGCAGCATTGAACCCTAGTCTCATGATGTCCTTAGTTTGCTCCATGGTCTAAATTTTGTTGAAATTCCTCAGCCATCGTCAATTTCTTCTTTTTCTTTTTGCCGAGCTTTCCTAATGGTTGTTTTAGTTGAGTGATGTCTAAATCTGAAGTTTCAGTTGCACGAATCAAACCTCTTGTGACCTTTGTGTTCATACAAGAGCACGATTTTAGAAGTAGAAAAGAAAGAATGAAAGCAAAAATTAAAAACTAACTAAACGCCTTAAACTATAGAATTAAACTAATTGCCTCCCTGATAATGATGCCAAAAGCTTTAACCTAGATATTCTTCAAGCGCAGGGGTCGTTCATATAGTACCTAAGATGTCGATCCCACAAGGAGGTTTAATCTAATCCCAAAATCTAAGGTTATTAAAATTCACAATAATTCAAAATGAATAAAAATAAGGCAAGAATTTATTTCAATCACGCACTCAATTTTAAGAATCAATTATAATAATAATGACAAAATAGCAATTGCAATACCCAATTAAAATCAACCTAAAGAACTACCAATTGAGATAAAGGGGAATTTTATCTATCTTTAATGCTAACTTAATCGCTTATAACTTATTGGATTACTGGTTCTAGACGGTCTTATGGTTGATTACTCTCTCTCTAGTTATAACCATTAACCCTAATTTATAAACCTTAATCAGATTATGGGAATTGCAATCTCTCAATGCACTCTCTCTGGGGTTTCTCAATTGGTGGCTGAAGCAAAAAGCTCCCTAATCTCCTTTGTCTTGTTCTTTAAATACGTTTTGTGTTTTAAGCAGCCCTAAGATTTTTGGGATAAAAAAGGTTTCAAAATCTCTCGAAACTTGATGTTTTTACTTGATTACGTGTCTGCCTGATGTAGGCCATGATTGTGGCCCTGCATGCCACAATCGTGGGCCACATCCAACCCTTCTGTCGGGCCACAATCGTGGGCTAGCTTTCATGCTTCTTTCACGATCGTGACCTATTATGCCATGATTGTGGGCCGTTGTTTCGACCTGAATGTCTCTAAAACTTCTCTGTTCTTCGATGTTGACCCTAAAACACTAACGAACACATCAAGGTACCTCAAAAACATAATAGTTAAGCTCAAAAACTTGTACTAACCCATAAAAACACTTAAATGCACAAACTAACACAAATCTTATCTAAACACATACTAAACAATTAAATTAACACTTAAATACATAACAAACTAAGCCCTAAAACATGATGCCATACTTATAAAATCTTTAAGAGAAAACTTTATGCTTTCATGTATGGTTTATAATATAAGCCTATAACTTAGTACTCTTAAGGAAATAATAGGTATAACATTTATTTAAAAACATATGAGTAAGCAATGTCACTCATACTCTATTGGGACTCATACTAAACATAATGTTCTAACAAATGTTTACACTATTTATAAGCATCAATGCAATGAAAGAAACATGCCTGATTCATACAATTTCACTAGTTATTTTCATTACCCAAAATAGCATTCAATTTATTTATCCAAACGAGAAATCCTTATCCCTCTTTTAGATAAATAAAAATAAAGAATGCATTCATGCGCCAAAATTGTATGGTTTATTATTACACCACCAATCTATATTATACATATAACATGGCATGTCACTTTTGTGGTAAATATAGGCACATTAACAAATTTTTCTTCATAAAACAAAGCATAGTAAATAAAAATTTACAAGGTAGGTTAAAAAGAAAAAGGAGACTAATAACCTAGGATACAAGATCGTTTACGTACCTAAAACAAAATGACGTAAATGAATAGTGAATGCTTAAGGCAATTTTTCTTAGTTATTATTGTAAAGTATATAAAGTGTTTAATATGAATTTTTTTAAGTTTATACTTTTTTAATTTAATCTAACCATTTTAATTCTAAAACTCTTGGAGACATTGTTATAGGGTATGGAGAAATTAACTATTAAAGAATAAACATTAAAACTTCTCAAATGAGCCAATTATTGAACCAAATAAGGGAAATAAAAAGAATGAGAAACTTCCAACAAATTAGAAATTCAACAAGAATCATTATTCAAATTATATCATAGGTAATGATCAAAAAAAGGTAATTAGTGGCTTATATGATAGAGCTGAATGTTGTATTCACATTTAAACTTAGAGATCATATGCAAAATAGGGATATCATGTTAGAATTCAAGTAATCATACCATCAATTAGCCAATATTTTTAAATAAACCTATAAGTGAGGGTAGATTTTGCATACTAAAGGAGAACTGGGTATGAATAGTAGAAACTCTATTTGATAATCGACTCTTTTGATGTTTTTAATTATCTTGATTTATTTCTTTATGCTTTATTATATGTTTAAATGCTTTAGTTTGCATTTAAAGACTAATCTTTAAGTTATTAAGAAAATATGGTCAACCAATATCTCAATGTGGTTGATTAGTATCCTAAAAAATCCACCATCCTTGCTTTCCAGTAAGTTTACTAGTTGTTTGGTCACTTGTTTAGTTGACCACTTAGTTATATTAGTTGCCTGACATCTTCTTGTAGTTGACCAATGTCCTCGCATCTAGGAATTTTTTTAGCAAGATTATTAAGAGACTGGTTAATTACATTAGTAAACCAATAACCAATATTAGTCAATTGACTGAGCTCTTTAGAAATTAAATCTTCTAATAAGTTAATAATGGGTTTGGTTGATAATATTAATCAACCAACACAAGGTACTAGTTAATCAATATATTCAAATGGTCAACTAATATTTCAACTTTAAAAGTAGAAACTTATTCTTTCTTTCTCCCTCACTACTACTTCCTCTCTCTATTTTCCTCCTATCTAAACTAAAATAAATAAAAGGCTTTATTTTTCCTGTTTGGAAATCAACAAATAAGACTCCTCCTTCTAACACTCTTCTTTTCCTTAATTGATTTAAATCATCCTTGAAGAAGGCATACAACTTAATTCTCTCACATGAAGCTCCACCATTCTCTAATGTATATCCTTCAATTCACTCAAGTCCATTTAGGGTAAACCTTCATCTCCTTATTTTGGGGATTTTCATAAATTCTTGAATTCCTCTTCAGATTGTTGATCAATTAGTGTTATATGCATACTTTTACACCTATTATGCTTTCAATTTTATGAAATGACCTGCAGATTGATTCAAATTGGGCTTTGGGTGGATTTTTCACATTTTTGCATATCCTTGGTTATTTGTTTAAATTAAGAGTTACTTAGGGAATTAAAGGCTAGATTAAGGTTTTCCAACTCTCAATTGCGTTATATTATACCTAATTTGGCCTAAATTTAAGTTTTTGTCATTTTTATGTAATGAAATTTAGAAAAAAATTAATTATTTGCATTTTTAATGAATTTTTTTAGTTACTATTTCAGCTAAGAAAATTTTTAGGTATTCATTCATTCAGTTTCATTGAATTTTATTAATCTATAATCTAATTGAGTAACTTTAACTTAGGACTTTTTTAAAGAACTAGGGATTTTGTTTTAAGTTGTAGGCCACATTAATCAAATTAAGCCCATTACACTCTTTAATTTTGATTTCAAGGTGTGCTTACACCTTTTTATAAATAAATTTAATGTTTTTATTTTTTGTAATTATTAACATTGATTCTAATCAATTATGCATATTTCATGGTGTATTCTTTTTTAAAAAAATTAAAGGTTATTCATTGACTATAGTGAAGCTATTTACAAACATTACAATGATATTTCTGCTAGGGAAATCAAAAGAACCTCCTTACAATGGCAAAATGTAAATAACTAAGTTATAAGAACCAGCTTGTTTTCATACTATTTGGCAATTGGTGAGTTACGTCTTTCACTATAAGAAGGCTACGTGTCTTATTGAATATAAAATTAGCAAGTTGGTATATATTGGTTACCTCTCTGCGGTAAATTCTTTGATTCCTGTCACACCATATATGGTATAATGTGAGTAAAAAAGCTATTTTGAAGAGTGGACAATCCTGCAATCGTGAGCTAAACACTTGAATTAGTTAGGTGAGGGTAAGATTCTAGTCCTATGAGGTAACAGAAGGTACAAGCTTATAGAGTATTTGACTCTAAATTGTAGTGGAGTAATTGCAGCTAAAAAATGGTTTCTATCTTCTAATAGCATGTTACATAAGTCACATAATAGGTCAAACATGCCATGCCATTTGTCTTTTATTCTGAGGTAACTTTTAATTGCTAGTTAAAAAAACATGGATGTTTTGGGGCTGATGCAGTGATGCCATAGAAGGGAGTACCAGGGAACTCGTGGAGATTCAGCTTCGAGGCAGGTGTAGCATGACTTATTAGTGAAGATACCGATAGGATGGGATCCAATCAAGCATGTCCAAAGTGTTGGTACAAGGTAGACTAGGGAAGTATTTACAGAGGGTATTAAACCCTTTAAAAGTATAATGTAGCACATTATAACTGTACTTAAAATAACTAGATGAAATAAATCAGTGATTAGGTTATGGGGTAGGGAATTTATTGGTTTTCAAATAAGAAAATAAAACAAAACAAAACTAATGAAAACAAATTGAAAAAAATTAAAAAGAGATGAAAAGTAGTGAATACGTTAGGGACCCAATTATCAGTTCAATCTCGACCTACATACAATTAGAAACACTTCATTGAGTTGTTATTCTTATACCTTTCCTAGCAATTATTAAACGTAGGTTAATAGTAAGCTTTGTTAATAAAGGTTTTCCCTTAGGTCGTGTTTAATTAAGAAGAGCTTGTTAATTAATCCTATCTATCAAACAACTTAGAATAAACTCTCTATATTTAATTAGACAACTGCATTACAAGTTAGGAAAATAGATTAATCACGGCAATAACCACAAAAGCTCAGGTCATTTATCCTAGGCTATATTATCCTTAATGATTAAGAACCATGAGTTGCCACAAATGAATCAGAAATACAACGATTACATATTGCATTCAATTCTAGCAATAAAAAAAATCAAATAGAGTATTCAATCATTCTTACACAACAACTAAACAATAAACATAGGATAACATAATCAATCCCTAAGGGAGAAAGAACAACAAACACAATAGAGAGAATGCTTAACCAGGTTCTTTGCATCGATATAATTTCTAAACCGATGTCGGGAAGCTTAGCCCTCCATGGGTCTCTAAAGGAATGGAGCTTTGCCCCTTTTATTCTTTAAAACTGAGACGTCATGACTCCAAAAATGATTCCCTAAACCTTTCAACACATTTTGTCATCAAAACGATGTTTTAATACTAAAAAGTAAGGTTTAGGGATAACTGGTCAAAGTCATGAGCATGACTATGTTGCTCACAGTCGTGAATGCCATAGTTGACGCTCACAACCATAAGCCTCTTTTGCATGGACGTGACATATGTCATGGGCCTGAGATGAGTTTCATGCCCATGACACATTTGTCATCTCTCACGGCCATGAAAATTTCATGCATGGCTAGGAGTCTCTAATACCCTTTATACTTAATGTTTGTATCATATACTCTTCATCTTAGCATTTTCTTGTCTCCTCTTGCTTTAATCCTTCTTCTTCTTAGTCTATGAAGAAAAATGAGTATAAATCTTAAGAAGATGCCTTAAATATTGTGCTTTTGACTCACTTTAGTTCTTTTACTTCCAAATTGTACTTAAAACCAAATATGAACAAAAGTGAATTTCTTAAGCATTTGATAGCATTAATGACTATATGTTATGGAAAAATTTATAATCAATTAAGCACATATCAATTTTCCCCACACTTAGCTTTTGATTGTCCTCAAGCAAAACATCAAAATTAAGTCACAAACCTAAAACATTTACTAAATTTTCATATTTCGTAAAAGTAGATAGCCATAAGTAAAAGAACAACTTCCAAAACCATAGCATGATCTCATCATTCAACGCTTCTACTTATGATCAATAAGCAATCATTATCTTTAGAAACTGAGCAATATAGAGTTAGACTTGAACAAAATGTGTTTAAATAAGATATATCCATAAGTACACTCAAACACCATTCATGATCATTAAACCTAGTGAAATAAGAAAAACACTCAATATACCATCAAGCATAAAAACCAACATTCATTTACAATTATGTACATCAACTATAATGAATGCAAAAACTATGTTTCACATCTCAAATTCAAGCTCTCACACTATAAACCACATGAAGCATACGGAATTAGAAGGAATCACTCAAACAATCGATAATAAACATTACATTATAACCGTAAATAGTGATTTTTCAAAACAATGTCTACCTTATATGCATCATACTCAAATCACTTATTCTATACAACTTTAAGAGGAGAAACTAATAGTGAATAACTTTGCAAAGAAAATGTATTTCCTCCTTAATAATTTTATTTAAACATATATTTTTTCTTTTCTTTTCTTTTTCCTTTTCTTTTCTTGTGCTTTCTCTTTTTTCTTTCACTTAAAAATTGAAAGAAGCTATATCAACATGGGAATTTCATTGATAAGACATAAAATGAAATCCCAATAATTATAATCAACCCCCATATATGCACGCCCTTACAATTATAATTTTGTACATCCACAAACTCAACAATAAAAAAATGCTTGATTGGATGCTTGTTATGTGTAGGTTTTAGTTATTAACCCTAGATAATCCACAAGTGTATAGTTTATTAGTGTAGTACCAAAAGTGTCAATCCCACGAGGAGGGAGTTAATCTAATCCTAAAATCTAAGGCCATAAACAATAACAGAAATTCAAGTTACACAAAAGTAATATGAGAATTTAATTCAATCAATCAAATTAAGAATCAAACACAAAAATACTAATACTAAGCAATTGCAACACCCTCAAGAATTAACCAAAAGAAATTACCAATTAAGAGAAAGGGAATTTTACCTATCCTTAATGTTAACCTAGCTGATTATGAATTATTGGATTGTTGGTTCTAGACTATCCTAAGGTTAATTTTTTGGATCCCGCTTTTAGGATTTTTATATTTTTTATTTTATTTTAATTATTTTATTATAGATTATCAAGCATGGAAATAACTTAGAATTTATGAATTAGAAATTTTTGGAGTTTAATATGGTATATTATGGATTTTGGTAAGGTGGTATAAAGTAAAA
>JAOTAY010000002.1:16371515-16403626 GCA_025629805.1 Erythroxylum baracoense
TATCAATTCATAAATAATGAACACCAAATTAATGAAATATGCTTTTCTTTATTATTGAAAATAAAGTCTGTACACAAATTTGTAAAAAACGCACTAAAGGCGATTGCCTTTAGGGCAATACTCTAATAAATCTTCCCATTTCATAGTCTCTCACTACCAAAATCACCAAAGCAAAACATGAACCTATCCACACTTCTCATGTACTGGTCAAAATTTTGTAAGAAAAGTTTCAGGGTCCAACACTTGAGGATGTTCTTGACAGCCACCTGGTGACCCTCACCAGGATTTGTTCGGTTTCTGCTCGTAACACTTAAAGCATATGATACATCATGTCTTGTACATAGCATAGCATACATGATAAATCCTACTACAGATGCATACGGGATCATATTGATGAGCGTTCTCTCATTTTGTGTCTTAGGACACATAGATTTCGAGAGCGTTATCCAATGAGCATAGGAAGATAACCGCTCTTGGACTGCTCCATGCTAAACCTCTTTAGCATCTTGTCTATGTATGTTGATTGTGAAAGACCAAGCAACCTCTGTGATCTATCTCTATAGATCTTTATCTCGAGGATATAAGTTGTTTCACCGAGATCTTTCATGGCAGATTATTTGGACAACCAAATCTTCACAGATTGTAGCATAGAGACATCATTTCCTAGTAATAATATGTTATCTACATATAGCAAAAGCAATACGATTGCACTCCCACTAACCTTCTTATACACACATGGTTCATCCGGATTTTGTGAGAAACCAAACTCTTTGATTATATCATCAAAGCAAATATTCCAAATCCTAGATGCTTGTTTCAATCCATAGATGGATTTGTGAAGCTTACATATGTTACGTCAAGAAGACTTTACTTCTTCTATCGATTTTGATGAAAGTCAAATAATAATAATAAAAGAAGTGTGTGAACTATTTTGATGAGTTTGTTAAATGCGCAGATAAATGTAAGTAGCACAAATCATCAAATCAAGATGATAGTTAAGAGTTGACTAAGACAAAGTGTAAGACAGACCAGACGAAGTCACATATCTAAGACGAAATCATAAGACGAAGCGAAGACATAAGACGAAGCAAAGACCTAAGACGAAGCATACAAATCAAATCAAGATGATATAATTGAAGAAAAATCTATAACGTCAGTTATTTAGTTAGTTGGAGTTGATTATAGGACTAATCTAATAACTAATCTCTGAAGATTGTACAAGCAGTTTTCTCAAGAAGATCATTGGAGAATTAAACTATAAATATCAGTTGTAGTCATAGACAAAACAACTTTCAACTTTTAACTTTCAACTCTCAACTCTTTACTTACACAAAATAATTCTATGATCAAGTGAATATACTGTAAAAATATCTTGAGTGAAAAGAAGGAAGAAGAGAGATCAAGAACACCTGTAACATGAGTTTAGAAAACTCAAACAGTAACTTTTCAAGTGGAAGGGACGACTAGAGCCTGAAGAGGCTAAAATAGTAGATAAAGAATACTTTATGAAAGAGACTTAAAGACGCTCTAGAAGTGAGAAATAATACTTGTTAAATTTACAAGAGATAGTGAAATCTTAGATAAACTCTAAGGAGTGGATGTAGCCCAAAGGTTAAGGGTTAACCAGTATAAATCGTGGTGTCATATTCTCTAACCCTTATCTCTTTAATTTCTTGTTGTTAGAAGAATAGATAATATTTTCACTATTGCAATTACTCAAACAAAATAAGTGCGTTGTTTTGTAATGGTCTGAATCTCTCAAGAAAATTAAGAAGTTTTTAAAGATTATTATCTTAGACGATTTAACACAATTCAACCCCCCTTTTTGTGTATTTTACATATTATACATGATTTCTATAATAACAAATGATTTAATTCAAATGCATCAAGGGAAAGTACCTTATCATTAGCTGGTTCAACAATTTCATAAAATTGAAATTACCATGTCAAAACCTTGCCCACGATTGTGGGGTGCCTTCCCACGACCGTGATAGAAGCTAATGCATCTGTTCACGATCATGGTATGAGTGCCACGATCGTGCACCACCCTTTTTCCGTTACTTTTCTAGATTTTTTAACCTTTACTTACTATGTCCAAGACATCTCATGTATATTACATCATTTCTACTTCATTTACTCTTCAAAATCACTTCAATTCCATCTAAAAAATAGCTATAAAACAACTCATTAACTAATATTAATCATTTATACAAAAACAGAACATGAACACATTCATTTCTTCATCCATGTGACAGCACACTTCAACCACCATTATCATGATCAATCCATCTCTAACTATCATCATATAAGCTTCTATTTAAACAAACCATAAAGATCAATACTATAATTACTTGTCTAACTCCATGCTTCTTTATAATATCAAATAACCTAGCTTTCTCCATTTACGCGATCATCACCATTTCAAGAAGAATAGCTGGGTTTTTAGTAACAAGATGAGGAAGATAACAAAGATCTTAGAGTGGCTAGTACTGAATGGTAACAAATCTCAAGGTCATAAGTGTGGGGGTGAGAGTGAGATAGCCATAAGATAGAGAGAAGTGAAAAAGATGAGCATGTCAAATAGAAGTGAAAGACAAAGATGGTTATCTTTCAATGCATAAATGTTGTGGGTTAAGGCTTGGTGAGTGTCATGACATTTGCCACATAGAAACTAAGCTACTTGTATATTTAATTATGCTACTACATGTCTCTTAATAATCAATCCATTTGTCTCCCAATTTTTAAACCAATTTTCACCCAATTTTTTATGCCACTTGTCAATAAGTTCTAATGCCACTTGTCACTTATTTTTATTACAGTGTGACAATTATTTCTAATACCATTCAATTGTCTTGCCACTTGACCTTTTTTCTAGTCCAAAAATATACATTAATTCATAAATCTCTCAATCGTACCAATTAATTCCAAATTACTAATTTGTCATTGGTAAACCAAAGTACAAGACATTGGAAATACACATTCATTACGCTCAGTCATTTATCTCATTCATCTTAGTTTCACACCTCGGAATATGTGAATCGAGTGCAATTTATCTAATTCACAATTTATGTGTGTATGCTAATATTATACGTTTGAATACAATTATAAAATTATGTCATAATTGTAGCAATTTCATTCTATATGATACCACTCGTGTGACTTATTAGTCTAACATTTTAAATTTCTCAACAATTTGAGAGACAGGATGCTACAATTCTCCCCCTCTTAAGTCATTTCATCCTCGAAATTCTTAACTAACTGATTCCATAGATGGGGTGATATTGTCTTATGTTTTTCTCAATTTCCTAATTGACTTCTTTTCTTGAATGATTTTTTCCAATCATTTGATTTCTTTAGGTTCCTTAATGGTTTATCCTGATGTCTGTCCATTTTTACTAATTTCTCCACATATTTCACATCGTTTACAAATCTTAATTTTCTGAATTGATAACACAAACATCAAATCTAACTTGAACCTTCTTAATATACTAATATAGAATATAGTGTGGACCTAAGTTCTTCTCGTAATAGCGATAGTGTTATCTCAAATTCAAGAATCCAATAACATAGTTAGATACTTTACAACAAACAAAACACATGCACTCTTTATAGTATATTCAGTTTCTCGTACCTGAGTCTCAATCTATCCGACTCCAATATTCATTTCAGATTAGTGCAATAGTCATTCATTCCTAGAAATGAAACATTTAATCTACTTGATACAATTTCGATGAAAGTCTCTATCAAAAGAAGATTTCTCTCCTCAATCATCTGTACTGTTCACGTAATCCTTATCAGTCAACTATATTCATCGTTGCTTGTCAGCCATATTACCTTAATAAGATCAACTATTATCATATCTCATATGATCAGAATGTTCTATATATTAAAGCACAATGAAGTAGTAGGTATGTTCATTTACTCTTATACTTAGGTATGTATCATCAAGATCATCTCATCTTATCCAGATATTTATTTTCGAAAAGTCACTAATTAATATCTTAAGCTAATGATACCTTGATCTCAATTTATTCTAGAAGACATTAGAATATACAAAAGTTACTTCTCCTTACTAGTTATCATTTTAATACATCCACCTAAACCCATGCTTCCACTCCGCTACTCTGAGTTGTCTCAGAATTTTAACTATGGGAGCTATAACTTAAGAGCATTAAGTACGTCATAGACCACTTCCTATACCTTCTCTAAGAATATAATACATATGTGCTTAGTAACTTCATTTGTAAAGGTAATCACATTATCAGATGTCCACCTACAATAACTAATCAACTTAACTTTGAGGACTTCTATATATCTTGTTATTATTTATTTCATCTTCCAGTTATCATTTATTTCATCTTACATACATATGTTCTTAATCAATTCAGAATTATAGATATACAATCATCATGAAATTCAAATCTCAAATCCACTAGCATAACCTTATATTCAATCATAAACTCTTATCATATTAATTATACAACCATTCCATTTCCAAGTTCAACCTCTCAAGATCATAGTAAGTTTTGTTTTCTTTCAACTTTCCTTGTACACTTTAAATCTTGTCATTTTTATCTATATCTCTATTTTCTTAGTCAATCCATGAAAATGTTTTCACATTCATATCAATTCAAGGATATACAACTACAATATAATATTGATATCATATTTGATGATATAACCAAAATTACAAATGCACTGAGTCTTTGTCTAACATATCGAACCATGTAGTATTTCTTATTTCTAGATATCCACAAACTTTCATTTCTCTTACACTCTGACAAATCAGCATTTTTCTCATTATTTCTAAGAACTCAGACTCTTAACGAGTGTTCATGCATATGACTTATGTAAATGCAACTCAGACTAGGGATCAGTTGTCACTGCATGTTATGACATTTTTAACATACATGTAACTTAACGAATATGCCCATGTAAGATGCTAAGCCTAGGCTTTGATACCAAAACTATAACACACCACCCTATAGAGCATATGTTTAAAAGTATTGACAATTATTCGAGAACATACTCTACGAGGATGGCACGTTAAGACAATCGAATCAATTCATTGTAAATTTTAACACATTTTTAGCAATCAGTAATCATTTTTGGTCCATTTCATTTGTTAAACATATTCATTCATAAATATAATTACATTTCATAATTCAAATATACATTGTACAATAGTTGCAGAAATACAATTCAAATATAAAAATCACTAAAGACATATGTAGATGCAAACTGATCTTAACCACTATCTCCTGTCTGATTGCAGTGGCTATACTCCAATTAGTTTAATTAATATCCCTTGAACCTGAAAGACAATGTTGGAATTTTGATAAGTTTTGCAGACTCAGTGAGTGAATCATCATCGATGTGCTCACTCATTTCAAACAATTGACAATTGACAATTCATATTCAATTCATAGACAAATCATATCATATATTGAACATCACTTCACATTTCATCATATTTCAACAACTAACATTTTGTACACTATTTTAGATTTCTATTTCAAGACAGTCCATACAAATCATTTCAATCAGTCATATAACACATATCCAACTGTATATGCAATTGCTCATAAGACTCCATTTTCATTGTTAACTGTTGTGACTGGGCGCCTTTTAACTATCCCATATCCGTTATGGATACTGGTTCATTGATAACTGTCCCCTATTCATTGTGAATTTCGAGCTCATTTTACTAGCGAGTCTGTGGCACTTTATACACATTTTTTGAGCTTTAAGCTCTTTTTCACTGGCCACTCCGATCATAACTTCCTTTATCTAATCATGCATTTCAATGTAGTGAGATGCATTATATCACATATTTCACTTTCAACATCTTTCATTTATTTCAGTCATAGTCATATTCATATTCACCACACATAAGTCCGACATTCAACATTTCTATTGAGAACATATATTTCTTTCAAATTCACATACAATCAGAAACACTTCCAATGCATTCTCAATTATCAAACTCCTCGAACTATTTTTTTTGTCCAAATTTATCAATCATATCAATAGCATTTCAATATCTAAAATTTAAATAGACATAAATCAATCCTAGTGAGAACATCTTGGTTGACTCACATAACACCTTCATTCATATAATACTTACAAATTTCTAGATTTGGATACATGATATCATCAATTCATTCTTATGTTATTACATCAATTATCAACCTAAATATATCAGGTTCTTTATCAACTAATCAAGCATCAAACTAGTTCATTTCAATCCTCATTCTAACCTAAATGCATCATAGGAAAGTACCTTATTATTAGTTGGTTCGAACATTTCATAAAATTGAAACTACCATGTCAAAACCTTGCCTACGATCGTAGGGTGCCTTCTCACAATCGTGACAGAAGCTAATGCATCTGTCCACAGTCATGGGATGAGTACCACGATCATGGACCACCCTTTTTCCTTCACTTTTCCAGGTTTTTCAACTTTTACTTACTATGTCCAAGACATCTTGTGTATAGTCCATCATTTCTACTTCTTTTCCTCTTCAAAATCACTTCAATTCCATCTCAAAAACATCTATAAAACAACTTATAAACTAATATTAATCATTTATACAAAAATAGAACATGAACAGATTCATTTCTTCATCCACTTTACAGCACTTTTCAACCACCATTATCATGATCAATCCATCTCTAACTATCATCATATAAGCTTCTGTTTAAATATACTATGAAGATCAATAGTATACTTAGTTGTTTAACTCCAAGCTTCTTTAAAATATCAAATAACCTAGCTTTCTCCATTTACAAGATCATCACCATTTCAAGAAGAGTAGCAGGGTTTTAGTAACAAGATGAGGAAGATAACAAAGATCTTGAGGTGGCTAGTATTAAATGGTAACAAATCTCAAGACCATGAGTGTGGGAGTGAGAGTGAGATAGTCATGTGGTGGAGAGAAGAAATGAAGAAGATGAGCATGTAACCAAATAGAAGTGAAAGACAAAGATGGTTGTCTTTCAATGCATAGACGTCATAGGTTAAGGCTTAGTAAGTGTCATGACACTTGCCACACAAAAACTAAGCTACTTGTATATTTAATTATGCTACTACATGTCTTTTAATAATCAGTCCATTTGTCTCCTAATTTCCAAACCAATTGTTACCCAATTTTCTATGCACTTGTTAATAAATCCTAATGCCACTTGTCACTTATTTCTATTATCGTGTGTCAATTATTTCTACTGCCATTTGTCAATTGTCTTGCCATTTGGCATTTTTCCTAATCTAAAAATATACATTAATTCATCAATCTCTCAATCGTACCAATTAATTCCAAATTACTAATTATAATCCAAAAATTCTTGTCATCGGTAAACCAATGTATAAGACATTGGAAATACACATTCATATCACATTCATTACACTCAGTCATTTATCTCATTCATCTTAGTTTTATATGTCAATTGAGTGCGATTTATCTAATTCACAATTTATGTGTGTATGCTAATATTATGAATTTGAATATAATTATAAAATAATTCATAATTATACTAATTTCGTTTTATAAGTGTGACTCATTAGTCTAACATTTTAAATCTCTCAACAATTTGAGAGATGGGATGCTACATGCACTTTTTTTCCTTGCAGAAATTGTATTTCTCAAGCAGTATACCCTTTTCCTTTTCTTAATCATGAATAGTATGTTTAACTTAATAATTATTTTTTTAAATTATAAATGCATAATTTTGTATATTGACCAAACCTCATCTCTGAGCATTATTAAATAGGGAATTCTTATGCCAGTAATGCTTCAAAGATGGATTTTGAAAGAAAATAATCAATGTTGATTTAAGACAATTACAAACACAAAAGAGAAGGTGAGAGTCAATAATGCCCATATAGATGTTGAAAGAAATAATCCAAGGCAGAGGATTATTTTAAATGAAGGGTAATATTCTTGAGTTTAAAATGCAAGTTTACAACTTAATACACATTCAAATATGTAAAAATGAAGCAGGAAAATTAGAATTGTCAACTTGGGATAGTTACAAATAATAAAGAAGAGGAAGAAGAGAAGAAAATTAATAAAAGACAATTTGATAAAATCACAAACACCAACTAGAAGGAAGAATCAAAGAAGAAAAATAAGCAACTTTGATGTTGGATAATTTGAAATAGTAAAGAAAAGGAAAAAGAGAAGAACAGTTACTAAGAGAGATTCTTGCCATGAGATAGATGTTGGAATTAACTTAAAACTAGAGTTACCAAAGGTTCAATTGACCTTATTAGTTAATGACCTTTTGAGTGATATTATAGCATATTCTTCTAGCTAAAGGACAACATAGTTGTCTTGGAAAAAATCAACAAACATCCACATATGGTTCTAAAGGGACTTCCAAATTTTTAATTTCCAAAATTTTAAAACTATGAGAAATTATTTCAATGGCTTGTTTATTTTGTTTTTCAATTTTTAAAAGGCTTTTGGTGATGATTTTCTTAATTTTTGCAAAAATATAATGTAAGTATATGGTCATTAAGAAGAAATTAGTGGGATAATGATGATCTTATCCTCTATATGGTCTATCTTTTATCTTTTTCAAATTTTTATACAAAAATGTAATGGTTTATGAAATAATCTTTTTACATACAATATTCATTAACTGTAAGTATATTACCATAGGTATAAGAAAAATTTTAACATACTGCTTTAATCTTTGGACAATTAAAAAGAAAATTATTATTTATTAAGTAAGTTTAATTACAAAGTTAGAAGTATCCTTTTTCAGGATTGGGCCCATTATCAGTTTTATATGACTTGACCTCTAAGACACGAATCAATCCAAGGTTAAAACTCAGTCAAGTTTGAGTTATACAAACCAATTGGGCCACCCAAATAACATCATTTTGGGAATTCATTTGGGTTTTAAGTTTCATTTTGTCTCTTAAGCTCTCTTTTCAGCTAATGGAGTATTTCCACACTCGTACCACTACTAAGAGATTACGTGAGACATGTTCTATCGTGGTTATTGATTTTTCTTAATTTGGTAAGTTTTAATTAAACTTTAATGCCTTTATTCTTATATTGTTTCTTTATTCTTTTACCTGTGGTTTTAAACAAGATCAACTAGTTATCTTCAAATATATTTAGATTGATTAGTTTAGGCTCCCAATATTCTTTATTTTGTTTCACACAATCCTTACGGTCAACTACCTATTATAAAAACAAATATTTGTTCGAATTTTTATCATAAGGTTTTTAATTGACTAATGTTAAATTTCCATATGATATCCCCATTCAATGTAACTTTAGATAAAAATTTAAGGTCATCCTAAGTTTTTCCATATTTAACTTTATGTATGATTCAATGAAACTAGGGATGGCAATAGGTCAGCCCCCACCAAGTTTTTTAAAATTAAAATTATAAAATAATTTATTTTTTTAATTAAATTAGGATCTGAATTGCCCAGACCTAAGTTTAATCGAGGCCTAAATCTTCTAAGTAAAACGATGTTGCTTTTCTTAGAATAATTGGATCTTGAGTTTATCTGGGCCTAGGCCGGGCCGACCCATTGAAAACAACTAAATTTAGGCCGATGGGCCAAAAATTGCCATCCTTAAAGGAAACTATTGTTTTCCATATATATAAATGTTTTCATGATAATTAACTTTTTTTATTGCAAGTTTCCTAGTACCATTTAAATGTGATAAGGTTAACGCAACATTGTAATACCCATGTAATTCAACATTCTAATAATGCAAATGAAAATATTGCAATATTTTTATAATTTTGATCAATAGTGTAAAATATGTGAAATATAGCATGAAAATAAAATTTCATTACTCATTTAATGATGTTCCTATATATAATTACAATAAAAAAGAAAAATAATAAAAGAGAACATAAAAATCCAACATAATCATTTCAGACAGGTGCCTTCAAGATTAGTCATTTATTCTTGTTCATTTTCATATGGAGACTAAAAAGGTCATTTTTAGGGTTGATATCCAATATGGCCAAAATATGAGCGAGGAGATCAAGAATGATATGACCTACTAAAGCTTACCGAGGACTTGGCCCTTAATAGAAAACTTTGGCCAGCTAGGATACGAGTAGAGGATCTATATAGAGAGGTCCTTCTGTTTTCATAGGTCTTTTGAATCTTTTCTTTCAATTTTAGTTTCTTTTAATTAGCCTAAATAATTTTGTTTATAGCACTTACTCTTTTAGTTATTTTATTTTTTTTATTTATTTCATATTTTTTACAATTGATTGTTTCTTTTATTTACTTATTTGTTTTCTTTCTTTTATGTTTATTTATTTACTTACTTTTATCTTTATTTTTATTTTTCTTTTCTTTTCTTTTCTTTTCAATTTTTGATTTTTGATTTTTGATTTTTGGTTTTTGGTTTTTATTTTCATTTATGTGATTATTTGTTTATGCATTTGGCTATTGCTTTGTTTAACCTTTTTCAAAAACCTTTTCCTTTCCAATGGTCCGTCAAAAATGATCTCTTTACTAGTTAAAGATAAGGCTGCGTACTTTTGGACCTTCCCAGACCTTGCATCTTAGCAAGATTCCTATTAGGACGTTATTGTTGTTATTGTTATAGCCTCTTCCATCTAGTTTAACTACTCATCTTAATACTCATAAATTTTTTGAATCATTTTTAGTGTTAACCATGCTTTTCTAACTCTTGGAGGATCCTCCCATGATCCTTCTATATGTCATCCAAAATTTTTAGTTAAGGTAAAAGACAATCATTCTTATTTGTTAATGATTCTTCCTTATAGTGTTACGTTTCCTAGTTAATTGTCATATTGACCTCATCTTCCATCCTCTCCTTATGATCATCGACCTTAATATCTTTGGCACTAGTTAAAACATATTCTCCCCTAACCACTTTCACTAATCTTATGTGTTGCATAGCTTCAATGTCAACATTGGACATTGTACATGCAATGTTGATCTAAGGAAGCCTATCAAGCACCTTTAAGTTCTTTGCTAGGCGTATAATATGGGAATCTCTATATATTGTGCCCTTTTTTTTAACCATCATATCTAAATAAGTTGTAGAACAAAACACCAAATTGCAAAGGTGACGCTTAACAATGTAGAAAAAATAAAATAGAGTGAAAGCTTCCTGCTCTCCTTCCTCCCAAAATTGGTGTCGGCAACTACAAGATCCCAAAAATGCAAGAATGGTTATTTAATTTATGAACTCTTAGTCTTTTTAAGATTGTAATCACAACTTTCATACAAGATTTATATGTATGTCTCCAAGGAATTCAATTACAAAACATCAATATGTAAATGTTTCCAATTAGTCCTAAAAGTAAAACACAAATTTCACACCAAATTGCTCTATTGACATTAAAAAAGTTATACTAACCATATGAAACCAAATAGCATCCGACTTATCCTACCCAATATATTTATTGAATTGAAATGTTGTCAAATTTTTGGGTGTCAATACAACATAAACATATTTAAAAATCTCAAAAAAATTTGGGAAACCGTGAATTCTCAACCATGCAATTAGCTTAATATCCTATGCAATTAGAGATGCCTATTATGTTTAAAGCCCATATTTCTATGGATTTCGTACTAGTAGTCGACCTTTACTAGGTGAACCTTGCCTTCTTTTCCTAATGCCATAAGTATTGTTGAAAGGTGGTTTGTCATTCATTTTTACACAAATTCTTCACCAACAATCCAAATGATTTGACACTAAACCCAATTTTAAAAATTCCTATCCTCTGTTAAACATATTCTTATGCATTAAATGTTGGGATTTAAATTTAAGGCAAGATACGATCATATAAAGAGGCGTATCCTATGTTTTAAAAAATAGAACAAAAATTAAACTTGTAAGATATGAGGTTTAAAGTTTAAAAGTTCAACTATTATTAGACCATCATAAAATCAATATAATAAACATTGAACAAAATTCAAGAATTTGAAATAGGAATAAAGAAGGAGACTACCCTTACTTATTAAAAAAGTTGAAGTTTAATTGAAGGAGGAAACTAATACGTGAAAATTAATTAGTTTATTTTAGTTTATAAAAGTTGATAAGTTTACAAAAACTAGATTATTAATTAATAACCCCCATTAGTTTTTAAAACACGAGTTATTAAAGTAAATTGAAACGAAAAGTTAAAAATCGAACCAAAAAAATGGCTAGTTTAAGGTTTTTATGATTGAACCGCTAAACTAGTCTAATTTTTTAATCATTGGATGTATCATAAAATACAATCATGTGATACATAGGAAATCATATTGGTTAACTGAAATGATAGATGGTAATTTTAAAATTAGAGTTGTATTTTTTTATATAACTGTAATATTTGATTTATCGAGCATTAGTATAATTTGTTTTTAGACATATTATTTTTATATTAAAGTTTAGGAGTTAGATAATTTTTAATTTAGGAAGGTATTTTTCAATTTTATTATGGTAATGGGTGTAGTAAGTCCTACTAAGATGTGCATTAATATATGTTAGATTTTGTAATCAATTATGGTATTTCAAAGGCAATCGATGTGAGAACCTAAAATTTAAAACCTAAAAAGAGAGTTATCTAATTTGAAGACACCTAAAATTAACAATATAAGTAACTTTGTGCTCCTTATGTTCTTAAAAATTGGATTTAATGAAAGACTTATCAAAGATTTAACATTAGACTGTAATAACCCCTCCTTTCATCAAATCTAAGTAATATTCAAATGTGTTACTACTAGAAGTAATAATTTTCATATTCCACCATTGAGAAGTTCATTTTTTATCAAAATATGAATTTTAGTACGTAGTTTTCTAAAATATTCATTGTGTACCTTAGTTAGCATTAAGAAACATGATATTGTTTTTTGAATTTTTAATAGAACACTCGTATGTATTTTTGTTCTTATTTTCCATAAAAACATGTCGTGCTTCTCTTAAAGCAACAAACAGAAGGAAAATTGTCCTATTAGGAAGAAATTGGACAGAGTACTAGTTAACCAACTTTGGTTGAGTCACTTCTGTAATTCTTATGCTCATTTTGGATCTCCTTTATGTTCTGATCAATCCAGTATGGAAGTTATAAATTTCATCTCTCCAACCCTTTTTAAGGCTTAATTCAAATTCTTTAACTTTCTTATCAATAATGAAGGGTTCATGGAATTGGTGAATAAATTTTAGAGCACTAAAATCACAGGTCACAAAGCCTACTAATTTATGAGAAAACTTTAAATCCTTATAAAGAAGCTAAAGGTTTTTCATAAAGCTAATCAATCTACAACATTTGTCAAGCTTCAGAAATCTAAGAAGGAATTCAGGAAAACTCAAGATGTATGCTATCATAATCCTAGTATCATTGTTTTTAGAACTACTGAAGCTTACAAACTAGAGAAATACAATAAGGCTCTACAGGATCACCATTCTTTGGAAATCTAAAATCACCTAGTTGAAAGAGGGTGACTTTAATACCAAATTCTTCCCTAATTATATCTTAGCAAGGAGAAATACTAACAAGATCAACAGTCTTCTGGATGCTAATAACCAAATGGTGACTGACAAATCCTCTTTGAAGGATGTGATCTTTACTTATTTTGAGAATCTACTTAGAGTTATAAGTCCATCTAGTTTAACTAACTTGCAAAAACTTGTGGAGCTAATCGGGCCTCTTATCTCTTTATCCCATTATGCTTTGTTAGAGCCAAAACAATCAATTACACCTCAGGATATCATATCAACATTTTTCAATCTCAATCCTATGAGGGCTCTAGGTTCATAAGGGTTTAATGCCCATTTCTTCCAGAGTAACTTGCAAATTACAGGTAACCTACTTACGGAAACTATCTTGGAAATTCAAAAATCTAGAAGAATTTTGAGGGAAATTAATGCTACTTATATTTCTTTGATTCCTAAACTGCTAAACGCAAACTGCTTCAATGATTTTCATCTAATTTCATGTTGCAATACTATGTATAAGGTAATTTTAAAGCCTCTTGTTAATAAATTAAAAGAGACCATGAACCAGATTATATAAGATACTTAAGGAGCCATTATTCCTTGTAGAACAATCTTTGATAATATACTCATAGTACAGGAGCTGATGAGGGAATACAATTCTGGTAGATCCATTAAAAGTTGTTCCACTAAAATAGAATTTTCTAAAGCTTTTGAAATACTTCAATGGAAATTCATCTTATATGCATAGAATGGCTTGGTTTCCCTAATTTCTTTATTAATTGAATTCATTCCTATATTTCTACTTCATCATATATTCTTCATCAACGGTGCACCTACTAAGTAATTCAAAGTTTCTAATGGAATAAGGTAAAAAGATCCAATGTCTCCTTGCCTTTTTTTTAATATCTATGGAAATTCTTAATAGGATCATATGCTTCATTGAGCTAGGAGTATTGATTTCAACTTCCATCACAAATGCAAGGAGATCTCCCATACTTAGTTAAGCTTTGCAAATGATCTATTACTGTTCTTTGGAACACATCAGACTTCCATCTTAACTCTACATCAATCTTTTATGAGCTTCTGTAGGTCATCTAGCTTAAGTATCAACTTATCCAAGAGCATAATTTATTTCTCCTTAAATATTTCTAGCACTAGTAGCTTTCAACAAAATTTTGGTTTGAATGTGCATATCCTACCTTTTCAATATTCGGAGGTTCCCATTTCTTCTAAAAAGATGAAATATCTGGATTGCTTGAGGATTTTAGAGAAATAAAAGAAAACAATTAGTTCTTGGTAGAACAATGCACTTTCTAAAGTTGGGAGAGTTCATCTCATTATCTCTATACTGAACAATCTTCACACATATTAAAGCTCATATCTACTCTTACCAAAAAGAATCAATAAGGAGATTGAGAAATGCATTAGAAATTTTCTCTGTTCAAGCAAGAGTGATAGCTCCAAAGGATCTAAAATCAAATGGGAACAACTATGTTAGAGAAAGAAGGAAAAGAGGCTTGGTCGTACTTTAATCTAAACTTTTCAAACAATGCAAGTGGCTAAAAGGACTTGGAGGTTATTTAAGGATAAAGAATCACTTTAGACCAAATGGATAAATGAGTTATACCTTAAGGACTCTAATATATGGAAAATTACAGAAAGGAAAGAGCAATCTTGACCTTTCATTCAAATTTTTTAAAAAGAAAAATCAAATGTCCTTTTATCAAAATTCAGGTGGGGAATGGTGAGGATACATGGTTCTGGTTTGACAATTGGACTTCTTTAATCCCCCTTTAGGTAAAAGATGATATTTTTTCACTAACTACTAGAATTTCATCACATGCTTGAGTCAATAGTGTCATTGGTCATAATTCATGGCACTTTCCAAACAAGTGACCTGAAAGGTTCCTACTAGATAATAAACTTATATGGTCCATCAAAAACAAAGGAGACTTCTCTAACTCTTCATGCCTTAAAGCTTTCAAGCCTACCATTCCTCACTTTCCTTGGTTTAACATTGTTTAGAAAGGATCTTTAAAGCCTAAAGCCTACTTCATCACTTAGTTAGTAGCTAGGAGAAGATTGAAATAAAAAGATAGGATTGTTGAATACAATGATATCTTATGTGAGCTATGAACTTAAGGTAGAAAACATTGTTTATCTCCACTTAAAATGCAGTTATACAACTTCCATTTGGGCTAGAATTCAATATACATTGAGTCTTTATTGCTGTGAGATAGATTGGGACAACATATTTGTATGGGCTAGAAACAAGTTTCATACCTTGGGAAAACATTGAACATGTCTTAGCCTTAGCATTAATTGTTTAGTATATACAATTTGGATGGAAAGAAACCAAAGATTTTACAACAAGACCAAAATTGACAAGCTTGCTTTAAGACACAAGATACATTGTTAAATTAGAGAAACCTTAGTAACTCATCAAGCTGCTAAAAATTTGAGCACCTATTTCAGAAGAAAATTGAATCTTTAATTCTTTAGTTTCTTCCCAAGGATTATAGAAAAGATATTGTTTTCTTTAATATATTAGCTAGGCATAGTCCTATAATGTCCCTTTTTTATGCCTTTTATAGCTTTTAATGAATTTTACATTTAATTTCCAAAAACAAACATATGTTTTACTTTTTAGATTTGGTAATCAAAAGGGCATGAATATATTAAAAGTATATGAGACTTATTCCTATTCTAACACAACGTCTTTATGTTATTACATTTTCTTCTTAGGTGGGATTGGGACAATCTACTAGGCAGTTATATAGGCAATCATTGCATGTCTTACAAATATTCTTCTCAAACAATAGGATGAACTAAGAGATAGCAAAAATGATGAGCATTTTCCTAGGATTTTATGATGCATCCTTATAAAGTTGAAGCCAATATCAAGTTTGTTAAAGACACTAATGGATATACCTCTTTACCTAGTTATGTTACTAAACTTTGGCTCTCATATCTAATATATTATTCTTATATTGAATCTATTTCCCCCCAATTATGAAGTGTATGGAAAAGAGACATTTGTTTTTGGACACTATTGACTTAATTTATTACTTGGATAGAATTTACAAATGTATAACTTTGTGTTAGGAAAGCCTAACAAGATCACTTAATGATTGAGATTTTAAACCTTTTGTCTCTATTATACAAACTTATCATTGTATTATTATTTTTAATGGGATAATGTGTTCCTATTAGCATTTGTGACTTCTCTTTAACTTTTTTCTAAAATCTGATATAGATATGCTTTGTTTAAGTTCGCAATTTATAATGGGAGTTAGTAATAAACTATATATGGAACAACTTAATTGATGTAAGCTAAAGTCATGTAAAATGAAATATAAGTATATCTATCTTATAAGTGAAATTTTTTTTCAATAACATAATAACCATTAATATATAATATATAAGAGCAATCCATGCCTAGCAAGCCTGTCAGCATCCACCAGCTTTGAAGATTCCTGACAAAGGCAAGCACATTCTACAACACTGGAATGTTATCCTCACTGAATGGATTTCATGATATAAATTCACCATTCGCCTTGATCGTCCTTGGACAAGAAGTATAAGAACCATCCTCTCCACACTCTGTCCTAAAAAAAAGAAATCATCCAGAGTTCTCATTTGGAATAGTGTAGTTTGGTAGCAACTTCAGCATAATAGTATGTAAAAGTCGAGATCCTAAAGGAGCTCATCTATTTTTAGAGAGAGCAGAACCATACACATCTTCATGTTGGAGCTATTCGTCTTGTTTTTACCCTCCATGGAATAAAGGGAATACCTACTACAACTAGGATATCTCTTCTAGACACTACCTATACAGCGTACCAAAGATTTGTTAGTCCATTCTTACTGTGCTTTATCCTACATTGATGACTTCTTATGTTTAGGCATATGTTTTTATTCAAAGTTTAGTTATAGGAGGTACGCATAGATGGCTCAAAGAGTTAAAATCACTTGACATCACTCAATTACTTAGGTGCTTTTAAATCTTAGTTTGTTCCTTCTACTACAATTAATATGCATCAATAACAATATATAAATATGAACCTACCACAATAAATGATACAGGGTGCAAATTGCATATAAACATAAAAAACCATAATTGATGATCTAGAATGGTAGTTCCTATGCCAAAATTTGAAGGCACATAATAGGTAAATCCCATAATTTTTGCTTTTTTATCAATAGATATATATACTCAAAATACAACTAATTTTTATAATTCAATCCAATAATAATTTATAATAGGCCAAAGTAGATATATATTAAAAAATAAATATAATGTTTATCTTACTTGTTTTATTGCCTTGGGAATTTTTTCATAAGAGATAGAATATGTGAACCATATAACTTTATCATCACATTTTCGATTAATGGACACCGATACTTGCCATAAGAGAAATACCTATAATCCCAAACCAATATTTTGATACATTAGTCATAATGTAATGGGATTCATATTTTCATATATAGTATAAACAACATAATACAACCTATTAGTGCTTCACTTAAGTTCGTCTTAATGCCATCCTACCCATGATTGAATTTCAGATATCATAATCTCCATTGCTTGCATTAAAATGTACTAACACCATCAATGCTTGTTCTAAAATAGATAGAAAAAAAACTACGAGCATAAAATAGTCAATACCAATATATTCTTTAAACTATTAATTCATGCTTCATTACTAACACAAAAATGTAAAATATATTTATCAAGTTAGTTGTGAATGCATAAATATTAATTTCTAATTCCTTGCCAATATTTCTTGTAAACTTGGAAACAATATGTATGAAAGCAATAAAGATTTTTCACATTTCCTTTAATACTTGGTTTATGTCCACCTAATAACATTACAATGTCAAAATTAATTCTAACACAACTTTTATTATTATTTTGTTCATAACCAAACATAACAAGGCATGATTACTCATCAAAAATATTGAGTCCATTATGTAAATGTCTAGAGGAACTCTAAAAACTGCATTATCAATAATAAAATTAATGAAAACTGATTTACAAATTTTCCCATAAGATATATAGATATATATATATATATATAAAGAATCTAATATTGTAAACTAAACTCAAATTTATCCACCGTGATACTAATGTGTTTCCTAGGCCCAAAATATGAAAGAAAGTTACTTAATGTCAGTTCAAAACCTAACATTTTTAATGACATAATTGTTTATAAACTTAAAGGAACATTTCAACAAACAATGTATAAATGCTAAATAATATTCATAAACTACATGCATCAACATTATTTTGATCATAACATAATTGCTATATTACCTCGTTTTAGAACCACCTTTTTTTGGAGGAACTTAATGTACATAGATTAAAAAGTTATAGTTCTCTTATAAGATGTGGATTCTTTTTCGGATGGAATTAACTCTTTACATGTAGCAACACCACCACTTGCCTTTAAATCATTCCTTGCATGCATCTTAACTAAAATGTCAGACTTCATTGAAAATATATTCCAAATAGGTAAAATAAAACAATAGGTTCTTTAATATATATAATTTTCTTAAACTTCCACTTTTTCTTTTTCTTTTTCTTCTTTTTCTTCTTCTTCTTCTTCTTCTTCTTCTTCTTAATTGTTATCTCCTATTTTAAGTTCACAACCTCATTCTTACCATTTTTCGTCATTAACATCTCACAAGTCTTAGGAAATATTCAATTTTTAGCTGTATCAATGGCTTTTTCTTACTCCTTGAGACTAGATGTTCACTTAATTTCTCCATCATCATTGCCTCCATACACCTTGGCACATCCTCATCCTTAACTTCCTCCCTCATTAACATCTCTTCACATCTTGAGATGTCATATTTTTTTTAGGTGCATAATTAACATCTCCTTAAGCCTTGGGACTGGTTGTTCGTAATTAATCTCTACTATCAACACCTCTTCATACCTTAAGACTTCTTCTCTTCCCTCTATTAAACTGAATCCCCAATAACCATTCAAGTATAAATCAAAAATTAAACAAATACAATAACCCGAAAAGTTACCTATTTCCTTTAGATCTATCACCTCTCACAAAGCCTTCCATATTTTTCTAACTACTTCCATCCATCGTAACACTTCCCTGAGTGAACTTAATTGTAATAAACCCTCCACATCTAAGATAATATAACATATTAACCAATTAAACTCTTTGCAATTAGTTTACTATAATGTTACTATAAATTTTCCAATAAGAGCATTAACTTTAGCTTCTAATTGTCCAATTCTGAGACCATGTCACCTTCCAACACCTCATCGATGCTAACATCATCTCAAGTTCCATCTTCTCACACTTAAAGGGTTGGTTCATGATTGATGGTTTACGTATGCTAAGTTTTAATATTTATAACCTTGATAATATCATAAGCGTGCGGGTCGTTCACATAGTACCTAAGGTATTGATCCCATAAGGAGGGGTTATTTAATCCTAAAATCTAATGCTTAACACAAATTCACAAATAATTGAAATAAACAACTAGGCAGAAAATTAATTAATCAATAATCAATCTTAAGAATGAAATTCAGAAATTATAAACAAGTTAGCAATTTGCACAACCCAATCAATAATCAACCTAAGAACTACCGATTAAAAGAAAGGGGGTTTTAATCCGACTTAAATGAAAATCTAATTGATTATGAAATTATGAAATTATCGGGTCTAGATGGTCCTAAGGTGGATTACTCTCTCTCAAGTTATAATCTTTAACCCTGATTAATAATCCCTAATTAGAATATGGAATTGCAATCTCTCAATTCGTAATTTACCCAAATCCTAATTTAGTTCTAAAATTGTCTAATAACCTACCGAAACCTATGCACGATTTCTCGTTACACAAATTTAACAATTTGATTCATTTCTTTATCTATCAAACTACCTAACTCTCGTTAGCCCAATTTGATGATATTCACTCAATTTGCCCTTTTAATTTGTTACCAAATTATTAAGAATAGAAATTGAATCACGAATAACTCAATAAAATCACAATAAATCAAATTTCATTAATATCAAAGACAAATCCCAAAGGTGAGTTTAGACAATATCCTCAACATTCAACAATCTATCATTTATGGCTATCTCAAATTCTATACAATTGTAAGAACGAAATAAACCAGAAATAGTTTGAAATGGATGATGATGGAGGCAACAATGGCAGGAAACCACCTATTCTGGGAACTACTTCATGTCAAGCTTCTTCTCCGTGTTTCTCCTCCCTCGTCTCATCCTAAAATCTCTCGATAAGCTCTCTAGGGTTTCAGAATTTGACTGACGCAAAAAGCTTCCATCTTCTGTTCTTCATGTTCCTTAAATACGTTAGCAGCCCTAGGTTTTTTGGGGTCGAAACGATTTGAAAAAATCCCTCAAAATTTGACTTTTTCTCTTGTTTGCCTATCTGCCTGACTGTGACAGAGCCCTTTTGTCACAATCGTGTCCCTTAGGGTATGATTGTGGTCTGGTTCAGAAGTCTATGTTATGATCGTGGCCTATTATGCCACGATTGTGGCATGTGGTTTCAGTCTGAAACTCCTCCGTCTTTCTTTATTGGTCCTAAAATATTAACAAATACATCAAGGTGCCTTAAAAACATAACATTTAAGCTCAAAGACTTATACTAACCCATAAAAACACTTAACACATAAACTAACACAATTATAACCTAAGCATACGATAAACAATGAAATTAACACTTAATAGATAACAACTTAAACCCTAAAACATGATGCAAAAAAACACCTATTAGTTCATATATAGCCAAATAAAATATCGCCAAATAAATTATAATTTATGTCAGTTTTAATTAATTACACATTCCATACAATTCTACATATTAATTGACAAGATATGCTTTTACAGGACATATAAATTAGCATTAATACAGCTATGCATCCACCCATGCAAGGCACAACACCTATGGCCTCTATAACCTAGTAGAACCTATGAACATACTTATACATATGGTTTAAGATGAAATGTACCTAACCAAGCTACTTACAATCGTCAACATCAACTATACTATCTATGGTTGCATTCTAATATTATAATTGGCATTTAGACACAAAATGCCTAGCATGTATAAAAGGAAGTTTTATCAAAAAGATTCCTCTATGTGCCACAATGTATGAAATTCCTTCATTTTCTTAAGTAGGGGATTCGGACCTCGAAGAAACTAGAAATATTGTTCGCTCAAGGTTTCACGCACTAAGTTTTACTAATTATAACCTTGGTAATTACCGCAAGTGCACGAGTCGTTCGCGTAGTACCTAAGTTGTCGATCCCATGAGGAAGGGAACTAGTCCTAAAATCTAAAGGCAGTTAAGTTTGCAATTAACCTAATTAAACAACTAATGCAGAAATTAAATCAATCAATAATCAATATGAGAAATTAAAGTCCTAAAAAGTAAACAAAATAGCAAAGTCATAGCCCAACCCATAATAGACCTAAAAATTACCAAGGGAGAGAAAGGGGATTTTAATTCGAAAATAAGAAAACCCAACCAATTATACAATTATTGATTTAACGAGTCCAAGCAGTCCTAGGGTGATTTACTCTGTCTCAAGTTATAATTCTTAACCCTAATTAGTAATCCTTAATTCAAATTATGAGAATTGCAATCTTTCAATTTGCAATTGGTCCAAAACCTAAATTAGTTCTAAAATTGCCTATTAACCTACCAGGAATCTATGCTCGATCTCTCATTACATAACTCTACCGATTAACTTAATTCTCTACCTATCGATTCATCGAACTCTTATTAGCCCAAATCGATGATTTTTTCCCAGCTCACCCTCTCAATTTGTTTCCAAATTATTAAGAAAAGAATTAAAATCATAATCAACTCAATAAGAAAACACCATTGAATAAATTTTATTAATCTCAAGTATCAAAATCCGAAAGTGAGTATAAACATAAACTCAACATTCACACAATGAATCTCAACACCTAATTCAATTCTATATATAATTAAAATTGAAATAATGGAAATAATGTCAGGAACGGAATCTCAAAGCAGCAATGGCGAGAAACCACCTATTCTGAGAAGTAGTTCGCATCTAGCACGTCTCCAAGTTTTTCTTCCTTCATCTCCTTTCTCAATCTCTTGATTTCTCTCTAAGTCTCTCTCGAATTTGACAGAGTTCTTTTTACATGACTCCCTTCACACTCTAATGACTCCAGTGGCTATCTTGTCGTGTGCTATTTATTCTGTAGCAGCCCTAGGTCAAACTCGAGGTTGAAATGGTCTGAAAAATTACTCAAATTTTGAGTTTTCGTGTCAGCCTGATGTAGGGCACGATCGTGGCCCTCCTGCCATGATTGTGGATGATGATTTCTCCTTTCTGTCACGATCGTGGCTTTACTTGACGCTCTCTGTCAAGATCGTGGTCCCTAATGCACCATCGTGGCCTGGCTGCTTCTAGCTCTTCCTTCTCTGTCACGATCGTAGCCACTGTGCACGATCATGGCCTATGTCTTTTAGCCCAAAACTCTTCAAATCTTCATTGTTCTTCCCCATTTACCCTACAACACTAACACACACATCAAGGTGCCTAAAAAATATAACAATTAAGTTCAAGGATTCATACTAACCCATAAAAAACATATAAACATACAAACTAACATAATTAACATATAAACCCACACTTAACTCTCAATTTAATGCTAAATACTTACCATATTACAAAATAAAACATCATGCAAAATGCAACTATCAACATCCCCACACTTAAACGCTTTCTTGTCTTTAAGCAAACAAAACAACAAAATACATAATACACAATACAATAATGAGACAATGGCTCTGAGTTCATGAAATAACTTTAATCTTGGACACAATCATTCGAATTATGGCAAATCATTATCAAACAAAATATATGTCTAAAGGCTTTGAACTAAATATACAACCAAACTAAGATGTAAGTGTTACTTAGTTACCCTTTTGAATTGTACACACACATTAATAAATCTTCGGTCCCTCGGACTTTGTAATAGTTCCTAAGTATAATTCCATGAAAATTCAAGCTTATTACAAATCTGAGAGGTGTTTATTTAAAACACTTTTTTATTTTTATTTAAACCGGGACTTAGTCTTTTATTTGGAGGCAAACATTTGTGATGAATATCGATCTGGCTACTCAACTAAGTCATTTATCAAATAGCTTGGTTGAAACGTCATTATAGCCTTTTTACGCAAAAGCAAACATTTGTGATGCATGTCAATTCGGTTACTGAGCTACATCACGTTTTCAACTGACTACTCTATTCATAATATGAAGGTTAGCGGAATAGTAATTTATTAAACTAACATTTTTTTCGCTATTTGTTTTCATGAAAAATACTAGTTAAGCTACTTAACCTAAAAGACCTCAATTTATGAATGAATGTGACAATCTAGAGAGTATTAAATTTACACTCAGTCTAAATTATGCTGTATATTTATCCAAAGGCCCCCTATTTTACTAATTATGCAAGCTAATGATCGTTCACAATTTGATAGACTATGTCCCAAAAGTAAATAAATTTCACTCAATCTAAGCCATTGAAACATTCACATACTTCACACAATGTAACCTACTACTATCATATAATATACAAAATTCACATACAAAAGAAAAAACATAGAATCCCTCCCCACACTTGAGCAACACATTGTCCTCAATGTGATAAGAGACCATACACCCAGGGGAAATAAACATAATATACGAAAGACATAAGAAGAAAATACTAACACAAAATGAAACGAAAAGGGTTAGAACACGAAATCATTTATAATGAAAGAGGTGGTGATGGCTATAGTGTTGAGACCAAATCAGCTTGACATCAAAAATGTTTCCTTATCTTATAAGTGAGTAAAGGGAATAAAAGAATTAGTACTCCAGAGCGTTCCAAATTATTCATGACCTATTTAAGAATTTAAAACAAACCTAACTACACATCAATTTAAACCTACTACTAAACGTGCTAATTTATGGTTATTAGCTTGACCTCTATCCTTTAAAACTCAGCCAAGATCAATTATGAGTGGCTTGCTTCCACCCTTTTCATTCAACAACAATTTTGTAGCCCGTGAGTAAGCTATAAATTGCAAGATGAATACAAGGACAATATTAATAAAATTATGAAAACCAATTAATTTCAGTAATGTTCTTTTCACTAACAGACTGTCAATAAAATAGGGAATCACAAAACTCCCTGAATCTTCCATCGAATCTAATAGTTTGTCCTGTACGAAGGTGAATTGCTCTCCTTCTTCCTCATCACGTTTGTCTCCTTTGCTTCTTCCGCTTCATGAACAGAGACCTTTATCGCTTCTTCGAATTCGCTGTCTGTCATCATCTATTCTTCACCCTTTTATTCTTCAGAAGATTCGCACACATCAATTATCTTGAATGAGCTACTAACCTTCAGATTCTTAAATACAACATTCATGTGGAATGTCTCTTAATTATGATCAATCCAAAGGATGGGGTTCTTTGGATGGACATTTACCCAAGAATTTTCAATTTTCACATATGGTATATCCAGGATAGGTGAATGATAGAGAGGGTTGGAATTCTTTTCCTCGTACATTTCCATCATCTTTTGGTTGCCAACAAATTGGGATTCAGTATGGTCTTCCCCTGGTTTTTCTAACTTTACCCCATTTCTAAGTATGATAGCCTTGTATTGCTCTAGTTGTTGTAATTCCATTTTTCTTAAAAAGTCTTCCACACTTCTCTTAAAAAATTCATAGGAAAGCTGTCTTACTTAAATCTCCAAGTTATGAATAGAAGCAGCATGATTTTGTCACTTGATCAATTTGCTCTACTAGTCTATTCTGCCCTTCGTCCATGTCTGTGAGCTTATTCAAGATCTTGTCTAATTTAGAATCCCATGAACTGGATTCATCTTGTTGAAATTCAAATAGATCTTGGTGTCCTATGTGAGTACTTACATTGTTGGACCAATAGAAATCTGGGTGAATCTGCCACCCCAAAATGTACATTGTCCAATAAAGGTTGTTATTTCTCCAACCATATTGTGTCTCATTGTAATTCTCAAAATTTCCTTGTTCCCTATAAAATCTATCTTCCATCATTGTTTAGCAGTCAACTCTTCAAATATTCTATTCTAAGATGTCCCAATGTGTCTTTACTTTATGCCCCAATTTTTTTAATAAGAATAAAAGTTAGTGGAAAAGCCTTCGACTAAAGAACTAAATTGCCTTCCCCAACAACGACGCCAAAAACTTATTTGCACAAGGTTACACGTGCTAAGTTTTGCTAATTATAATATCGGTAATTACCGCAAGAGCATGGGTCATTCGTGTAGTTCCTAAGGTGTCGATCCCACGAGGAAGGGAACTAGTCCTAAAATCTAAAGGCAGCTAAGTTCACAATTAAACTAATTAAACAACTAATGTAGAAATTAAATCTATCTATAATCAATATGAGAAATTAAAGTGATAGAAAGTAAAAAAAATAGCAAAGTCACAACCCAACCCAAAAGCGACCTAAAAATTACCAAGGGAGAGAAAGGGGATTTTAATTCGAAACTAAGAACCAATTATGCAATTATTGATTTAATAGGTCTAGGCAGTCCTAGGGTGAATTACTCTCTCTCTAGTTATAATTCTTAACCCTAATTAGAAATCCCTAATTTAAATTATAGGAATTGTGATCTCTTAATCTGTAATTGGTCTAAAACCTAAATTAGTTCTAAAATTGCCTATTAACCTACTGGGAATCTTTGCTCGATCTCTCGTTACATGACTCTACTGGTTTGACATAATTCTCTACCTATCGATTCACCTAACTCTCTTTAGCCCAAATCGATGATTTTTACCCAACTCATCCTCTCAGTTTGTTGCTAAATTATTAAGAACAAAATTGAAATCACAGTCAACTCAATAAGAAAACACAATCAAATAAATTTTATTAATCTCAAGAGACAAAATCCGAAAGTGAGTATAAATGTAAACTCAACATTCACACAACGAATCTCAACACCTAATTCAATTCTATACATATATAAAATTGAAATAATTGAAAATATTATTGGGAACGGAATCTCGAAGTGGCGACGGTGGGAAACCACCTATTCTGGGAGCTGCTTCGTGTCTAGCATATCTCCCTGTTTCTCTTCCTTCTTCTCCTTTCTCAGTCTCTTGATTTATCTCTTTGTCTCTCTTGGATTTGAAAGAGTTTTGCTCTTTTAGCACGACGACTATCTTTTAGTGTGTTATTTAATCTGTAGCAGCCCTAGGTTAAACTTGGGGTCGAAAAGATCTAAAAAATCACTTAAAATTTGAGTTTTGTGTCAGCTCGAAGCAGGGAACAATCGTGGCCCTGCCTGCCATGATCATGGCTAGTGATTTATCCTTTCTATCACGATCGTGGCCTAAAGTGCACGATCATGGCCTAACTTGACACTCTCTATCACGATCGTGGCCCCTGGTGCACAATCGTGGCCTGGCTACTTTTGGCTCTTCCCTCTCTGTCACAATTATGGCCACTGTGCACAATCGTGGCCTATGACGTTTAGCTCGAAACTCTTCAAATCTTAATTGTTCTTCCCCGTTTACCCTACAACACTAACACACACATCAAGGTACCTTAAAAATATAACAATTAAGCTCAAGGATTCATCTTAACCCATAAAAAACACATAAACATACAAACTAACATAATTAACACATAAACCCACACTTAACTCTCAGTTTAATACTAAATACTTAATAGATTACACCCTAAAACATTATGCAAAATGCAACTATCAAATACCTAAAGGTCTATCTTCAAATTAGGAAGTACCCTTTACTTTATTGAGTCCGTACTTGATTGCAATTTGGTGATCACTGACTTTGTAAACCTCCTAAAAATTGTCTGTTTAATCTCATCAACTTTTTTGTATACTTATTAGGTCCTATTCAAAACGTTTCTAATCCATGCAGGGTTATCACTACTAATATCCTCCACTTGATCCTCCCTTATTTTCAATGTTAGCTCATGTAGATCAAACTAATCACATAACTAATAGTAGACGTCCCACCTTTTTCTAAACCTCTACATCACTTGAAGTTCATCAAATCCCATATCGATGGCCTACTTTGGTTGCTCAAGAGTAAAGCTCTATATAAACTTGAAGACATTTTCCAAATAATAACACATTTGACAAATCTTCAAATGCTCAATAAAAATACTCATAATCAAATAATAATGATACTTAAATCACCAAATTATACTAATTTAGTTTAATTCGATCCAATGTTCATACCTTGTTCTTAACGCCCTTTTAAAGACTTGCCTGTAGACGAGAACTTCATATTGACCTATATTTTTAATTTTTAAATCAAAATAATTTTACATCATAATAATATTAATATAAATAGAATGCTTGCTCATTACCTTCCTTTTCCCCTTTATAAACTTCTTCTTTCCTTCTTGTGGGAAAAGATTGTGTTATAATTACAGTTTCATACTTATTCTATAGATTCTGACAGTAAAAACAAAAATTTCAATCAGGAAAACCAAATATTAGAACCAGACATAACATATACAAAAACAAAAGAATATTTGTTAATAAATCATCAACACGTATGGTTATAAACTACGATTTCTTACCTAATGCCAAGAAAAACACAAACTAAGAGCACCATATTATCCCTTACTCCATACCTCATCAACTTTGTTATTTTAAACAAGCTTAAGACCCTAGAATCCATATCTAAACATATGTGTAGACAATTTTACTGGACATAAAATTTAAAAATATAAACTCCATAAAAATAAAAAGGAATATGGGAGCGATATTTTTGTTTACTTTTTATATTTACTTCTTAATTGTTCATTGATGAAATGCATAAAATAAAATGAGTTCAAAGAATTAAGAGAGATTTAGTTAATTTGTTCTTGGATTCTACTTAACAATAAGAAATGAAGGAAGAAGATGCTACATACTATTAGGTAGGAGGAGTTACTTGAAGCTTATCAAAGAAGCCTTAGACAAAGAAAAGTACTTTTTTACTTAAAAATGTGAATTACAATAATAGATACAGTTCGGTATGCAATCATTACCAATCTATGTCTTTATCAATTCTCCTTCAAAAATTGTAACATGAACACGATTGACCATATGGTTGTATATTTAATAGTGTCCAACTTAAACTTTTACAAACATAGTTTGGCACATAGTCGTATACCAATTTGTTTCCTTCACATTATCCATATAATAATTTGAACAAGAATAGTTGATAATATGAGCATATAGTTAATCAAGTCTAATAAAAGCTTAAGGTATGTCACAATTCATGTCCTTCATATTTTCTCCTTAAAATTTGTAATAAGAAAGTGGTTAAACACGTGAGCATTTAGTTAATTATGTCTAACAAAACCATAAATGAAAATAATTTATTGCATAGGTATGTAGCAATGCGTGTCCTTGACATTGTCCCTTAAAAATATTCTAACAAGAACATGGTTAACCATATGAGTTTGTAGTTAATCATGTCCAATAAACTATTTAATAGAAACAATTTGTTACATAGGCATGTAACAATTTGTCTCCTTCTTAGTTTTCCTTTAGGTAAGTGTAGGTGTTACTTATCTTTCATGCATGATTTTTGTTTCTTCTTTTTGTAAATGCATATGATATGGGATGTAAATAGTCATTTAATAATGTGTGTTGATGTTTGGTATTGCTTGTATTCAATTATAATATTTATGTTTTTTATTTAAGGTGTTACTTAGTTTTAATGAATTATAGTAATTTTTGTATATAGAGGTGATATGGAATGCATTGAATTCTAGTATAATTTATACTGTGACATGGTATTATTTGTACTCAGTTATTGTATTCCCATTTTGAACTATATATGTTACTTACCTATAATGTATAATAGTATTTTTAGTAAATACAATTGGTATGGAATGTATATAGTTATAGTATTATGTGGATTCATGCTTGGTATTGTTAGGAGTGTCAATTTTGGCTCGACTAGACCTAACTCGGCCCAATTTTGGCAGGATTGTCCAAGCCATAGATGGTCCATGAGCCAAAATTGCTTGACCTGACCGAAACATCAAAAAGAATGTCATTTTTAACTTTTTAAAAATATATATATAAGATTGGGTTGAGTCGGGCCACGGGTCGGCCAGCCCCAGCCTGTCAGGCCAGGAGCAGCTCAGCCCATTGACGTCCCTAGGTATTGTTTATACTCGATCATGGTATTATCATTTTTAACTCAATTTCTTATTTTAGAAGCATCATGGTAATTTTTATACACAATGGTGATATTGAATATATTATGTTCTAGTATAATTTCTTTTGAGACATGATATTTTTTATACTCAACCATCTTATTCTAATTTTAAAATTTAGGTGTCACTTATATGTAATAGATAATAGAATTCTTGTAATTACTTTTGGTGTGGAATGTATATAGTCATCGTATAGTATATATTGATGTTTGATATTGTTTATACTCAAGCATGGTATTTACTGAAACTGTTACTTATTTTTAATGCATCGTGGTAGCTTCTGTATATAAAAGTGGTATCGAATATATAAAGTCCTAGTATAGACTATTTTGAGGCATGATTTTATTTTCACTCAGTTATTATATTCTCATTTTAAAGTAATGACTAAGTGACTTATCGAAGTCATTATATTCTCTGGCATTAGTATAAAAATGTTTTTACTCAATTATGATATTATTATATAAAAGTGATTATGTTACTTATTTAAAATCAATTATGGTATTATTTTATACATGTATGTGGTATAATATGTAATGACACATAGTATTGTTTATCGATAAATGTAAATTGCATCATGTTTTAGGGCATAGTTTGATATGTGTTTATCCATTAATCCGATCATTTAGTATGTGTTTAGGTTAGAATTGTGTTAGTTTGTTAATTATTTATGTTTTAATTGTTTTATGGGTTAGTACAAGTTTTTAAGCTTAAATATTATATTTTTGAGGTATCTTGATGTGTTTGCTAGTGTTTCAGGGTCAATATCGAAGAATGAAGGAGTTTTGGAAGACATTCGGGATGAAACAACAACTTACGATTGTGGCACAATAGGCCACAATCATGACAGAAGGCTTAGATGTAGGCCACGATCATGGCTTGCAGGGCCACGATCGTGGCTTGTGTCTAGCAGATGCGTAGCCACTCCCAAACTATGCGTTTCAAAAGATTTTTTGGTCCTTTCGAACCCGAAAAACCCCTAGTTCAATCCTAAACATAAAAGAACATAAATAGAACAAGAAGAACATAAAGAAAGGAGCTTTTGCATCAACCATTTTTGAGAGGAACCTTAGAGTGAATTATCGAGAGATAAAGAAAGAGAAGAAGGAAGAGAGAAGAGGAGAAGAAGTCAACTCAATGTACTTCCTGAATCAGGAGTTTCCTAACGTCGCTGCCTCCTGTCATCCATTCAATTTCATATTTCCTGTTATTTTCAATTTTATTATTATATAGAATTGGAATAATAGTTGATGATAGGATTTTTGGATATTGATGATATTCTAAACTCACCTTCGGGGTTTTATTTTTGATTTAATTAAATTTGATTATTTATGTTTGACTAGATTTATTGTGATTTAATTTTTGCAATTGCATAATTCGGTAATAAATTGAGAGGTGAATCGAATGAAAATAATTAAATTGGGCTAACAAGAGTTAGGTGATTTAATAGAACAGGAATTAAATCAAATCGATAAATTGTGTGAAGAGAGATCTTGCATAGGTTTCTGATAGTTTATTAGACAACTTCAGATCTAATTAGGGTTTTGGATAGGTTGTTAATTGAGAAATTACAACTTTCATAATTTGATTAGGTTTATAAATTAAGGCTAATGATTATAACTCGAGAGAGAGTAATCAACCCTAAGATTGTCTAGAACCAATAATCCAGCAATTCATAATGGATTAGGTTAGTGTTAAGGATAGGTAAAATTCTCTTTCTCTCAATTGGTAGTTCCTTAGGTTGATTCTTGAGTGTGCATTGCAATTGCTAAATTGTTAATATTTTCACGATTGATTCTTGAATTGATTTAATTGAATTCTTGTTTCAGTTTCATTACATTTTGAATTTCCAAGATTTATTTTGGCCTTAGATTTTAGGATTATATTATCCCTTCTTGTAGGATCGGCACCCTAGGTACTACATAAATGACCCGTGTGCTTGCAAATTATCGAGTTTAATGAATCAAAACTTACACACATCAACAACCTGATCATTTATGCTAATTTTTAGAAGAATATTCACATGTTAAAAGTAGGGTATCAGTTATCTTAGGAATCAAATTCATGGTTTTTTTCTTTAATGTCTTCAAAATTTCTTTGCACATTATTGGTCTATTTTTAACACGACCTTGTGGTTTTTGAAATATGGAGGCATGGTACTCAAATATTAAACTTAAGGCTTTTTTAATTTGTTAGTTATAATATTTTATTACGAAGCTCAATTTCTGAGCAACAAAAATTATATTTAAAAAATACCACAACATAAGCTTCACATCAATTTTCAAATAACAATTAATAATATACTCCTTACATGAAACTACAAATACCACTACTGTAACACCCCACCTCCGCCGAACCCGAACCCGATATCGACAGTGATACCCGGATCCGTGCCCCGCGAGGGTGGCGT
>JAOTAY010000002.1:16426283-16444456 GCA_025629805.1 Erythroxylum baracoense
TCACAATGAATGAACACAAAAGGAATGAGTTTTTCCCAAAGTTTATCCACTCAGCTTCTAGTCCTGCCAGCTCTAAAGCCATAATCTCAACCTCCATTGTTGATCTCGCAATACATGTTTTCTTTGATAATTTTCAAGATACAGCAGCTCTTGCCAAGGTAAAAATATAGCCATTGGTAGAGTGCATATCTTCACTCTTTGTAACCCAGTTAGCAGCAGAATACCCCTCCAATGTAGGAGGATGACCACCAAAAGATAATCCATAATATATAGTACCTCTCAAATATCTCAATAAACAAATCAATGCATTTCAATGCTCTTGACTAGGATTATAAGTTACTTACTAAGTTTACTTACACAGTATGCAACATCAGGACAAGAATAGTTCATCAAGAACATCACACTACCAAGAATTTAGCGTACTTAGCTTGGTTTACACAGTCACTAAGATTTTTGTTCAAAGCAACACTAGCATCATAAGGAGTTTTGACTAGTTCAACATCATAGTAACCAAACTTCTTCAAAATTTTCTCAACATGATGACTTTGATCCAACCAAAAACTAGAGTCAGTCTTATCAACTTTAATTCCCAAAATAAAGTCTATAGGCCTATGATCTTTCATATCAAAGGTAGACTATTGGTAGTATCAATAATAGATAAGCTAGTACCCCACACACACCTATGTGGACGCATCGCTCGACCTGGCTCGGCTGAGACGGGGCATGGCATCATCGTGTGTGTGTGACATTAAATTTTTGGGCCCACTTGCTTAATTTATATGTTTTAATACTTCTCAGTTACTCAATAACATTCATAATGTTATTACCATTATTATCCTAATAACATTTATAATGTTATTACATTATTATGCTTGATAATGTTCCTTTTTTCTTTAATATGTCTTTATTCCATTATCAACATATAAATATTTTCTGCTATATATAAGACACATACATCTGCTCTCTTTTTTCACTCTTACGCTATCACACATCTTGTCATTTTCTCCAAACAAGACACGCATCTCATTCCACAAACAGACATCTTTAAACACATATCTTCTTATCTTTTTTATTCTGCCCTTGTTTGCTTTTATTAATTTTCAGAGATAGATCCTACTTTGCCCTTTGGAGTGCACTGATGCTGGTGGAGGAGTTGTTAATCCTGGGGTCATACTCGTTGTCCTGCTGCACCATAAAGGGGAAATTTTTGACTTAGGACAATGATTTTCACGATTCCTTGCATTCTCAAATAAGTTATTTCAATTTTATTTAATGTTATTTCATTATTTTGTTAACAATCTAAGTTGAAAAATAAAAATTCTTCTGTTACTTATGTTCTTTGTCAGGAAATTATTGTGTTCTTGCAACTGTTTGTCAAACTTGTTGCGTTCTTACTACTACGTGTTTATTTTGATATAAGTTATAATATTATGCTATTGAGTATTTATTTCGGTATAAATTGGAATATTGTTTTGTTCTTACTACAGCATTAGTAGGAATATCGTTTGTTATTACTGCTATTTCTTTATTTCACTATCAGTCAAACAAATTGTTCTGTTCTTCATGGCAATATAATCCATCTCTATTTTCGGATTCATTATGTCATCTACAAATGAGACCAACGTAGATTCTACTCTTTTTGTTCCCCATATAGGTTCTGGCCCAGTCACCGTATCCTAGAGAATTATACATGATCTTACTAGATTAGACAAGATGTGAGAAACTTCAAAAGATGGTTTGAGAAAATTCTATTTTACTTCCAACAATACAAGATTGCTTATGTGTTGTTTCAAGATATTTCTAGTGACAATACCAACCCTAAGACAATTAAGGATAACCATATCGCTAGGGAAGTGTTGCTCAACCATATGATAAACTCATTATTTGATATTTATTGCAAGTACAAAACTGCCAATGAAATTTGGGATGCCTTATAAGTTAAATATAGGACAAATGATGCTAGTATAATGCTAGGTGGTTAAAGTTTACTATTGTTGATGATAAACCCATTATGGACAAATTACATTAGTATGGAAACCTAGTTGTTGAAATCCTTGCTGAGGGTATGAACATGTGTGAGTTGTTTTAAGCTAATGCCCTCATTGATAAATTGTCTGCCTCATGGAATGAGTATAAAAACCAGTTAAGGCATAAGAAGAAGGAAATGAAGCTATAGGAAGTGATCAGGCATATAAAGATTGAGGATGCCAACCATATATAGGATAAGGCCAAATTACTCACCCTTGTCCCTACTATTAAGGCTAATGTGATAGATCATAAAAATACAAGTAACTTCAATAAGAATGGTGGACAAAACAATTCCTTTAACAACAACAAGCATGGTCAGTATAAGCATAAAAGGATTGATTGTGACTGTTGGTGGTGCCATAAGTCAAGCCATCCTATTGCTTTTTTCCAAGCTAGAATCATCCATGAGAAGAAGGGCCAAAGACAGAAACCATGACAGTTCGGGAACGGAAACTAGAAGGGGTACCAATGAGGTAACCAAAAGAATTTTGGTAAGCCTCAAGCTAATTTGGCCAAAGCTGTTGGTGCTGATGACGAGGAGATCATTACTGTTGTGGTGTCTGAAGTCAACCTTGCTAGAAACTTGGTCAAATGGATCATTGACACAGGAGCCACACGCCACATCTGCACCAATAAAGACCTGTTCAAGGAGTTAAATGACATTGCTAATGGTGAATTAGTGTACATGGGCAACTCTAGAAAAGTTCCTGTCCAAGGAATTGGGAAGATCATTCTCAAACTCACTTCTAGAACATTTTTGGCTTTAAAAAATGTTTTATTTGTACTTAATGTTCGTAGAAAATTGATTTCTAGTGCATTACTTAACAAAGCTAGTGTTAAACTTACTTTTGATTTTGATAAGCTAGTTTTTACTAAGAATGGAAATTTTATTAGTAAAGTGTTTTGTAAAAGGGGCTTATTTGTACTTGATGTTAAAATGAATGCTTCTACTTCTTATGCTTATATTGTTGAGTCTATAGACCTATAGCACTCTAAACTTGGGCATATGAATGTGAGGTCAATTAAGAGGATGTAAAGCTTAAACTTATTGCCTAACCAGATCACTAATGAAATGGAAAATTTTCAAATTTGTGTTGAGACTAAGCAATCTAAGAAATCTTTTAAGTCTGTAACCAAGAGAGAATCACAATTGTTGGACTTGGTGCACACAAATTTTGGTGATTTTAAAAATTGTGTGATTAAAGGAGGAATGAGATATTATATTATTTTTGTGGATGATTGTTCTCGATTTACTAAGATTTACTTATTGAAAAATAAAAGTGATACAAAGGAAGTGTTTATGAAATACAAAGTTGAGGTTGAAAACCAATTGGAAAGGAAAATTATGAGATTAAGTTCTGATCAAGGTGGTTAATATAGTACTTATTTTCTTGCTGATTGTAGACAAGTAAGGATTATTCATGAGTTTTTAGCCCCTTATATACCTAAACAAAATGGAATAATGGAGAGGAAAAACCAATCACTTAAGGATATGATGAATGCAATGTTGATTTCTTAAGGTTTACCTGATTTTTTATGGGGCAAGCTATTCTTTCAACTTGTTATGTTCTAAATAGAGTTCCTCATAAGAAACTAGATCAAGCCTTTTATGAAATTTGGAAAGGTTATCCACCTAACTTATGTTTTTTAAAAGTGTGTGTGGTATCCATACCCTCCTCGGGAGACTTGATTCAAAGTCTTACAAAACAATTTAGTATATAAACTAGGTGAAAGTCCTTTGCTCTTTCAATTTGGGACACAAACTAAAGAAATAACAAGACATGTTCCAATTTTTCAAACAAAACTAACAAATTGGACATGTTGGTATTATCAAATAATCGATTTTTTTACTTTTTTCTTAACCCTAATCATGAGGAATTGCTCAATTTTGTAACCATATCACCATTAAAACCGTTCAATGCGTTACGAAATTGCCTCTTCTATACCATATCGGTCTTATCTTATTTTCATTTATTTTAAATTTTTTGTTAAAATTTATAATTTATTATTAAATGAATCCTTAAAGGAAAAAAATAAGTTTAGTTGTTTGATCATATATAGATAACTAATGAGTGGATCATTATGAAAATGGAAAAATGAGAAAGATTTGTTTGTCATAAGGTATTGGATGGGAAACCAATAAGAGATCAGGAAATTGATAACCAATACCATAATTGTAAAATTAAAAAATTGAAATATTTTCTCGTGAGAGCAAACTAAAGATGGGCTAACTATCATCAGCTTATAAATTCATAAGCGTCAGATTAAACCTATAATTTGTAATTTTACAATTTTCTTATATTTGTATTCACTAATGATCAACAATCTTAGTCCATATTTTTATTTGTTATACATTTTGAAAATTTGAATTTTCAAAAGAGATAATTAGTTCAAAGCTTCAAATTTCAAAGGCAAAAGATTATAAATCAATCAATCGACTTAATCAAAACTAGGGATAGCAATGGTCAGGCAAGATCTAGGCCTACCTAGGTACGAGCCTAGTCTGACAGCTTCTACTAGAGCCTGAGTTGACTCGAGGCCCAATAGGATCCAAGGCAGCCTGGCTTGTCCTGGTTTTTTATTTTTATTTAATAAAAAATAGAAAACAACATTGTTGTCTACAAAATGACTTCATTTTTTGCAATAGTTGTCGGGCCTCAAGCTTGGGAACGTCAAGCCCAAGTCGAAGAAGTCCATTTTCTAAAAAAAAGTTGACCGAAGTCTTGGTCAACTCAAGCCAAGCCTAGACCTAATTGCTATCTCTAATCAAAACAATTCTTGTTTATCAATATCACATAGCATACTACAAGCATCATTCAGTTGCATTTTATTCAATAATTATTTTTCCATAGTGTATCAAGTATCCTAAGTCATTTGGATTTCCTTCTATAATTTATTTTTGCATTATGTATCTAGTATCCAAACTAGTTAAATTTCTTTAAGGAATTTATTTTTCATAACATATCCAGTATCTAAACTAGTTTTATTTTATCTAGTTTTATTTCATTTAGTAATTTATTTTTGCATGGTGCATCAAGTATCCAAACCAGAACTTTTTTTCACTAAACTATGTTACAATTTAAGTTGTCAATCAAAATCTTTGTTAAAATTAATCAAAGCATGTTTATGTTCTTAAACTTCTTTAAAATACAAAATATGTTTTTCTTTGCTTTGCTTTGTACTTATTTAATTTATTTTTGTAACGTCAGACTTTTGGAGCCTTTTTGTATTGGTCTGTACTTGGAGATACTTCTGTATATTTATATATACATGGTTGTATATGAGTTCAAACATGTATTTGAATCCTTTCGGTATATATGTCAGTGATATATAATGTTATATGCCCTTACATGAACTTAGAGTTCATCAGTATGTGAAATCTTGGAGATTTCTGACATATAAGCTTCTAAGTGTGTAAAATCGATTCCATTGGGTGGATATGGCCATGGTGGTTAAGTTAAATGTGTTTTAATGCCTTAAAGGTGATTAGACATTATTTATAGACTTATTGGACACTTAGAAAGCTTAATTTGAAAAGTTGATGTACATAAGGGCCAATTTACAACCTGTCAAAAGTTAAGGGACTTAAATGTAATTTTTCAATTCTTGGAAGACCAATATGTTATTTTACAAGGCTAAGAGGCTTAATTATAATTTGCAAAAGTCTGACGACCAAAATGAAAATAAAAGTTTTGGTCATTCTCAAGTTTTGGTCTTAATAGCAAATTTAGGAAAAGTTTGAAGGGTATAATGGTAATTTCATATAAACTAAGGGCAAAAAGATAAATTCACTATATTTGGTCAAAGAAGAGTCAAAATTCTAGACCCTTCTTATGTGTGGCCATGCACTCCATCACTTAATCTTCACCAAGTTTTTGATTCTCTAGCCCAAAACTAGGTGTTCTAAGTTAATTTGGGGTCAAGTAACTCAAATATATCATTAGATTTGAGAAATTCTCAAAGGATTTTAAGATATCAACAAAGAAAAGTTTAGGTAAATTTTGTCTCATCTCTCTCTACATTAGGATCTTGAGATTGGTGATAAGATATGTTTTTCTCCATGCTTGAATATGAGTGAAACATGGTTTAGATGAGTGAAATGAGTCATGAAGAAGCTTCCTTAAGCCAAAATTGAAAGTCCCTATCTTTGGTGAAAGTTTGTGAAATTTTGAATATCTTTTGAAATTGATGGTTTAAATGAACTTTATGATCTTAATTGTGTATGTATAATGTGAATTGATGATGAAAAATGAGGAAAATGTAAATTGGAAAGAGGCTTTCAAGTTTATGCCTTTAGGTATTTGATAAAATGCCTAAGTGAACTTGGCTTAGGATTTAAGGTTTTTGATGGTGTGCATTGGAAAGAGACTTTCATGTTTACTTAGAGTAAACTTGAATTGATGCTTAGATTGATGAGTATTGGCCTAATTTGCTTGGATAAAAATGTTCTCAATTGTGCTTTGAAATGTGTAAGTATTGGATCAAGGTATTAAATGCCTTAAAAAATCCAAAAGAAAACTTATGTGAATAATAAGGGAAGTATCCATGTAAAAAATAGTGATATTGTGCTTTATACACTTATGTGAAGGTGTATAAATATGAGTTATATGTTTGAGTAGTTAATACATTACATTTGTATGTATAAAGGCTCGGGAGCTGTGAATCAAGGAGCTCGTACTGAGGATTGTTGAAGTCAAAGGAGTGTACACCTTCTTTTGAGGTGAGTTGGGAAAAACATGTCTCTCAAATGGGACTAGGACAACCCCAGACATACATAATGACTTGTATGTGAATTTTGAACCTAGGTAATGCATAGTAGAATTTAATCTCAAATAAATGCTAGTATACTTATAGATTTAATAAACAACATTGTTTTGAATAATTTTGCACTTGGAGTGTAAAAGATGACTTTCACCACATGAAATAATGTTTTAGAACTTACACATGCACAACCAAGTCATGTATGATGTACGTATTTATTCTCTTTTGGCTTAGAGCCATGAAAAGTTTCCATTTTATCAGTTAGACCGATAAATAAAGGCATGGTACTTTACTTGATTTTAGTAATAAATATTTGTATATGATATTTGTTTATAATTGGTGAGGTAACGATTGGCCAATCGTGTGCTAGGAACAACAGATTAAGCAACCCCCATACCCTTGACACTGGTACATAAAAGTTGAGTTCTTGTAACGACACCATTCTACAGGACTTACGAGTGATTGCACACCTAGAGTTCTGGTTGCCAACGAGGTTATCACCTAGGGTCATAATGCTCTTATCGACCATAGTCTGGACTCACCACATATGAAAGTTGAGCCAACATCGGGATTTGGTGGGTATACACATTAGTTTGGCCGACTAGTTGTGACACATATAACTATTTTAGCTTCCTGACGAGACTTGATTTTTACATAAAATGCTTTTCTACTCTTATGTACTAGAATCAAAACCTATGTTCACTGAATGAATGATTAATAGGCTAGGCCTACGTGGTTCCTAACCATTATGGGATGAGTCATAGACTAGGTCTATATGTTTCTATGTCATGCATATTCACTTCATAGGTGGTTATATGCATGTTAAATGTGTAAAATCGTCCTTTAGTTTATTTAGACCATTTTGGTATGTACTGGGTTCTATTTGCGATACATGTTTTTTTTTGCTCACTGAGTACATAGTGTACTCATCGCCTCTGCTTTCCAACCATGTAGGTTAATTTGGTGAGCTTGAAGCTCTGATTGGTTCGTGCGGTCTTTTGACATATTCAGGGCATTACCGCATGTGGGTAGTCCCTATTTTGTACTTTTGTTGTATAGTGGCTCATGATTATGTTAAAATGCTTTATAATTTTGTAAATTAACTCTTGTCTGTCTTATGTTTTGTAAATGACGTTTTGTATGAACATTTTGTACTATTGTTGAGATTGCTCTTGAGTGGACTTTAAAGTCTAGAAGTTGTGGTAAAGTTTTAATGTGAATATAGAAGTGCGTTTGATACTGATTTATAGGTTTTTTTTATTTTTGGGATTTTCAATCTTCAGTAGTTGTGCTGTTGCATGTTTTAAAGATATCCGATTAGCCTTGCATAGTCGGGTTAAGGGTACAGTGAGTATCCTTATCCCGGGTATGCGGTGATTGTCATATGCTTGATATGGTTCCGGGTCGTGACAAATTTGTACTCCAAACCAATTTCCTTTTATCTTATCTTCTGAGTTAGCATTCATGGTTCATGTTTCTTACTTTTACTCTCAATTATCACTTTGATAATAAATTTAAAACATGCCCCATCTTTAGTCATCATAAATACTAGAGGTGATTGTTGTGTGAGAGGGTTAATATTTTACGTTTTTTACATACTATTTAATTCAAATGTAGAATATGCCATATAAAATAAACATATTTCATAATCAAGTATTACACAATGCTTATTACTTGATAAATAATATCAACACATATATGTATTTAGACATGACAATATAATGAATGAACATACATGAAGAAACATTTACCAATTATATTTCAATATCTAAGTAATCTTGGTGAGTTTGTTTGCACCATATATGCATCTTAGGATATTGATTTTATCAATGTGTCTACCATCATATCTCATGTAGATATATACTTCATGCTCACTTCACCTCATACAACTACGTTTTTCATATAATTGTAGTTAATATCTATATGCTTAGTTTTATAATGAAATTTAGGATCTTTAGTATAAGCAATTGTTGCTTAACTATTATAGTTAATTATTACCATATTAATCTCCTTTTTAGTGACTCCTAAATTAAATAAGAATCTTCTAAGTCACAACTTCTTGCATTACTGTTAAATGTTATAAATTCAACTTCCATTATGGATAACACGTCATATGGTTGCTTTTTACTTTTTCATGACATAGCGCTATTATTGAGTAAGAAAAAATCCAAAGGTAGATTTTCTCTAATAAAAATCTCCTTACCAATCTACATATGTATACCTTTGTACATGTAGGTCGTTTCCCTGATAACATATTGCATAATCATTAATACCTTTTAGATATCTTAATATTTTATTTACTACTTTCCAATATGTTTGTCATGAAATTGACTAATATTTGCTAACCATTCCAATAGCATAATAATATCTGACCTTGTATACATTATAACATATATGAGACTTCTAACTACACTAAAATAGGGAACTTTCTTTATTTGTTCCCTTTCTTATAATGTTGGTCAAAAATTCTTATTGAGTCTTTCGCATTTAGTAATACGATTATTAATTAGTTCTCAATCTTGTATATGGAATCATTCTAGAACCTTTTGAATACAAGTCACTTAAGAAATTGATAATAATCTCTTTGAATAATCTCTAGAAATTTGAACTCCAAAAATATATACAGCTTTACCCATGTCTTTCATCTCAGATTTAGATAACAACTAATCTTTGATTTGCTTAATAAACTCACAGTCATTATAAGTAAACAAAATATCATCCAAAAATAAATATTGAATCACAATTTTGTCTTTAGATCTCTCAATATATACACATTGATCTGCATCAATCATATGAAAACTATATGAAATAATACATTATGAATATGAATGTACCACTACCTTAAGGACTATTTAAGACCATAAATTGAATTTATTAACTGACAAACTTTGTGCTCTTAAACTGTTACAATGAAACCGATATGTTGTTTCATTTATATTTCTTCTTTTAATTCTCCATTTAGAAAAGCAATCTTTACATATATTTGATATATTTATGATCCAAACTAGCTACTATAGCCAAAATTGGAAGAATAAAGCAAACCTTACAATAGGTGAAAATGTAAGGCCCCAACATATACCCTGGAAGTATTATAGCATGTCTAGGGTGTATTAAGAAGGGAACATAACGAATTAAGTACATCTAATTATAGGAAGAGACATAATAGTACTTAATGTAAAAGACAAGGGTAAATGGATGATTTGTTCGCTTCAGCATAGACATACATACTTAGATGTGAAATATGTATGGAAATTTTTAGTATATTTTCTTAGATTACGAGTGTGATGTGAGGGGAATCGATAAAAGAATTATTCCATAAGAAAATGAGATGTTGGTGGTTAAATTGTAAGTATTTTTGTGTTGCTCTTGCATGATAAGACCGAAGTTAGTTGATTTGTGATGTGTGCCTCACTGAATAGATATGTTCCACTGAATAGACTTCTGTAATTTGACATATCTTGGCCTGTAGACCTTCAAATTGGATATTTTAAATTAGAGATTAAACTAGCGACATAAGTCTAAAAGTTTCATGAAGGAACTAAAATTTTATTGTGCCTCTAAGATTTTTTAATTATGGCTTGAAGTTGAGTTATGGTTGTTGTCCCTATTTTCGAACAGCTTATAGTGTTTTGGGTATAACTCCTGAAATAATTAACCAAATTGCATGAAATTTATTCCATTATAAATTTAAGACATAGGGGAATGAGATAAATTGATAAGATTATTAGTTAATGTGAAAATTAAAGGAAAAAAAAGGACGAATATGCAATTTACCTAAAGTCAACTTATTGACCAATAAGATTAAAGCATGTGTGTCCAATAGAATTGTAACACATGGTCCAACAGAATTGTAACACATTTTCCAATAGCATTGCAATATATGGTCCAACATAATTGTAACACATGATCCAATAAGATTGTGACAAATGGTCGAATGGGATTGAAACATGTGTCTAAGACTAGAAAATTCAAGAAAAGGAATATGCACTTTGATGGCTTGACTTCATATTTTTCTCCTCTCCATTTCACCTTATTCATCCCATCATGTTTCACTTGGTAATTCAAGCAAAGCCAAAAAGGAAGGGAAGGAAAAGCATTAGAAGAACTACTTTGTCAATTTTAAGGTTTGGGACTTCACTTAGTTGATTTCTGTATTTGTTTATGATTGAATGGATATATAGATTCATTTGAATGTGTAATTGTTGTTGGCATGTTTCTTTGGTGTTACTTTTCATGAACTTGGTCATATATGACAAGAGAGTATTGTGTAGTGGAATTTTGTCTAGGTTTATTTGAGTCAGTCACATTGTTTGAGTATTAACTAAGCCTACAAACCTCAAAATTTTGTGATTTTAGTTGAATATGAAACCTAAGACATAAAGCTAAATATCTCTAGAAGGAACTCTGACCTATTTCTAGCTCTATGACCTTGAAAATTGAGATCAAAAAAGGTGACCTAATGCTGCCCCTGTTTTGGAGTAGCTTATGATATTTTTCCTATATCTTATGATTTAGAAGTTCAAATGGTCTGATTGTTAGTGCTATAGAAAATATATACAAAGAGAAAAGAATGTCTAGAAGACCTCAAAACCCAATTCTAACTTTTTCTATATGCATATTAAGGAAAATTTAGTGGTATGGATGGAGAGAGTGTCTGTCACGACCGTGACATTGTTTTTGTTTCTGATTTCTACCGCATCTTATCCGAACCTTTATAACTAAGTATGAAAATTTTCAAACACCTAGAAATAAATGAAATAGGACTTACTATATGTGAATTGTGTGATTGAACATTGGAATTTAAGATTGAGCATAATGCATTCCAAAGAAAACTTATATGTACATAAATGATTTATTTCTATATGTATTGTTCATATGTGTATAATATGATTATACAAGTGTGATTTTGACACCCTTCTAATGGTGATTAGTTATGACTTGCATGTATGAACACATATATAGATTTTATTACTTGAAATGTATATCATATGATTTGTTAATATATGAATTGTGAAATTTGCAAATGGATAAAGGAAATGTTATAGTGCCTACTATATTGTCTTGGTTATGGATAGATAGGCATGCCTTTAAAGTTACAGTGCAACTACCACAGTTTGACACCACCAGTGTCCACAGTTTTATACCTTTAGGTATACACAGTTTGATACCTTCAGCTATCCACAGCACCCGTTATTCACACTCATAATGTGCAGGCTTAACACAGAAAGGAAACTTAACAGTCATAAATAAGAAATACAACATGACAACATAAATAATTGGTATTGATAAGCATTTGTATTGATTGTAATGATGAATTGTAATGATGTGCAATTATATTGATAATTTGTATCAATGAGTGTTAAATATCAATATTTGGCTTATAGATGTGCATTTTCGGTATATGGATAACATGTTGAAGCATATTTACATTATATACTTTGATTAAGTATGCCATCATTGTTTACATGAGCATTGAATATCAATGTTTGGTTAGTGAATGTGAATTTATGATATATGAGTTGTCATATTTCTAAATGTGTATGCCTGGCGGATGATTGCTATGAGTGGTCATCCAAACTAAGTGTTTTCCCCAGTAAGCTTTCAAGCTTAGCATGGGTATTAATCCGTGTAGGTCCAAGTCATAGGAGTGAGGTACAGGGAACATCTGTAGGGACCAAGTTCAACAGATAGAAGAAAAAGTAGTTTTGGAATGTGCTTTTAGTTACAAATGATTGCACATGTAATGAAGAAAGGAAATTGTATGTTTTCTTTTGGATTAGCACGTAAATGTAAAGATGTATTACTACTATTAAATGGTAATGTTAGGCATTGGGGAGTTTTGTTATGTGTATATGTATAGCATTGAATAGAATTGTATACTTTGAATGTGTGTACAGGAATTTTATTGCTATATGTGTGGATGGTTGTAGGCACCGTATAGGGGGTTACAAAAAATGTCTCATGAAAATCAATTATCTTATATTGTTTATATCTTTTCACTATAAGGCTTAACTTGTATCTTTTAATACCATCATCAGTTTTTCATTTTATTTTGAGAACCCATTTGTTCTTAATAACTTTGTGTTTAACCGAGTCAAAAAATTGATTTAAGCTTAAAGAAGTCATTTCTTCTTTCAATGCTTTCATCCATTCTTTTTTAGCAAGACTAGTAAGAGCTTCATGTACATTCCTTGGCATATTCTCTTCAAGTGGCATAATCATATGAATTTCCCCTTTTTTCTCAAAATAAAGATGAGGAATTATTCCATGATTACTTTGATGTCAATGAGGATTATAATAAATAGATTCATGAATGTCTTGGTTACTCCCACTCAAATCAGATACAATAAGTAAACTTTTGGTAGGTTATAACCTTAGTAGACCTTGAGTTAGTTCTTTAACTTATATACTACTCCTACTTGGATATAGTCCTTTTTTATGGTTTCTTCTAATAGAATTATTCTAAATAAGAGTCTTATATAAAAATAGGTCTTTTCCTATTTTACTATACTTTGGAAAGTCATTTTCTAATAGTGTGACATCTTATGATTCAAATTCAGTTACTCATTCATTAACTTGTTCACCTATAAACACATATCCTTTTGATTATTTATGGTATCTAATAAATATACTTTTCTTCCCTTTGGGCCTAGTTTCCTATATTTATGAGAGAGATCATGAATATAGACAACATACCCCTATAGTCTTAGACATTTCATGTCAGGTTCTTTACTTATCCATAACTCAGACAAAATGTTTGTAACTGATTTTATGGGCACTCGATTAAGTATATAAATGGTTGTAAGCAATGCATCCCTCTAATAGGTGATTGTTATATTCACTTATACCATCACGGACCTAGTCATTTCCAGTAGCATTGTATTACATCTTTTGTAATGCCATTCCATTATAGGGTTCAAGGAATAGTTAACTATCTTTTGTTCCTTTTTCATCATATAGCATCTAGAACTTATCAAACAAGTATTCATATTCTTATCCTTGATCAGTTCTTAATGCTTTTATTTTATTGTTTAATTGATTCTATACCAAATTTATACACTCTATGAAATAATTTAATGCTTCTAATTTATGAGAAATCAAATAAATATGACTATCATTTATAAAAGTGATGAAATATACAACTCCCCGTCATGCCCTTATATTCATTGGACCGAAGATATCATAAAGAATCAATTATAGTATATAGGAATCTCTTGTTTCCTTTCTAAATGGCTTTCTTTCTAGTTTACCAACTAGACAATGTTCACAAATAGGTAAATCTAGTCACCAAGGAGGCTTTCTTTAGCTAATAAACATATTCAATTTTGACCAATATAATATGGTCTAGCATGCCATAAAATTACAATGTCACTAAAATTACCATATGATCTAAATATGGAATAAATTATGTTTATTATTTGAATAAACATCTAGAATAATAAAATAATCCAACATAAATCTATGACCATGATAAATGGTTCCAAGCTATAAATTCATGCCACCATTATGGAAATTTACATTAAAAATTTTAATTAATACCAACATCAAAATAAGATTATGTCGAATCTTTAGAATAAATAACACTTCATTTAGGGTTACTATCAACGAACATGCATGTCTATTGTGCATGTTACAATCCCTTATATAATAGACTTGGAATTGTCTCCTATATAAATCTATCGTGTTCTATGTGGGATTTTCTAGACTTCTATAAAGGCATCAATATTCTTCATTATATGGTTAGTGATTCCTGAATCTTTAATTCACAAAGGATGTAAATTGGTTAAAAAATTAGAACAAGAGACATTCATAGAACAATTCTTTTACAATAAGATTGTACCTTTTACCCTCACTATAATCACGAGCAAATTAACCCTTAATGACATAATTAAAGTAGTTAACTCTTTTCATGTTTGCATTTTAAAAGGATGTTTTCCTTTTTCATATTGGTTTCATTTTATTTCTTAGAATCCTAAGTATAATGGATTATTTTCTTAACCTTTTCGTTTTTACGGCTACCATAATGCTTACACTTCCTGTTTATAACTCAATGTAAGTTAAGACTAACTGCATATACCCTAGAGGAAATCTTAGAGGCTTCAAGATGTTCTTTTTCTAGTTTTAGATGCTTCGTAGCATCTTCCATTATACTGATGCTCTTATTGTGACTTAAATGCATCTTCATATGCTCCTAACTCTGAGGTAGCAAATGAATCATAACTTGCATTTCTTGATCACTTGATAACTCATGACTAATGTCGTGAAACTCACTTATCATGTTTGATATATACCCTAAATGTGTTTGCATTATGTGATCTGATCGCTTATTATATTTTTTAACTTTGGTAATGAGTGACCTCATTTGGTCACTATTTTTAGAACTTATGTATTATATTATTATTCATGATACTCAATAACATAAAATGAGCAAATGAGTTCTTCTTCCATATTTCATAAGCATTAATATCCTTTTTATATTATGTAATATTACCTTCCTTAGGAACATCTATTATTATGTTCAATTGTTCTAGAGTCTCCTATTTCTCTAGTATATATTGGATTTTCCTGCTTCATACTTCATAACTATCGCTATTTAATTTATCAATCTTGTTGAGTTCAGCGGTAATTTTCTTTGAATCAATAGTCATAATTAAAACACTAAGGTTTTATAGGAAGAAAGAAACAGTATATATGCAAGTTAATGTCATATCATACATACATAGAGCAGATAATCAAATTTCAATTACCTATAAAATTGAAATATCATGTAGGTTCTTAATCATCGTTCCTATGATAATTGAATAATAATTCATACTCGAATGGAATTGTCATGTAATGTACATGTAAAATCTATATTGGGAGAGTTAAACATATCAAGCTTAGCATACATAAATGAACACAATATATGTATTTTAGTACAACATTTTTAGTTCAACACAAAATGATCTCATAATATAGATATTACGTAAATATAACAAACCTGAGAAGTAATAAAGTCAACTAGGATAAAGCCCTTGAAGCTCAATGTACAATAACTCTAATTATTTTAATCAGGAAGCTAATAGAATACAAAGTCATAATCAGTTCCCTTCTTCAAATTTCTCTTATAAACATTATCACCAACTAACTATAAGTTTTCGGCTTAGGAAAATCTAAATTCTGGAGCATGATTAATAGCTTTCTTTCTTATTATAGTAATATTAAGTGTAAAGTTATGTACTTCACTTCAACATTTGCAAAAGCCAAACAACCTCTAAACTACAACTCTTGTATTAAGCTATTAACAGAAATAACATGATGTTAAGTTTTCTCTAGGGAAAAATCGCATCTAAAACAACTATAGTAATATGATGATGACACATCTCATTTGTGCCACATTTTGCAAAATTTTGGGTGTTCTCTTTATTGTAGGCATTTTTTTCTAAAAACTTTTTTCCAAGAATTAGAGGCTACTCGTAAAACTCATTAATCATAAAATAAATGATTTGCTAATGAAATTATGATTATTCTCAAAATCTTATTTCTAATTATTATTGAACAAACAATTATAACTATTTTAGTTTAATTAGAAATTTATTTCTAATTACTATTGAACAAATCAAATTAAATTCAATTAGAAATTTGTTTCTAATTATTATTAAATATAGTAATAATTTTAATTCAAATTAGATATTTATTTAAATTCAATTGGAAACTTATTTCTAACCATAATTGAACTAATCAATATTAATTATCGTAATTTATAATTTGTTTAGAAACTTATTTCTAAGTATTATTAAATTCATTGATATTTAATAATGCATAACTATTTAGAATTTTTTAAGTTAGTACTAAAACTTTTAAAGATTTCAATTAACCTTTTAAATTTGTATACATCAAGTCAAGAAGTTATTTTTGTTGACATGGCGTGTCTACCAGATATCTATTAGCTATATTAATTTGTATGATAAGTAAGTTACTAAATTGAAACTTTAAAAATTTTGATACTAGATAAAAAAATCTAAAAAAAGAAGACATTTTTAACATATTATCTCCATATATACTTCACATATTATCTCCATATATACTTCAGTGTCTCTGTAGGCTTAAATTTATAGTACAAAATCGAGAAAATAATTGGCCCATATATTTTTTATTGCTTATATCCAGGAGTCATATCTCAATTGATTTTGCTGGCCCATAGGCCATAGCCATGGGTGATTCTTGGGGGCGCACAGGAATGTGTGGGAGTCTGGGAGAAGCATAAGCACCCTTGTGTCCAACTACAGACCACTCACTATGTAAACAGGGGAAATAGCGGCCGCGGCAGCACCAGTGGTAGCTGCTTCCAACATGGCCTATATGGCATAGAAAAGGAAGGAACCAGCCACAGCGCCACTCGCCGCCACTTTTTGGTGTCTGGCCTATTACTGGGAGATCTACGATGCTGCTCCTTACCAGATCACCTTCGTATGCCTAGGTTTTTATTTCTGGGTGTAAGTTCTGTTTGGATGATACCTTATTTTTGGAATCCAGACAAAGCGAACTTGGGCCTAGATGTAACTTGTCTCCGGTTTCCTTAGATTGTGGGTTTTTTCTTATCTTATAGCCTGACAGACTTTCTGCAATACTAGGTTTGTGTTTCTTGGTTTTATTTTGTTTGGACATTGAAAGTCCAAAATTGTCACTCTATTAGACAGTGAGTGAAGGCAGTCCACAACAAAATGATTTGGCTGATTCTTACCCCTTTCCTTTGGTTTTCAATGTTTGAACAGGTCTTGTTTTGTTTTGTTTTTATCACTAATTCTGGCTTTGAATGTACAAAAACAAAGCATAGTGGACAAAACACCAGATTTTGAAGTTCCATTGAAACATGATTCTTCAATAAATTAATTATTATTTACTTTTGAGAACCACATCGAACGAGAAATATTCACTTTAAATTCAACGAGTGGGGCATCATTTAATTTAGAGATCTACTATTACAATCTGAATTTGATTAATTACAAATCAATTTTTTAATAATGTAAAAATAATTAAGCAACAATTATTTTTTAAAATAGAATAATCCAATAATGTACAAAAAATTATATTTCACTTCTGTTTTTCTGTTGTTGTTTTTAGTTTCTGTTTTTTTTTCTTAAAAAAATAAAAACCTGTTTGGTTGATATTTGTAATATAAAAACTGAAAAACAAAAACCTGTTTGGTTGAGATTTGTAATGTAAAACTAAAAACAAAAACATGTTTGGTTTTATCTTCCTGTTTCTATTTTTTTGTAATTATTCCCTTATGTATAATAATTAAAATATAATACAATATAATTTTTTATTAATTAATTATCATTGTAGCTAAAATTAGAATATATGCAAATCAAATATTATTAAAAACTTACACATTAATTGTA
>JAOTAY010000002.1:16444556-16454972 GCA_025629805.1 Erythroxylum baracoense
AATCCTTATAAAGAAAAATTGCATGCTCATTATGCTCATTGCTATTTAGTAAGATATCCTGACCACTCTAAAGGCTAAAAATCTTACTGTAGAGAAGGAGAGACTAGACTAGTAGAATCACAAACAGCTAAGTTTCTGGAATACGATATCTATGATGATGGTGGGCCCTTTAACCATTTGGATAATAACAGGGTGGATACTATAGTTATTATATACACGTCTCTCATACAATTAGATCTGGTGGATCTAGGTCTTTGTACCGTGCCTATACAGGATCAGGAAACTATATCTGTAGACACAGAGGTTCCTGAGGGTACAAGATCTAATGTAGTTACAAAGATTCGCCAGAGTGAGATGACCTGTTATCCCATCTTATTATTATAGTCTATTAGGTGAACACGACTATGATATTAGACATGTTACAAATCTAGTTACTTTTACAGAAGTTGTTTATAAACCCAATGCGGAATTCTGATGAGTTGCAATGACTTATAAGATGCAATCCATGAAGCATAATAAGGTAAGAGAGCAAGTTGATTTTGTAGCAAAACTACAAAACCGTCAGTTGTAAATGAAGTTTTAAGACTTAAAGGATTTCAGGATAAAGTTCAGCGGTTTATGGGCTGGCTCAGTTGCCTGAAGGTTCACTCAAGGAGAAATGTTGACTTTAATGTTACTTTTTCTCTCGTATCCTCGAAGGATACATTTTTAGTGATTTTAACAATTGTAGCTCATGATGATATAGAGTTACATCAGATGGTTGTCAAAACTACTTTCTTGAATAAAGACCTTTATAAAGTGGTTTATATGGTACAACCTGAAGGATTTCAGTATCTAGATGGAACTGACATGGTTTACGCGTTATGCATATCAATATGTGGTTTATATCAAACCTCCTAAAAGTGATACCTCACATTTGATGAGGTTGTAGCCTCTTTCAGCTTCATGGAAAATAAACTTAAAAAGATGCTTGTACTATGAGGTCAGGGGGAATAAAGTTATCTTCCTATTATTGCATGAAGATGATATACTGCTCATGTCAAATTACTTGACCATGTTGTATAAGGTTAAGCAATGTTTGGTCGAGAACTTTGACATAAAGGACCTTGGCATAGCATCTTTTGTCCTAGGTATTCAGATTCACCAGGACAAATCTTAACACTCATCATACCTCTCACAGAGTGCATACATTAAGTATATGTTACAAAGTTTTAATACGGTTAATTGTAAGCATGTCGTAGCACCTATCTCTCAAGTGAAAGATAATCTTTGGCACAGTATCCAAAGAATTAAGTAAAGAGAGAGATTATGAGGAATGTTCCGAATTCTAGTACGGTTGATAGTCTGATGTATGCTCGGCTATGTACTAGGCAGGACATTGCATTTACTGTTTGACTGTTTGGTCAGTATCTGGTTAACCCAAATATAAATCATTGAAATGCAGTCAAGCGAGTGTTGAGATAATTAAAGGGAAACAAGGATTATATGTTGACATATAGAAAATTCAACAGACTAAACCTCGTAGGGAATCAAGATTCAAATTAAGCTATGTGTCCGGATGATCGAAAGTTCACTTAAAGTTACAATTTTTAAGTTAGCAGATGGTACAATGTCGTGGAAGAGTGTCGAGAAGACACGGGTGATTTCCTCAACCATACATGCAAAGTGCATGCTATAGAGCTTCACAGACGATTTAGCTCAGAAATTTGATCTTTGAGTTGTTTGTGGTTGATTCAGTGGCTAGATCCATTCAGTTGTAATGTGATAATTAAGCTACCATGTTGTTTAATAGCAACAATAAGATCATCACAGGGTCTATGCATTTGAAGGTCAAATTCTTGACTATAAAGGAGTTGATATGAAAAGGTGACATTAAGGTTTTGAGCATTTAAGAATTGAGGAACTATAAGTCGATTCTTTAACTAAAGGACTTTGCCCACTTTTGTTTGGAAGACAAGTATACAGTATGGGTATTTTGAAGTCCTTAGACATTGTTAGTTAGGGGATCATTATGTTTGCTCCATGTACATTTGTACGTTTTGATGTATTATGATGGTATGATAGTTCATCAATAAAGATGATCATTGTTTATCCTCAGTAAAATGTGTTATCATACATTATCATAATACGTATGAAAGTCTTAAGATTTGGGTCAATATTAAGCATTTAAAGGCCATTGGGCATATATACAAATTGACCTTGAGCCTATGTCATTTAGATGCATACAGTTTTATACGGATATTCTTAAAGTTTCACATGACATAGGGCATATAATTTTTTAAGCCCATAAAGGTTCTCAAATGTGGTTTAGCATTCAGTTGGAGAATATAAAGGTTTTATCTAATGTTGTTTAGCATTTGGTTAGAGGAAACAAGTTTTCTTTAATGCTGTTTAGCATTTAGTGAAAGGAAACAAGTTTTCTCTAATGCTATTTAGCATTCGGTAAGAGAAAACAGGATTTCTCTAATGCAGTTTAGTATAAAGTTGAAGAAATAGAGACTTGCAAACGAAGATGATATAACTTAGATCATAAAGGTATCATCTTAGTTTGCCACACTCCATTTTCCCATTCATGTTAATGAGGTATTAGATATGCGTGATTGTATAGAATTTGTGTCACACATGACACATGCATTTGATACTTTTCGATATCGAAAACCTTGCAGGATAGAATGATGGACTTTCGTTATCTTTGGATCAAATGTTTTGTTTTTAAACTTAGTCGACTAATGCAGTAGCGTAACTTAATCGAATTTTTAAACTATTTTTAAACTTGAAACAAAACTGCAATTAAGTATTGTCCAAGGGGGAGAATGTTGGACATTTTTGTCCTTTCCCATAAAGTTGGACAACATTTAATTGCATTATTTAGTTTTCAAATAAATTTACGTAATTTGATCCAGATAAAGATAATAAAGTGACCCAATAAATGATTTAAACTAATGAGTCGAAGTTCGGATAGAAAATGGATCCCAATTAGTGTGTACTAGACCCATATCGGTCTTGTGATGATGAGGCCCAATATGGAAACTATATGTAAAAGTTAACGTCTCTTGCAGTTGCTCATATCAATCGTAAGTTTAAGGATTCTCTATTCTATTAAGAGAGTTTATGTTTTGAGAAAACTATAGAAAGACATCGACTGCATCCCGGTGATAGATTCTCGTGAAGATGGCGGTGAATTCGCACTTATTTCGACTTTAGAAAGCTCGTTTGAAGTTATAAGATTGAAATCAGGTATCTTCCACATTTCTTCGTTTATTGTCCTTTCACGTTCTATCTGAGACATGTTATTAAGGTATCGTTACGTGTATAACATTGTTACTAGCTATTCGAGAGGGCCTTTTTGTTTGATTTTGGGTGTCAGATTAATCTCTTACCTTAGGATGTTGGCTTATGCTGGTAAACTTTCTGAAAATGCAAAATAAACACTACGTATAATGGCCACAATCGAGCAGTCTGGATAGAAAATTAATATTTGGGTGAATAATTGAGAATGAACCTAAACGGTCATCGTATTTTGTGTTCAAACCGTGTTAAAATTTGAGTAAATTTGGGCCTAACTATACCTCTAAATCTATCCTTAATGGGCCAAAACTTTGGAAGACTGAAAACATAGGAATTCATAGAGACAGGGGGAAATTAAAAAGTATGCCACTAAACACCTTCATTAGCTAAAATTTACAAGTGTTTTGCCTGAACAAGCTAAAAACAAACGAACGCAGGCGCAGCTCGCAGCACGCAGCTGCCACACACGCTCAGTCATAGAAATAGGCACAATAAACGGGGTACATTCTCGGGAACGAATGCATGCGAATGTACGTGGCAGAGAAAACCTAGGCATAAAGGACACCGCACCAGTCAGCTTACCTTACACTTACCCCACATCTCCCTACCCCCTCCCTAGGTATGACTTCTTTTCGCATTACAACCTTCAATTGTACTTTTACCTGAAGACAAACCCACAACTGGTAGAATTAACTACCAACTTTAAACTCCTCCTTCACTTTTTTTAATTGAGTCTAACAAACACTACTGACTACCCACATGAACCAACACTCCACATTGGAACTTCCATGAGAAGCTATTTATAAAAATTAAAAAAATCCATTAAAACAGCCAGAATTGGTTGATCATGAGAAACGATCCTTCTATGCATTGACTTACCATGTACTGTGCATGTAACTCCCAGATTTTTTTACACCCTTCCTATTTTTACTTTAAAAAGGACCCCTTCCCCAACCCCCCAAAAAACTTAAGAACAGGAAGATTACATCAAACCAAAACTAAAAGCAAAAGGAGCTAAAAGTTAGCCATCTCTTCTAGACATTATGCAAGTATCTCGAGCCTACGCAGCTAAAACTGCACCGTTTGCCGCATTATCATTCAACCCGAATAGTCAAGACCCAACTCCATCTTACACGCGTCAGCATCACACGGCCCACACGGCTCTATTCTCCTTTTCTTGACGGGGACCACGTGATTCGCACGTGAGACCGGCTCCAATCCTAGAGTCAGCTCCAATCCAACCCCAACCATTTCGCTACTGTTAGCAACCTGGTGTTGGGTCCCATGATTCTCTTTCCTTGTCGGCTCCGGCTCGGCTCGGAACAGCAGAGTAGCCTCAGCCGTTTCCCCTGACACCATGCTCTCCGTCTCTTTACTCTCACCGTCCACCACTGCTACCTCCGACTGATGGCTCACAGACGACTCGTGGCTTGTCGACCGAGTCAACTCATCCCTAGTAGCCGAGTCAACCACCGTCCCAAGCCCATTGCCCGGCTTGCTGGGTTTGGGTTTCAAAACCCGCCTCACCCGGCTCCGAGTCTTGACTCTTGCCGGGTCACTGGAGGCGGCGGAATTCTCATCCTTGGACACATGACGTATGTCATAAGCTTTCAACGGCGGACCCTGGCCATTTGCTGCTGCTTCGGAGTTGATCGGAGTGATAGGTGCGCCTTTGAGCACTGCTTCAACGGCGGCTTGGCAAAGCTGCCAGCTTCCAGACCATAACAACCCCACCGACCCATAAATCGGGTTAACTATTCTCCCACATGCCTCGTAAAGCAAAGACCTGAAGATCGCTGTAGACAACGCAACAAAAGAATTTATCATTTTCGATTCTTTCACATAAAACTGTAGAGAGACTTCTTTTCTTGGTCTTATTCATTAACATGCATGGATAGAAAAGATGGGAACTAACCAGGCCGGAGGTGTTCGGGGCCAGCGTTGATAAGGTTCATGAGACCAGCACGACCATAGAACTTGGCAAGGAAAACGGTAGCGTTGGCTTGAGACTCGGGGCTCTTGATCCACTGCAAACACGGTCTGATACTGCAATTCTCGCTGCAGCCCTTCCGTAGAACCCGACATCCATTGCAACTCATCCGCATTTCAGCTAGAGATCACAATCTGTTTCCAACTCCTGGAGATATGTATCGGAAGAGAGAAGTTTTGAGAGAAAAAGAGAAGTAATAAGAGAAAGGGTGTGAGAGAGAGGTTATATATACGTAGAGGGTGTGAAGGAAAGAGGCCGCTGGGTTTTAGGGGGTGAGTGGGAAGAGCAACTTGTTTTGGGACGTCAAAAGGAAGATACTGGTTTCCACATTCAAGGAGGCGTTGGTTTGGGGTTTAATTATACCACTTTTGGGTTAAATTACAGCTGATTACGAAAACCACAGTAAACAAACTGTCTTAAAATAAAGACAAAGATTGTATGCAAAGCATCCTTAGCCCACTACCACGCTAGTTTTCGGAGCGTGGAAACCACTCCCCAATTCCTGTGACCTTTCTTAGGTTGCCATTGGCGGTGGGTGATACTGTTGCATTAGATTTCAATATTGTGAAGTAAATGGGTTCCCCAATCCCGAGTTGGTAACCGACGCACACCCATTATCATCCCTTTCTGTCTTTAACCTGCCCTTCTTCTTGCACCAATATTACGACTCCTTTTTTGTTCCTTTCTCGTGGACTACAAGTTCGAATTTGAGGCTTAATTATTTTGAAAATGAGGGAAGGCTTGTCAATATTTAAGGTATTTATTTATTTTGAGAAAATCGAATATTTTTAATCACCATCTTAACTTTGGTAAAGAAAAGATGTCCGAATATTAGAATTTGAACTTTTGAGCATTCACTTTCGTTCGTATGGCCTCTTCAAATTCAATAGGCTTTCTTTTCATATTTGTCCCAAATAATGGATTTATATTCAACCTAAAGAAAGTAGAAATTACTTTATATATCACTCCCTTTTTTACAATGTTAAATAACTTGGGTTATTTAAGGTGCATTTTGAAAATATAATGAAAAAGAAATATTATCGTTAGGATTTAATTAAAATTAAAAATTTTGATAATTTCACTAATTAAAACCCCATGCAATTAAAGCATTGAGATGTTGTTCTTATGAATAAAAAATACTGTAGTTAAATGCTCGAGAATTTGGCTTAGTGAAGTCGTTTCAACATTAAAATAAGGCCAAGAAGTTAAAGCCTTATTCTAAAGTTTCCAAATCAAAAGGCCAAATTTCGTGAGCGATTTATTTTATATAAATTGATCTTTATCTTCAAAACTTATTGTTTGAATTTTGTGAATCTCAAAATTTAACATTTAATTTTCTTTCGTGTTATTTTATAAAAGAATACATTAAAGATAGAAGAGGATAGTTTATATGAATGAAATTTTATTTAATAATTAATAATTTTTGAATAAATTAATTATAAATCTAATATTAATATATTTAAGCAATGTATTTTTTTTTCCAAGTTAAACTTAAGTGTCCACTTCATATATTATGTTTCAATCAACATTCAAGATAAAATATTAATTCATACTTGAGAATTTTTCAACCTAATAAGTTCAATCCTTTATTTAACTTTTGAATAAAGTTTTAAATATTTATGGATAAAAGGTCTTCAAGAAATTATCAGATATTATTTTATGCATTTTGTAATTATTTTTCCCTAAAACCATCGATAAATCAACAAAAACTTTGTTTCTAAAATTGAAAAAATCTATTCTACAACACTAAGAATTTAGAAATATTTCTCATGAAGACCATAATGATAATTTATTTCTAACATCGATTTATTGTCTGTATATTATCGCTTTAACGACTTCAATCAACAAAGTCAAAACGTTGGGGGTTGGTGTGGACTACATATGTTTTCTCTTATATTTATGATTTTTTATTTTATCAAATATATTTTTTATTACTAGCAGACATTAGTTAATATTTATTTAGCTAATAATAAAATAAATTTCGATAAAATTAACACTAAATTTCAATTAAGAAAATTTTTATTAAACTTGAAAACCTAAATAAAACGAGTCAGACCTTATCCTTAAAAGTCCAAACTCAATATCCAACTATGGAAGTGCATAATTACAAGTTTTTATGACTAAATTTTAAGTAGAAAATTTGATAATAATTATGAAATAAATTTCTAATAGTAAGAAAACTCAAATACTTGTGAATTCTGCTTTAAAAAAAAAACTTGTGAATTCATTGCTCTAATTAATTACTGTATGCAATAAGTTTTTACTTGTAATTATTTCTGTATCTACTCGAATTGTTTCTTGTCTTGACGTATGGAAAGTTCTAATTTTTCTTGGGGACGAAACGCTATAAATTGCGAATACGACTTGTTTGTATTTGAGCAGCATAATAAATTCACAAAGAGTAAACAAGTTGATATTCGTGCCCATAAGACCCTCATAATATATAATATATATCGATGCTGTCCTTTTGCTTGAAGCCAAGAAGGGCTAAAACGGGAATATAAAAGTAAGGGACAGGTGTGGGTGGCGGAGCGATAAAAGGTTAAACAGCCATGCAAAGCAGTCCAAATTTCAAGAAGGGGAAGAGAGGAGCGCGTGGCAGACACGTTTTGGTGTCAGAGGGCGGTCGAATCGCCACATATAGTGGGAGAAAGCGGGGTCCCACCAAAACATCGAAAACAAAATTTTAGAACAGACGAGTCTAAAAGCTCCTGGTTTTCGGGAGGTCTTAAGAGTGTTCCAAAACCGCTCTTGGGATAAACCGCTGACCGGTTTCTGGTTTTATGAGTGTGTGTGAGCCTTTACCTTTTGGGTTTGGGACTGTGGGCGCACTAGAGGACTGGTTGGCCAATGGTTTTGGAGAGGACTTGATTTGTTTTCTTGTGTTTATCCTTAATTAAGTAAGAGATAATACCATCACAAAATAATCATATTATGGATTAGATTGGGGTTTTTATTGAATTGACCCATTTAGCCTCTCTTATTAACCTTCCCCTTTCTGGGTTTCGAAATCTCCGCACATACCGTGTTTGAAAGTTACTACCTAAAACTAAATTAAATTTGAATATGATTTTTTTGACAAAAATAATATTTATTTAGTATTAAAAATTAAAATCTTACCGTTGCAATTCTGGGAACTTGGTTCCAGATATATGTAAAAATTTGTACTTTATATTGATAAACACCAACATTATAGTTGTCAAATTTGAATTCTTTTAGTTTAATGGTAAATCATATTCCAAAATAATTGATGCACTCCAGGACAAAAGCTCTCAATGCAAAAATAATACTTGCCATGGAAAGCAAAAACAAAGTAAGTTTAATGGCCATGTGATTTATTCGTGTAAAATAGATCATCTAATGGGAAACACAAAACAATTCGATTTTTTTTTAAATCAAAATATGCTAAAAACGTAACACAAGGGATCGAACTGTCTCACTTGATAACATTATGTAAAATAATTTTTATGGGAGTCAATAAAACAAGGCATAAATTATATTGGAGGAGAACACTTGAAGTGGATTCATTTAATTTGTACGTCTAGTTCTGCAACTCTGCGTGCGGCAAAAATTGAATACAAAGGGATTGGTGTGTAGTTCATGTAACATGTAAAGATGAACCACATATATAAAACATAAAAGGCACTTTTATTGATTCCTGTCCACAACCAACCAATTCTTGAAAATTTGGAGAAGTTAGGCGGCTGCGTGGAATTTATAAGTCTAGCTACGAGGAATCTCGCCATCTTCCATAATTATCGCATGTACTATTTTATTGCTGTTTTACTAGTATTATGTTGGGGTGGTTCCTTCATTAACTTTGGTCGTCTTAATTGTGTATATATTCATAGCCGACATTGAATCAATAAATTAAGTAGCTAGCTGTAATTGGCTACTTAGCTTTATATTCCATCCAAAAAACAAAAACAGATTTTTATTCTATCATCTTCTTTTTGTTTAGATTTTCCATAATTTAACATATTTTTGTAAAGGAGACTCGTAACGATGCTTCCTTGAAGTAATGCCTTGATGTTGCAATTAAAAGTGGGCAAAAAATTCGAAAAAACCGAAGAAATCGAGCAAAACGGATTAGTGTGGAGCGTGATGGATGGTCAGTTTAGTTTTGGATATTGAAAAATCGACAATATTGACCAAACCAACCCGAACCAAACCGATCAAGTAAAAACAAAAAAATTTGTATTTTTTTATACTTCTAACTCTAGGTATAAAAGGTAAGTTCGTAACTTTGCAAGTATAACAATCACTCAATCGGTCCTAAAATGAAATAAAAACTTTGGACGTGTACTAAAATTGGCCCAAATTTTAAGGCCTAAGATTAGGACCCAAAATTATTGAAGTAACTGAACCGAACCGAACTGCAAGACAAACCGAAAATTCAGTTTCATCTGACATTCAATTCGGTTTGATTTTCTTGTGTCATAATACCGATTACTTGGTTCGGTCTAAAAAAATAACTAAAAACTGACCTAACCGAACCGAACCGTACCCACCCCTAGTTGCCACAATTTGCATCTGCATAATTTATGGCATTTGGTAGGAGGTAATGTAATCTAAATATTGACACATTTATATAAGAATCAGTTTGTTAAAGTAATTGAATTATTTATACCGTGTTACCTAAATCTGATTGTCCTATTTTTGTGTATTAAGTAAATAACAAAGAAGTGTATTTCAATATTGGTTATTAATGCATGCTGTCAAACATCTTCATAATTATTATATTTGCCAAAATCAACTTAATTACATGTGGAAGAAGTTTGTTATATCTTGAATTCTGTCACCAACCTTTTCTTATGCATCTTATTTATGCATGTAAATTTTGAGTAAGGTACAATCAGAATCGATTCCGGGCAAGGACAAAAAGAGGCACCTGTTCAAGACCCATTCTCATGAAAAATAAAATAAGGTCTATTATTGACCATTATAAAGAGCAAAATGAGGGAAAATAGAGTTCAGCTTAGTCTTGACACTCATAGAACAAAATAAGCCAAATCCTTTGACCTTTTTTCTACTTTACATATTTTTATTTGATTTTTTTAGTTGCTCTCTAAATCTTAATATTAAGAATTAATGCAACCCATTAGATTATTCAATTGTGTCATAATGAGAGGCTTAAA
>JAOTAY010000002.1:16457844-16469096 GCA_025629805.1 Erythroxylum baracoense
AAAAATATTATTATTAATTATTTAATAAATTTTATTCTATTATATGCGATTTATATTTAAAAATTATTTATTTATATTTTTATTTATATAGAAATATATACAAAAAATTAAAGAATATTTTTTATATTTTTTATTTTTATTAATAAAAATTTTATTATTTTATTATTAATTATATACAATTTTTATTAATAATATAAAAAAAATTATTATTAGGGTAAAGAGAAATAATATAAAAAAATTATTAATTGTATACAACGGGTTAGGGTTAGAAGAAATAATTGGTATTAAGAAAAATTATTGAGGGTATATCAGGTAGTATGTATTTATTAGTTTATGTTCCATCCTAAACCCCTAAATTGGAGGTTTCATATTTTCACTGTTTAGGATGGAATGGAACGTAACATGAAATCCTTCGCTTCCATTCCATTCCATTCCATTATGAAACCCTCAACCAAACGAAAGAAGTGTGTTACGTTACGTTCCATTCCATTCCAAACCCTCCAACCAAACAAACCCTTAGAGAAATGAAAATCTAAGTAATGTTATATTGATAGTTTGTGTCACACATAATTCTAATTCATTTGGATGTATGGTTGTATTGATCTTGGACTATTAACTTACTAAGAATCTTTTTATATTTAACTTTTTTTGAAAAAATAAATTGAGTATATATTCAAAATATTGAAAAGAGTCAACAATACAGCTTAAGGATATTTATACTTTCCTAAGACAAAAACAACACCGTAACCACATACATTTGTTAGGCACAGATGAAACTTTCACACGACAGCGTATCCAAGCCACACATTACAAAGGACGACAACGCTTTAAGAATTAAAGAAGGTTCTAAATAAAATGGGTAAAACTCCCCCTCATCTACAACCTGATGCTCGTAATCTTCTCTAATTAGGATTGGAATCATCAGTGCCAATGGGCACCTTGTCTTGCAACAACTAGTCGTAGGTGAGAAGATTCTGTTTAATGCTTCTTTCCTTGCTCCCTCTTCCTCTAATCTATTTCCATATCTCTTCAGTCCAGACTTAATCTTGAGGTTCACACAGAAAAACTCCTGACTCTAGATATCACCTACCTCTAGGGGAAGGAGGAGGACCTCAGATCAGGTACTATAGTAAATTCTTCGTGAACTAAATTTCCATTCTTTACCTTGTATAGTAGAGGTTCTTTAAAGGTAGTAAGGCTATCGGGGAAGGTCTTGAGCCAGATGTCATTTACTAAGGCTTAAATCTAATGTTTTCCTAATATGCCAAGTTGATTGTTGTTTGTTGGACCAAGTGTAAGTATCTCCCATATACTTAAGATCTGTCACCCCTAGATCCTCCATCATATCTTTCAGATCAGTAGTATAATTCTTTAGGTTACAGTGTCCTTGTGCCTCTGAGGGGGTATAATATGGAGTTAAATTCTCCATATAAAAGCCAAGGAGTGGATATGATGTTACTGAATGATTTAAGGTTATTCCATAAATCTCTCCTCTGAAACTGAAAGTTGCTTGCATAGATGAATGAAACATTAAGCTGAATGTGCTCCTTCATGAAAGATAAATTCAGATGCATAACTTGTTCATTTGAGTCTAGTAGATCCACCTTGAGTTCATCCTCCTTATAGCAAATAATTATTCTTCCGAATGCATAATGTTGGTGGTTGGTAATCATATTCCAGTAGGAACAAAAAATGTCCAACTTGGCCAGGTTTTCTTGTCTGACTTTTGTTTCTAATAATCCAATGATGAGAGCTCTCTCTTAATACAAAGTCACTTAAAGCTGACAGTTTAATGAGACAATTTATTCCATGTACATTCTATGTAATAATGGACATGGTTAAACGGTTTAGCTTGTGGAGCCTTTCCTTTCCCCCCTTAGATCTCCTTCTCTCCACTGTGTGGAATTCAACATTTCTTACAGATTCTTTAGGTGCAATATACTTTTCAAGAGTAGCAATGATATCTAATTGGAGAGGATTAGTGTGACTCACCATTAATTCTCCTTTAACCTTGTGCATGTCTCCTGACATGGTGGTTAGGCTGGCATGGTCATCATTGGTATCTATTTGAGATATTGTATTTAGTGTTTGTGGTACTTGCTACTTTATATTGCAAGTTATACTGTGCTCTTTGGATGTATGCATATGTGTTGTTTGACTATTTTGCACTAACTCATTGTTTTGTCTTTTTGCATCATCAATTGGTAGAGAGTTACTAGTTATTGGCATCATAACAACATTAGATGTTGGGGGAAGGGGATTTTCCAAGGATTCCAGATGTGTAATTGGTTCAGTTGATTCCAAAAGCTCTTGGTAGCTCCTTATTTTGAAGGTCTTGCTTATAGCCTTCCATATTTTAGATGGATTCGTGGAAGGTGGTTTCCAATGTTAAGAATTTTTAATTGTGTCTTCCCGTAGTTTATCTTCCTCTCTTAACCTCATTATTGGAATTTCTTTAGGGATTTCTTTGCAAGTGTCCACATTGATACAAATCTGGGCATATCCAAAAGGTTTCTTCTCAATTTGTTGTATGCTCATCCATGCACAACGATCTTCCTATGTAGCTAGCTATTCAAGCCCATTGGTTGTCCAATATTTAAATGGGATGTTGTGGAAGTTAATCCAAAGTGGGATTCTTTAGACTTTAAGGTTTTTAAGGTTCAAGTGTGACTGCTAAGTTTGTAGGAAGATAGGATGGCAAAATGCCGCAGACCTTCCTCCATAATCTTTTGGATTTCTGAAGTGGAAGTAAATTTGAACATAATCAAGTTCTCTTCAGAGAGAAGAACATCTGTCAAGCCTCTGGTCTTTTACAGCTTGCTGGCACATTGAGAGACTAAAAGAAAAGGTGGTCTCTTGCCAAAGAAAAAACCAACTAAGGTTGGTTCCCAAGCCCAAGCTCCCTCCTTCAAAATTTCAAGGTTGGGGCAAACAACTAATCTACCATCCATATCCTTCGGTGGTGAGTAGGACAAGGTCAATGGAGTTTCATAACCCACTACTTGCTTCCAAGATCTGGGAGGAGCATCCAATGGAGAAGAAATTTTTGGGTTTGAGGATGGAGGAGGGCAGAGGTGGAAACTCAGGTAAGGAAAGGATTGATGTACTGGTCATTGTGAAAGTTGGATAATCTATTAGGAAAGATTCAGCTTTTGGTTATGGGTTGTCATAACCTAGAATAGCTCAACAAGGAACGTTTGCAGGGTGGGAGAGTGAATTTTTTGTGGAAAGCCAATTATATCCTTGGGTATCTTGTGTTGGTTATTTTTCAATGAAGAGTTCTAGCAGGAGGAAACCTAGGTAGAGAATGTGCAAGAACTGTTAAGGGTGCCATGAATGCAAAGTTAAAGGCTACGATAATAGTGGTGTAGTGGTTTAATGAAGTAGTTTTCGGGTAAGGATGTTCAAAGGAAGGGGGAAGAAGAATCATGGCTTCTGCGTGTAGTGAGAATTAGGAGACTTCCTCTTATGTTGAGTTATGTTTTTTTTATTTAACTTGATAACTCTAAAGACAATCTTCTTAAAGTAAATGCGTTTTAGGAACGAAATTGCAGTAAAACTATGATTATGAAATTCATTACCTTTACATTAAAATATAATCTACAAGTTATTCTTAATTGAGATTCCATATAAACAGAGTTCTAAAACTAAAAATATTCATATATTAATGAGTATAATTATTTTTTGATGAATATGTAATTTTTTAAGAAGAGATTAAATTCAATAAATTGATCTATGATAATAATTCATTTTGAGATATTATTGTATTTGTGAGAATGCTCACAAATGTTCATACATCTGTTATATAAGATCGTCAAAATTGAAAATATCAAAGTTTTTTTATGCAAGTATAATTGACATCCCTAAGTACCAAGCTATATACTTGTTGTCAGCCAAAGTTTGCCTATGACAAAATCATTGGACATGGTACATATTAAATAACAGTATTTAAATAATCAATAGAAATTTCATCACTTTGAATTTGGTATGGAAGAATTAAATGGAATGAAACTTGGAAAGAAGCTTTTACATGTTCAAATAGTTTGCAAGACGGTGGTTTAGCAAGGTGGAAATTTGCAGCTTAAGATTGTTTTTTACTTGGTGAGAAATGTTTTTGCCGATAGTAACCCGAGTATGTAACACTTAAAGAGAGCTTGCATATAAATTTCTCCTTAAGGTTTAATTTTGGCGTGATGAATTAAAGGTCGAGTTTAACTTAGGAGGTGATTACTCGATAACTGAAACCTGCAGTTTATCACCAAGTACTGGGTTCATGATTTGGTTATTAGATTAAGCTGCCTGGTTATTAACTCTGATCACATCGGTAGCTTGAGCACGTAATTTGATCTTAAATGCCTATATTCTGTTTAATAGCTGATTTAAAATATGAATATAAGGTTTTTCTGTTATCAGATTAAATAGGCTAAGAATTCAATACTAACTTTTAGTCGTATAGATTCAAAAAAAAAGTTTTAGACCTACAAGTCAACTTAAACCCACGAGTGTTCGATGTTTACTTATTTTTACAAGGTAACTGGTGATGTTTGAATGAGTTAATTAGCGCATTTTGTAAATAACATATTTTTTATATGTGGAAGACATACTTTTCCGCATTATTATTTGGTTGGCGCCTAATTCAGTTAAATTATGTAATAAATTATATTTAATGATTCATTTGATAGATTTATAGAATTGTAAGTTAAAAATTTTCCACAAGGAAAGACAAAAATATTCTTACATTACGATTATTTTCATTGATTATAGCTCCAACTAAGATTGATTTAAAACCATAAACTTAATAGAATGTGCGTGATATAATATCCAATATTTAAAAATTGATAATGTGATGCTCCAATAATTCTTATACCCCAGTTATCCAATTTGTTCCCCAATTATATCATTAATTATCAAAATTCTCATTAGTTTTAAAAATGTTGTTTTTCAGTCATAAAAATTTATCTTTACAAGCACAACTTTACAAAATTTTACATTTAAAAGTACATACAATAAAACAATTTTACTCAATTTAATCTGCTAACTTCTCCTAAACTTCACTTTGTCAATCATATGTATTAGGGTTATCGACAATTTTTCTATCTCCTAAAAAAATAGCGACAAGGGGTGAGCTGCTTACTCAATAAGATAACTAATCGAGTACCATTAAAATCAAATAAGTCACTGTATATAAAAATTAGTCAAGTGATTTATACATATAATATTAAAATATACAACAATACTCAGCCTATCTGAGCACTCATCAACCATCCAAACTTTTATCATAAGTAATGATTAATACTACTATTATTTTATTAATGTCATTTATGTTTTATCTCATTATTAACTGAATTGTCTAGGCCCTGCTTATCGTAATAGGCTTACATTCAATGATTTGTCGGCTCATCTTTACTCATCGTAATCACTCACTAAGTGAAAACATAATTAGACGTATAAATATTGACACTAGGTACCTCAATTCCTCAATCTAATTTGGTATCCCTGTACTACTGTACCTAGCTATCGACACAGGATATCTCCAAGACTTAGGATATCTCGGTACTACTTTAGAACCTAGTCATCGACATAGGACATTCCTGGGGCTCAGGATACTGGATACCCAAATATTTGCTCCACAGATAAGTACCTAGCCATCACTCGCTTATATTTAAATAGCTTATCAATCTATGACTAGCAAATGTAACCTATCTTAGACAAGCCACGTATTCACAATTTACACAATTTATTAACAACCTATTATAAATTAGTCTCTATTTAATTAATGACTAATTCAAAATATGATTTACTATAAAATAATTTATTAATAGCAAAATACTACTATAAGAGGACAATCTAAGGTTATTCTTACTTGATTTTCGAACTTGACTAATTGATTAGTCCAATATACTCTTTAATCCGCCCTTCAAACCCAGACATTACAAAATTCTTTTAAACTTATTTAAGAAAAATTTTCAACTTAATTACACTTAATAATCCAAAATTATTCTTTTTTTACTTAATTCTTAATTATTTAAAATATCCTTTCTTAACCTAATCACCATAACTTATAAAATAACTTAAACTATTAAAAGTCCTATTTTACCCTCATTTGTTTTTATTATTACAAAATACCCTTATAGGAATTAAATTTCAATTTTACCCTTAAATTTTACATTTTCTATTTTGTTCCCTAATACAATTTGATTTTTCCTAAATTGTCTTCTTCTCCCTCTCCTCTTCTCCTACCTTCTCTTTTCCTCATTTTTTAGTCATCTTTTTTCCATTTTTATTTTTTTCATGACTTCAAATTATTTGCCCAAATAATCACAATATTTTGTCCAACTATAAAATAGTGTAGGATGACTAAAACTTACAAATAAAAGGCAAAAAATTTTTGTTAAAAAAATTTACCTATTTGAAGTTCTAAGCCTTTATAAGGGTTTTTTTAGATGTTTACCTCCACAATTTTCTTACAATTTACTCTAAAATAAACAAAATGAGAAAATACATGAAAAAACTTCACATGCAGGAGAAGGATGATATATTTAAATACTTACTAGCTAGAAAACAAATGGAGAGGAAGAAGAAGACAACTTATTAGTTGAGTGTTTAATTGACCATATGCTATCTTCTTATATATACACCTCCATTAATTTGTTGTATTGCCTGGGTTTGTTTGTTAAGGTTGAGCTCTTTTTGGTCTTTTTGTGGTCTTTACAAATAAGACAAGATGTTTAAGGTTTAAAAATTCAATTAATATTAAGTTGTCATAAAATGATTGAACAAAATTGAAAAATCTTAAAATATAATTAAAAAAAGATTTTTTCATTCACAAAAGAAATTAAAGTTTAATTTCAATTTCAATTAAAGAAAGAAACGGTTAAATAAAAATTAATTAATTTTATAAAAATCAATTAGTTTACAATTGGTTCTAAAAATGAGACAGTTTTTAGTTTGCGCACTGCATGATCCAATCTATATAAGAGATTACAATGCATAACTCAGTAACGATTCTTTAAAAGCAAATTGCCATGATTTTCAACCCCAGAAATTTGTATTGCTAATGTATCTTTTGAAGCTTGACAAAAGTTGTTTGGCTTGTTGCCATCGTTAGTCCTTTCAGAACCCCACATGACATGATGGTCCTACAATGTTGTTTTCATTTTTTTCACCTAAACCTTTAATGAAATTGAATGGGCCAACTGCGTTTAAATAATATCTTTCTTTTACTTTTCCTCGATGAATTACGTCTGAAAATCTTATCTCCAAAAATTATAATTTGTTGTTAAAAGTAAAGTAATGACAGAATAATTCTTATTCCTAATTGTCATTATAATTTATAAGTCTTGGCATTAAAGATTTCTGACAAGGGAATCGTGGATACTGGATACTATTAAATATGAATTTTGGTCGTTAAAAAATTCAAAGGAGGATCATATTTCCTACATAGAACCAAACATTAATATGTGACGTCAACTGAATAAACAGTAGCCAATCATATCTTCTTCTTCTACGCCTACTTATTTTAATTCAATTACCGAGATCACTCCTTTTAATTCTTCAATTCTTTTGTCATATTTTACAACTCGATCATATTTCACTGTTATTTAAATTTACTTTCTATTACTTCTTTTTTTTTTAATATCATAAACCTTTCACATTTAATAAAAATTTTACCTCAAATAAACTGAATGTCTGGCTCTACTCTTAGCCAACACCCTGGCCGATGTGTGAGGCCATCCTCTTCTGCTTAACGCTAAGTTCCTCCAAAGGATTTCCCGTTCCTCTAATATCCTGGCTGAATCTTCTGAAGTTCGTAGACAGACCTCACAATTTTACATCCGCAGAAGAAGACCTTGTACCATAGTTTGCAATCTTCCTTGTTGCCATATCCTTTTCTTCACTTGGATCCACTGTCTCATGTCCCTGTCAAACGTGATCAACTGGAGTACCAACAGTGTCAACTTCAGTGTCGTTCTGGTCCTGTCTAACTTCTACTTTTCCGAATATTGAGATCATTTAAAAACATTTACATAACACCTTATGTACTCTGTTTCACTATATTTTAGATTCTATTCTATTACATTACATGGTACGTCCCTAAACATCAGTTCTTTATTCCTGTCTTCTAATTCTTAAAATTAACTAATTTACTAATCTGATTGAAATGAACTCCTAGTATTGTTTTCCTATTATTATTCTGAATCTGTGCTGAGAAACATGTATAGTCGTCTATCAAATGACTTGAGCCATTAATTCAATTTTATGTTTCCTCCTTCCATTGCGGGGAAACGTTGGGAATCATTGCATTCGTGCGTTTCGAACAGTCGGAAAGAAACACAAGTGGCATAAGACCAAATTAAAGTCTTCTTATTTCGTTTTTCCTTATTCTAAAATTCGTTGAAGTAAACAACCAGGTTGGCTTGAGTTGGGGATGAAAGGTGACGAAGCTTCGTGCAATACCCTTGCAGTTGCATGCAAAGTGTGAAAGCAGCGCATGGCAACCTCTATTTTTTCGCATTACTTTTCAGGTTTTGTAACAGGTAAAATGTCAGAGAAACACCGCGCGCCGTCATTTTTGCCGTTGAACCGCTCCATATTGTCAGGACTTATTGCGAGTAAATAAATCCATGCAAGTATTTTTCATTTTTCCTTATTGCGATGGCAGACCGCTAGTCCTTCTGGAGGCACAAAGTTTAATTGGCTTTCTTCGTTATGTTCGATTAAACCTAATATCATGCAATTTAACTTGGTTCAAATTAATATCAAAGTCAAATGAAATAATCTCAAAACTTACCAAATTAATATAATTGGTTAAGTTGTGAATTTAATGCCTAATTTAAAGAACTCTTGACAAATATTAAAAATGGAAATGTTCATACTTTTATTCAACTCGCAAAACATAAAACGAATCTATAACCTTTTCCTCAGTTCTTTCATTGTTTCCTCTTTCAATATGATCTTGCGAAATTCATTAGAAATCTAATAATATTAAGATTTTGTATCTTCCCCATCGAAGTCATTTCTGATATATTTCTTTTTGTATCGTTTGACTCTCTACTTGTTATTTGTGCTGTTTTGTTTACTTAAAGCAGGAGATGAGGCGGAAGGGATCCATTAATTTATTAGAAGATAAATGAAATTTCCACGCAAGACTTAGTCCAAAAGTCGCATAGAATGTGAAGCCATCCTTGTCATCAGCTCCAGGTTTTTAGGGAAAGGCCAATACTGCCTCCCAAAACCTGTGGGCTAAAATGCTACATATGGTTTAATATGTATAAACGCTTGACTATCCAGGAAAAGACTTGGATTCTCAGCCACCATCTAATAAGAAGATGCTTGCCCTATAAACTAATCCTTTATTGTCCATCATTAGCCAGTGGAACGCTAGAATAATTAATGCACAAGTAGTATTGAGAAGTCAAGTAGATTTTACTAATTTATTGTCCTTATTTCCTGTATCTCCAACAATTGTGGTTGGACACGCTAGAAACAAGATGTGACCTCTTCCTTATCTTTGAAACTTAAGTCTTATTTCTAGAATCATATTATGAAGTTCAGAATCTCCAATCACCTCATTTTCCACTGTTGTAGGTTACAAATCTACTGTCATGATAGATGGGACGCCTCCTTGTTCTTCATAATTAATGATCAATTTGGACTCGTGAGTTTAAGAAACAGCACATCAGGATGCGTAGTAATATACCCGAAAACAGGACTAACTTATTCCTCGTTTGAAGTTAGGATCATAGAATTGAAAGAAATATAGAATTGCAAATTTCAGTTCTAATACCACTTGAATAACAATTCTAATTCTAATTCTAATTCTAATTTATCCTCTTAAAAATGCAAAATAATTGAGTAAATTTTGAGTTACAAGGTGTTTACACCGAAAAATAGGTTTGACTTATTTTTACTGTTTTGGGCCGAAAACCTGAAGTTCAAAGGAAAACCCATAGTTCGGAGTCCAAAAGTAGTCCATTGATCTTAGCCCATCAGATTCGAGTGTCCAGCAGATAAGGATGTAGTAGAGTTGGAGTTAGATTGAGAGTCTAGAAGTTCAAGATAAAGAGGAGATAAGATGATAAACTTGATAGACATCAACCCAAACTCTATCTCTATTAGATATGATAAAGTTTATCCAAATCTTTATCTTTATCTAGTAAGATAAAATTTTATCAAGATTACAAGTTGAATTACAGTAGGACACTCATCATCGTTGACTATAAATAGAAGTTTTGAAGTAGAAAAAAGGCTCTCCAACATCTCACATATCAAAAGCCTGGCATCCCAGCAAACCTATTAGCTTGTTTCTATATTCGGCAATCCTCTATTTTCTCCTTAGCATTAGTCTTTTCTTTTCAATTGATTTTTAATTTCTTAGTCATTGCGTTTTGCCGAATTGTTTATCAATAAAACAAAGTTCTTTTCTATTAGATTTTTTGTCCCTTTCTAGCATACATAATTGTTTGATTTCAGTCAGAAATTACGAGTCGCAATATTTTCTTTCTTATTTGCTAGTTTGGAATCATTTTAAATTCCTGGCACGCTCACAAACACATTCACACCGAAACAAAGGGCTACGTGTTAACCTTTAATCAAAATAAAGGCAAACATATTTTTGGCACGCTCGGTGGTACCACGCAATGACGAGAATAAGATCTAGTAAGAGTACTGACATTTCCATTAGTGGAGGTGATGATGTGGAAAACGTTGCAACAACAACGCAGGAAGACCAACCTCAATCCGTTGACTTAAGTCAAGCAAGCAACATTGAGACCCTTTTGATAAAGGTTCTGGAGGCCATAGAAAAATCGACAGCTAAGACGAACACTCTCTTGAACACTATGGGGAGTAACCAAAACGAGCTTTTAGTCGCGATTAGCGAATTAGCCATGCCAGGAAAAGACAAAGGCATAGGCAGAGAAGAGTCAAGCAAGACACTGCGTCAAACTGAATCGCAGGCCAGCAAGTTACCAGTGGCTGCAGAGAATCAGTTAGTGGCGCTCATGGTCACTCCAACTGGGGGTGAAGGGTCGTCAACCAAGGTGACCAAGTTGGGAGAAACTTCTCCCCTGAAGGTGCTCGGGGGGCAATCCACCAGGGTTGACAGCCCCAACAAGGAGAAACAGCTAGTGACCACCTACCAGCCACCTCGCAGAAGGGATGAGACACCGATTGCTGCCCTGCCTCCGGTGTCTATCAACCACAAGACCCCTGTTCAGTTCTACAGCCACACTGGACTAGCGACTCAACCT
>JAOTAY010000002.1:16525594-16548036 GCA_025629805.1 Erythroxylum baracoense
AACATTTACTCATTTCCCATATTTCCTAAGAATACATAATCATAAGCAAAGATGAATGACTTTCAAAAACCATAGCAAGAGCTTAACATTCAACACTTTTACTCATGATCAATCAACATTCGTCACCTTTAGAAACTGAGCAATCTAGAGGTAGACTCGGAAAATGTGTTTAATTAAGATATATCCATATATATACTCAACACCATTCATAATCATGACATTCCACAACTTTGCATATCATTTTATTTCTCCACTACTAAGATTCATATGCATAATCATGAATTAAAGGACTTTTTAGGGTTGTAATGTGGGCAAGGGTGAGGTGAGATGTATTTTGGTAAAGTAGCATGAAAGTTATTAAAGATAGTGAAACAAGAAAAACACTCAATATACCATCAAGTGAAAAATCCAACATTCACTCACAATTGTATACATCAACTATAATGAATGCAAAAACTATATTTCCTAGCTCACATTCAAGCTCTCTCACCACAAACCACAAGAAACACAAATCACTTACAAAAGTTGATAATAAACAAAACTTTGCAACCATTGGAAGTGACCATTGAAAGCAACATCCACTTCATATCCAACGTACTCAAATAACCTATTCAATATTAGTTATCTATCATTAGTAATTGATTAAATTAATGAAATTTAAAAATTATTTTCAAAGTGTCATTCCACCTTGGACAAGAATTTTGTTAAAATCAATACTCATCGAGAACAACAGAACATTCTCCTTAATTACTTTAGGGTGATGAATCATAAATTGATTACTTACCTACCTCCATATAGTTAATGTTATATTCAATGACTAGTGACTGAGTTATACTTAACTAGAATAGGTCACAAGCAATACCAAAATATAGCAAGCTCTATATAAGGTACTTTAGTGATCTCAAGTCGAAGGATTATTTATATAATCATCATAATAAGCATTTTCGAAGACATACAAGTAATGTTCCAAGTGGATTTCTCATATGGGTCCAGTTCAATGAACTTGTTCTCTAACAAACAACTACACTTTTGTTTAAGTATCTTCTTACTTTAGTATATGAGATTGACTACTTCCCTTATAAAGCAAAATAATAATATATGTTATTTTTATGCTCTATCAAGGTCTATTCTTAATTTAATAATGAATAGTAACAATTTAGGAATAATACATAAATGTAATATGAATATTATAATGATAACCTCTTTATAATTTCATTTGCAATGTATATTTATCCCATGAATTTTGTCATATACATCTGAATATGTATAAGATAAAGAATCATTTAAATTATTCTTTTTCTAAATTATAACCAATCGATTGGCTATAGAGCATAAACTAACAATCTCCCAATTGCACTAAGCCAATTTTTTAGGTATCTTATATCATATCACCATATGAAGATCATACTATTTTTGGGATAATGGTTTATTGGGATAATGAGCATTTGCTTAAGTCTTACAATTTTCATCTTAATTATCATCATAATTAATATAAACTACCTAAAAATATACTTAGATCTTTGATGAGACCTTAGGTCCCTTTGTATATCAAACAACTATAGTATTCCATAATACATTACTATTTGATCTATCCAAGGAACTATACTAACTTAATTAGCAATCAATATTACATTAGAATATTTTCAATATCAAAATAATATCGTTCTAAGTAAAATATACCTTAAGTAGGATTTACTTTTAAATTTAATATCTTATAATCTTGAACTCAAATGTCAACTTATGCATAAAATAATTTATATCTTTAATACTTTACAAGTATCAGATATCTTAAATACTAAAAACATTTAGTACATTATCTACATACTTACACTTAAAATAGGTAAATAACTTCCATATCTATCTTTATAGGTCTAATTCTCATAATTAAGATATTACCTTTTCCGAAAATTATGCTTTCACTTACCTTATTATAGACATGATAAATTCATAATCTTCTCTAAAAAAACCTTTTGAATTCATCATAAAATTAAAATTTTAACATCTAAATTCATAATCATCTCCAAAGCAAACCTTTTGAATTCATCATAAAATTAAAATTAACATCTAAATTCATAATCATCTATAAAACAAACCTTTTGAATTTAACATAAAATTAAAATTTTAACATCTCATAGTCTTTCAACTATACATCCAATATATCAATAAATGCACCAGTTAGTTCCAATTGGATTCATTATCATGAGATTTGAACTTTTCAAATTTCATCTTATTCCACTACTTATGCTGAAAACCATTATCCTATAAGTTTTCATTGAAATAAACAATTTGTTCAATTGTGTAAGATTATATCTATCCTTTTGGATCTCTCATAATCTTCTATTATCTAATTTAGTTATAAACTTATTGGATAATACATGTTTCAACTAAGCATAACACCCTAAAATCATTAAGTTTATCTCTTTCAAAGTCTTACCATTTTATATCTAATATGAAATCTTACTAATTGATTTAATCAGAACTACTAAATGTAAGTTATTATACTAGGTATAGTTATAGAAGAAATAATATTGCATTATATAATATCTCACATTGTATAATCCTCCTCACACAAATTCATACTTCTATGGAATTCAGTTGTGGAGATATTCACCAAAGAATCTTATTCCCTATAGATAACCAAAAATTTAAAACTTACCACACCAATCTCATTAAAGTGCTTCAGTATTATTAATTTTTAATTTCTACTTATATTTAAACAATTTGAAATTTTTAAAATTTTAAATCAATACATCATTTATTACATATGAATGTATCAAAAAAGTCATTAATACTTCTATTGAGATATAAGAATCCTCATTTTATGAATTGTTATTCTATCCAATACATCATATTTACAAATTTAACAATTCGATACCATTATCATCCTTTCACCAAAGGTTAATTTGGTTATTCTTTAACTTAACAAGTTTTATATGATTCATAATCATAAGGATACATATATCCTTGTATATAACTTTATGATTCTCTTCAAGTTGATTCAACCAACATGACATAAAAGGATAGTTTGGGTTATCCAACTTTGTATTCTTGCCACTTATGTTAAGCATAGATCTCCTTTGACCTAACTTATACAAACTATTTCTATAAATTTATATTAATTATTTTACTCAATAATCTATTTCTCATCATTCCTTGAACTTTACATTAATGTTGAATCCAAATTCAGTATCAAATAATCATAAGAATTAAATAAATATACATATGATCTATATTATATCACGTATATGCAAGAAAACTCATGTAATCATTTTCTTTTAATAACAACTATCGTTATACTATAGCAAATGCCTTTATTTGTAATACATGTTTATGCTTTTAGTAGGATAAATTGAGTGAAACAATTTCATCATGGTATTATACCTTTTAACTCTTTATGCAACCTCTTGCGTCTTGCTATCATAATACTAATATACATCTTACATGTTGTCACTGAAGTTTATAAGATATTAGTCAACTCAAAATATCATTACACTTTGTCATAAATATAATATTGACATATCTCTAAAACTTTGTAACTAAATCTTCAATAAGGATTTATAGTAAAATTACATAATAGACATACAAGTTTTCTATCTTACTTTGAGAACTCTTCTCGAACTTAACCTATATCCAAGAGATTTGGTTCACTAATTTAATATCAACTATACTAAATAAGGTATATTATACCTAAAACAAAATGTAAATGTAAGAAAAGGAAGTAATTGATTATATGTCATGACTGCCAAATAAGATCAAAATTTTAATAATATATTTGGTTACTCCAGCTATTTTATTCAAAATAATAACCCTTACTATTATTTAAAAAGATTATTATAATCTCTCTAATGATATTGGATCCCATTTAAATTAATTGATCTTGAGTCACTTAACAAACCAACTAAACTTAAATTAGATAGATAACAAATTTATCAATCACATCTTATGTGACTCGTAGATCCATTAAGTAAAAACTCTTACTAAAAGATATCTTATATATTATTTCTAACATTTCCTATAAATTTATATGATCATAAATCACTCATTTGTACTATACAAATTTAGTTAAGTAGAACCCATTAATTTAAAATGAAACATAATCGGGTTAAAGAGATCTTGAATAAATAAGTTTTACAATAAATAGAACTTTCATTTTATTCTTAAATAGTGGAATGCAACAATCATGTTATCAATGTGTACTTAATATTTTTAATTTTATTTGTCTCATCATATTATGTATAAGCAAGAAAAGTCATGTAATCATTTTTTAATAATAACTAATATCATACTGTAGCAAATGCCTTCATTCATAATTTATATTTATGTTTTTAGTAGGATAAATTAAGTGAAACAATTTCATCAAGATACTATACCTTTTGGATTTACTTTATGCAACCTCTTATATCTTACTATCTTAATACTAACATACATCTTACATATTATCATTGAAGTTTATAAGATATACGTCAACTTAAATTTTCATTGCATCTTATCATCAATATAATATTAACATATCTTTAAAACTTCATAACCAAATCCTCGATAAGGATAAATAGCAAAATTGTATAATGGACATAAAACTTTTCTATCTAACTTTGAGAACTTTTCTCAAACTTAACCTATGTCTAAGAAATTTAGTTCACTGATTTAATATCAATTATACTAAACAAGATAAATTATACTCAAAACAAAATATAAATGTAAGAAAAACAAGTAATTGGTTATATACTGTGATCACCAAATAAGATTAGAAGTTTAATCATATATTTGGTTAATCCTACTATTTTATTTGTAAAAAAGCCCTTACTACTATTTAAAAAATTACTCTAAAAATTACTTTAATCTTTCACTGACTAGGATCCAATTTAAATTTAATTGATCTTGAGTCACTCAATAAATTAACTATAAATTAGGTAGATAACAACTTTATTAATCATATCTCATGTGATTCCTTGATCCATTATAAGACAACTCTTGCCAAAATATATCTTATATATTATTCCTAGCCTAGCTTCAACTAAATTTATATAATTATATGCCACTCCTCAAAATCATACAAATTTAGTTAAGAAAATTTTATTAATTTAAAATAAAATGTATTTAGGTTAAATGGAACTTGAGTCAATCAATAAGCTTTATAATAAATAGAAATTTGGTTTTATTCTTAAATAATGGAAAGTAACAATCACATTTTCTTTCAATCTCTTGGGTAATTGGTAAGCACCTATACTTGATCAAGATTTCTCTAAATCATAATCCAAATCCATCAAAAACGACAACCTTCTTTTTAGTCGAAAGTCACCTTGGTCTCTCTTCTTTTGTTTTTTGTTTTTGCTCTAAGGCTACTCTCTCCTAATGAAGCAATTTATGCCTTAAGTTTTGCTTTTTACACTCTTTAGTGCATTACACATGTCATCTTCTAATTGGTCATCTTTAAAGATTCATCACCATTCAATTAATGATTCTTAACTCTTACGAAAGCCTCTAATTGGTCATTAGGTGTGACTCATTAGTCCACTAATACCATTTTATACAAAAGGACCAAATTGTCCTTTAATGAGTTTAATTCACCTACTAACCGAATTAAATTCTGAAAATATTCAACAACTGTCTTATTATCAAATTGACCATGAAATACTCTAATTAGGGTCAATACTTATTAATTGGGTGCTTTAAAAAAATTTCAAATGGGTTTAAAATCATCAATACTCATTATTTTCCAAAAAGGACATTTTAATCCTAAACTTTCGAAACTCCTGAAATTTATTCGATCGGACATACTTTCGATTCATTTTATTATCATTAGACTATAATACCTATTCCAAATGATATAAAATTTTTAAGTTGGGCCTCTTAAAATCATTATTCAAGTGAGAATACTATTCACCCGGACTTACTATTCATTCGGAAATAGTATTCATCGAAAATAAAAATTTGTATTCAAATAAAAGGAAAAGTTCAAAGTTTTACAAATAAAATTTTCATTTAATAATTAAAATATATTTAAAATAAATATTAATAATTTTTATTGATAATAATTAATATGTATTATATAAGAAATTAGAATAAATTTAATTAATTAAAAATAATTCACCTTTAAGTTTTATCTAATATCTAATTATTATTAATAATAAAAATATAATTATATTGACATTAGTAATCAAATACGTTTTCATTCTCATTTGAAAGAAAAATTAAAAAAAAATAAAGTAAAACCAAACTTTCCGTAAATTGAAATTCTAAAATCAAGGGAACCGTGCTTTCACTCTGTACTGCTAGTGCTCTGGAGTTTCTGTCAGAAACGTCAAAATTGTTCGTTCCAAATTAATGACCTCAAACGAACTTCACGAGATAAAAGATACTAAAATATCAGGAGAACTGAAGGTCTGGTTGTGTCCGGTTGGCAAGTGTACAATCCATCGACAAGTGGACATTAATGACGGCATCAATTTTGTATCTTTTCGAGTCTTTTCTTTTGACAGGAAAAAAGAAATAGAAAACATAAATTCGTGAATAATACAATATTTAGTTAAATTACATCTAATAAAGTTTAAAATGTTATTAAAGCATCTAGTAAGACTAAGAAACCTTTTTACTAAATTACCCCTTTATATTTATAACCCTCTTTTTTAAATTTGGATTTTCGTTATTTCAAACTCTTACTTTAGAAAATTCTTCAAATTTACTATTTTAATAAAAATATAAGAGACTTCTTTATTAATATTAATAAACTCCAAATTTAACATTAAGAAAATACTGTGTAATTTATTAATAGTCAAGTTTGCAGAACTTATAACATAATAGATGCTACAGTTCTTATAAATAGCCCTTTACTTCTCATATTAGCGGAATTGTTACTGAGTTATTGTTGTTGTAGACTTTGCCACCATTTATACGAATGCTTTAGTTAGAAATTTAGGTAATCTTTTAACTCTAAAGCTAGGCAACATGATCGAATGTTAAATTAGGACTTTTCTCGTCTAAAAGAATTTATTTATTTAATCTATTCAAAGCTAATAGACAAATAAAAATTAAAAATAACTTTTGATTTAATCTACTTTTCACGTTAGATTGATATATTTTGATAAACTTTAACTCGTTAAATCTTTATGAATGCAATAATTCAAATATTATAGTAAAAATTTTAAATACGTAAATTATTAAGTGATGGTCATCAAATTTTTTTCTACATATAATGTAATTACCTAATTTTATTTTGAATTGTTTTTTTTATGTGTATGTTGATAGCTTAAAAAGAATTTAGCCCTTTTAATCCAAAAGTGATAAGGCCCATATACTAGAAATCCTTTAAGGCACAACTATAAGTACCACAATACATAAAGTCACCTAGCAAATTCATACTAAGGATTTAAGCATGTTATCCAATATTAAATCAATAAAAGAATTTTGTTGTTTGTTGAAATTGATCAAACTATCTTAATAGATGAAGATCCATTTCCATCTGCTGCAACTGTTAATGTAATGGAGTTTGATTTACAACTTCAATTGGAAATGAAGAGGAGCCAGATGAATAGACCTTCACAGAGATAAGCCATGAAACTTAAATTTCGAGCGTAGAAAATCATAAAGAACTTTGAGGAGCTAAAAAAGTATGAGAGTGTCAATATAACTTTTGAGAAGGAAGAATTCCAAATAAAGGATGAAGTTCAATTTGAATCTTGGGAATCTGCTCCTGTAAAGATTCATAACTTTAGAAATATGGAAGTTCTTCAATATCATATATTTGGTTTGCTCAAGGAATTTCTGTTTCACAAAGAAAATATGTACTTGACCTCTTAATTAAAACTTGAATGCTTGCCAGCAAATCAGTTAAAAGGCCTATGGAAATGAATCATAAGCTTGGAAATTTTGTAAACGCAATTCTAGCAAATATAGGGTGCTATCAACGGTTTGTTGAGAGATTAATTTATCTGTCTCATACTAGGCTAGATATAGCGTATGCATTAAGTGTTGTCAGTCAATTTATGCATCAGCGGAGTGAAAAACACATGGATGCGGTATATCAAATCTTGAGGTACTTGAAAAGCTCTCCAAGAAAAGATTTGCTCTTCTCAAAGAATAATGTTTCGAACACTGAAGGATACACAAATGCATATTAGGCAGGCGATTAAACAATTAGAAAATCTACATATGGTTATTTTACTTTTGTGGAAGGAAATCTTGTAACATGGAAAAGCAAGAAGCAAAAGGTTAATGAAAGGTCAAGTGCAGAAGTTGAGTTTCAAGGTATAGCTCATGAAATATGTGAATTATTATGGATTAAGCGTGTTCTATCATATTTGAGGATTGAGAATACAAAACTTATAAATCTTTATTGAGATAATAAGACTGCTATTGAGATTGCACAGAATCTTGTAGAATATGATTATACCAAATATGTTGAAGTTGACAGATATTTCATTAAGAAAAAGTTAGATCAAAAGATTATTCAATTTTTGTATGCTAAGTCTGAAAATCAATTTACTGAAGTCCTTACAAAGGCATTTTCAAAAAGGGCATTTCAGAATGTGATTGGCAAGTTGGACATATTGAATATTTATGCTCCAATTTGAGGCAGAGTGTAGACGTTAGATGTTGTATACAATACTAATTATAGGAGTTATCGAGTAAAATAAACATAGGAGACATTTATTAGGGATTAATTAAGTAATTATAAGAGTTTGGTATATATTTTTTCTTAGAATAGAATTCTTTCTAAAAATGTAATTGTATCCACATATATTGCCTCCATAGTAGAGAAAAAATCATTGCAGTTTTTAACCCTAAAATATCATTGTTTATAGCAACTTTTAACTCTACTTATTACTATAATAGTCTTTTATACATTGCTCTATTTCCCTTTTCTTGCTATAAAGTAATTTTATTCGTTACACAATAATTTCAAACTTATAAATGTATTTTTAGATTTAACAAAGTATGAACCATAGGAAATAGATCTTTCCGATTATTTTGAGAATTATAGTAGATGAACTACTGAGCTATAAAGGATGAATTTTAAAATAATTAAAAATATTGTTGATATTATTTGGTTATTATTAAATATCTCATTTGAAATAAATAAAATATATTGCTATATAAACGTTAAATACCTCATTTGAATTTCATAAAAGCATAAATTATAAAAATTTGCTCAGATTGGAGAAGTTCCCTTGTGAACAAAGATGTGCATTACTTTGTTTTTGAGAATTAAAAAATAATGTAATCATTAGTTTATTGTCAATTATCGTGCAAACCACGGCCTATTTGATTCCTAATAGATGGAAATTAAAAGCTTTAAAGTCTTTTTTAAAATGTGATTAAATATTTTAATCAATAAAAAATAGTAATTTTCAAAATTTAAAACACCAAGTCAAACAATAATTAAAGCTCTAATGTGAAAGCAAACAGTCCAAATTACTCCTGAGTGAAAGGATACTGTTTAAAAATGAATTATATATTACCATGTTAGAGGATTTAGTTTCAATTAAAGCATAAGACGAAGGAAGAGAGAAAATAATATATTAACACACTTCTTATAAAACCTATCAAAATTTGGTGAATTTATACATGGAACTTTTTCACTTTCATCTCACCCTTAAGGCTTGTTTAATGGCTGCCTCTGAAATTCCAGATATCATCCCACCAGTAAGGCTCATCATTATCATTTTCAGAACTATGATCCATAGTTTCCCAGTAAGGGTAGGAATCGTCCAACCCTTTCTGAGACCACATCCATTGCTCCTCGTAAGTCCAAGACAATGGCCACTCCTCCCACCACACAGGTTCTCCCTCCCAGTTTGCCATTCGCGCAGGATGACCAACGAGTTCTGCATCATCAGTTTGACACTTGAAAAGTGACTGGGTTTGATTTTCAAGATCTATAACCGAGTCGGGGTTAGTGTTTTCATGTGAAGTGACCATATTGTCAATTTGCCCTGAAGGGTCCGAAACAGATTCATCACTATCAGCAGTTGGGGAGACAGATTGATCACGATCAGTAGTTTTCAACTCTGTTATGTCAATTTCCTTGTCCTTACCTTTATCTTTACATACCTTCTTGTTCTTGTTGTCCGTAGCATTACTCCTAGTGACCACCGACGCTGACCTTCTCATTATTGCCTTCTTAACTATAACGAAAGAGCGTGCATCCAGAATTGGTTTTCGGCGACATCTTCTAGCTCTTGCATGCATTCTTGCCCACCTTGATCGGCTGTCCTCTTCTTCTCTGCTTCTCTTTCTTCTTCTGCCCTCATAAACTGAACTCACTCTTGCTCTCTTCATTTCTAGGAACACAAGAAGATCTTTTTGATGGGGACTGGGGAGGGAGAGAGAAACTATATATATATATAGGCCCCACCCCTTGCAAGTCTCAAAGAAAGGGAAGTTTAAGTGCAAGTTTCAGAATTTAGGGGTCTAGATTTTGTGGTAGAAATGCCAAATTTTGTCCAATCCCAATTAATTACCTTCAACGAACTCCAAGAGATATGATATACTGCGAAAAGAAGTTTGAAAACGTGATACTAAATATATCAAGCCAAGCGAAGGCCTATTTCTATTTGTGTCACGTTTGGTTACATAGGCACGACTTTATGCAGGAAAGGCAAGTGTACAATTGACTATTGTCCAAATAAAGACAAACAACGAAACTGAAAAATAAGGAAAGAGGATATTTTCATTTATATTTTCAAGAAGATCATTAATATGAGAATCCCGTTGACCTTTCATTTAAGTTGGTTTCTCGACTTAAGGTATGTAATCCATTCCAACGTAATAATAAAAATGTATAATTACATGTCTTAGGGATCTGTTTGTATGTTGCCAAAAATTTGTGTTTAAACCATACTCGATTTTTGCACGGGAAGATTGTGTGAGACGATTTTAGTTTAAGAGGGCGCTTGGTTCGTACGAGAAAATAGTAATAAGAATGAGCATGAATATAGTGAAGAATAAGAATAGATATTATTATTATAAGTATGATAGTTAGTTAAGAGGAAGACATGATTATCATTACTATTACTATCAACAGGGTTGGTTTGTAAAAAATATTAAGAAATAAAAATTTATTATATTTTAATTAATTTATTACAATATATTAATTAATTAAAATATTGTAATTAATTAATTACAATATTTTAATTAATGAATAAATTATATTTTAATTAATTATATTGTAATTAATTAATTAATTATAAAATTTTAATTAATTATGAATGAATTATATTCTAATTAATTATATTGTAATTAATTAATTATAATATTTTAACTAATTATATTTTAATTAATTAATTAATTACAATATTTTAATTAATGAATAATTATATTATAATTAGTTATAATTAATGAATGAATTATATTTTAATTAATTATAATGTAATTAATTAATTAATTATAATGTAATTAATTAATTAATTAAATTGTAATTAATTAATTAATTAAATTAATTACAATATTTTAATTAATAATATTGTAATTAATTAATTTATTATATTTTAATTAACTATAATATAATAAATTAATTATATTATTTCAATTAATTATATTTTAATTAATTAATCAATTAATTATATTTTAATTAATTAATCAATTACAATATTTTAATTAATGAATGAATTATATCTTGATTAATTATATTGTAATTAATTATTATTATTATTATTATTATTTTAATTAATTAATTATAATGTAATTAATTTAATTAGTATATTTTAATTAATTAATTAATTGTATTTAATTAATTATTATTTAAAATATTTTTTTAAAAAAGAGCCACTATTAATAAGGAATGAGTTTCATTCCTCTACTAAATGGTAGGTATGGAGGATTTCTCAAAAGTGAGATATCAAACTATTGGCCCTATATTCATAATCAACAATCAACTACTCACTTTTAATTCCTTACCAATTAACCTCTTCCTAAACTCTTCAACCAAGCATAAGAGAGTTGAAAGTCACTTCAATATAGGTCTTTTGCTAGTTTTTCCTTCCCCTTGACTTGTCTTTTACTATCACTTTTTAAAATACGAGATCTTTTGTGGTTTAATTGTTGACAATTTTTATTTTATAATTTAGTCCTTATACTTCACTAAAAAATTTTAATTAGACTATTTAAATTTAGTTAAGTTGACTAGAATTTGATTTTTTCCCTGTAAATGAGATTAATTTAAAATTGATCTTATCTTAGAATCTAAGATACACTAAAAAAATAAATATTATACATTCTTTAAAATGGTTTACATTATTTAACTATTTTCCGGGACTCTTTGGTAAATAAATGAATTTATTTGATTTGAAAATTTAAATATAAGCTCTAATCAATCAAAGTAAAATCAATAAACTTAGTTAGATAGTTTAGTAAAACTTTTAACACTATTCATTTATTTATTTAAAATGGGACATTGAATGTCATATTGATAAATAATGGCAAATTTAAGCTCTAAAATTATTATTGTTGACTACATAACTAGTTATCTTTTAAAATCTAAAATGTGTCTTGCCAAATGTTCCGATGCATATGATTATAATTTTTCAGAAAGAAAATTGTTTAAGTTGACATATTATTTTCTATTGATCTTATATCTGTTGGTATTATTGGTCCATAACTGTTACCTACAATTTCTCAACTTTATTATTCATTAATAGCTATAACGCTTAATAGTTATTATGCATATTATATCCTTTAATGTTTTAACGTTTCTTTTGCTTTAATATCAATTAATGCCTCTTGTCATTGTTTTTGCTATAAAAATCCCTTACTTCTACTCTTTGACTCACGCCCACAATCACAATTCTGTTCATTTTTCCTAGATAAAATAGTTCCTACTCTGCCCTTTGGAGTGCAACGAAGCTAATGAAGAAGGCGTTAACTTTGGAGTCGAATCCTGTTGTCCTGCTGCATCATAGAGGAGGAATTTTATACTTAGGGTAGTGATTTTTCACAATGCCTTGCATTTTAGATAAGCCGTTCTAATTTAATTATTATTGCTATTTTCGCTAACAATCTAAGTCAGAAATATTATTATTGCATTGCTGCTGTTTGTTGAAAATTACAGTGATTTTGCTGCTACGTATTTATTTTGGTACAAGTCAGAATACGGTGTTGTTTCTTCGTATTGTTTGATTATTTCGTGTGAGATATTTCTGCTTTTGGATTTAATATGTCGTTTGCAAATGATATCAATGTAGGTTCTGCACTTACTGTTCTCCATATAGGTTCATCCCCTATTACCATAGCCCTGAAAATTATATCTGACCTAACTAGATAAGTGCCTCTAGATGAGAGAAATTTTAAACGATGGTTTGAGAAAATTCTGTTTTACTTCCAACAATATGAAATCGATTATGTATTGTTTCAAGAGACTCCTAGTAACAATACTAACCCTAAGACTATTAAGGATAAACGTACCGTTAGGAGAGTATTACTCAACCATATGATCAACCCTTTGTTTGATATCTACTGTAAGTATAAAACTACTAAGGAAATTTGAGATGCATTAGAAGTGAAATATAGAACTGATGATGCTGGTACTAAGAAATATACAGCTGCTAGGTTGTTAAAATTTATCTTTGTTGATGATAAGCCTATTATGGACCAACTACATGAGTATGAAAATCTAGTTGTTGAAATCTTTACCGAGGGTGTGAACATGTGTGAGTTGTTTCAGGCTAATGCCCTTATTGAGAAACTAGTTGCCTCATAGAATGACTATAAAAACCATTTGAGGCATAAAAAGAAAGACATGAAGCTTCAATAGTTAATAGGATATATAAAGATTGAATGCTAATCGTGCACAAGATAAAACCAAAATACTCACGTTTGTCCCTACAGTTAAGGCTCATGTGGTAGAACGTAGAAATGCTAATAATTTTAAGAAGAATGGTGAACAAAACAAGTCTTTCAACAATAAGCAGGGTCAATTTAAGCGTAAAAGGATTGATGGTGACTGTTGGTGGTGCCACAAACTAGGCCATCCTGTTGCCAATTTTCAAGCTAGAATCAACTATGAGAAGAAAGGCCAAAGATAGAAACCGCAACAGTTTAGGAAAGGAAACCAAATGAGGTGCCAACGGGGTAACCAAAAGAGCTTTGGTAAGCCTCAAGCTAATATGGTTAAAGCTGGTGATGACGAGGAGATCATTACTACTATAGTGTCCGAAGTCAACCTTGCTGGAAGTATGGTTGAGTGGATCGTTGACACAAGAGTCACACGCCACGTCTGCACCAACAAAGACCTGTTCAAGGAGTTGAATGATGTTGCTAACGGTGATTTCTTATATATGGGCAACTATAGCGGAGTTCCTATCCAAACAGTTGGCAAAGTCACTCTCAAAGTCACTTCTGGAAAAGTGTTAGCATTAGAAAATGTTTTGTTTGTTCCTGATGTATTTACAAACTTGATTTTGGGCGCATTACTTAACAAAGCCGGTGTTAAACTGACCTTTAATTCTGATAAGGTAGTTTTGACTAAGAATGAGAACTTTGTTGGAAAAGAGTTTTGTAATGGGGGCTTATTTGTACTTGACGTTAAAATGAATGCATCTACTTCTTCGTCTCATATTGTTGAGTCTTTAGACCTATGGCACCATAGACTTGGGCATGTGAATGTGAGGTCGATTAAAATGATGCAAAGCTTAAACTTGTTTCCTAATCAGATCACTAATGAAATGAAAAAATGTCAAATTTGTGTTGAGGCTAAACACTCTAAGAAACCTTTTAAATCAGTGACTGAGAGAGAGACAATTATTAGACTTGGTGTACACAGATTTGGGTGATTTAAGAATTGTATGAGTAAAAGAGGCATGAGATATTATATTAACTTTGTGGATGATTGTTCTAGTTTTACTTATTAAAAAATAAAAGTGAAGCAAAGGAAATGTTTATGAAATACAAAGCTGATGTTGAAAACCAATTAAAAAGGAGAATTAAGAGAATGAGTTCTGATCGAGGTGGTGAGTATAGTACTAATTTCCTTGTTGATTATTGTGAAAAAGTTGGGATTATTTATAAGCTTTCAACCCTTTATACACCTGAACAAAATGGCATAGCCAAGAGGAAAAACCGAACACTTAAGGATATGATGAATGCAATGTTGATTTCTTCTAGTTTACTTGATTTTTTGTGAGGGGAAGCTATTCTTTCAACTTGTTATGTTCTAAACAGAGTCCTTCATAAGAAACTAAATCAAACCTCTTATAAAATTTGGAAAGGTTATCCACCTAAAGTGTGAGAGTGTCTTGCTAAGGATATTCCACCTGAACATAAGAGGGAGAAAATTGGGTCTAAGATTATTGATTCAATTTTTGTGGGATATGCCTCTAATAGTGCTGCCTATAGATTTATGGTTAAAAAAGAGGGATATAACACTTATGGACTAATTATAGAGTTAAGAAATGTAGTGTTCTTTGAGGATATATTTCCAATGAAAGTAAGTGTGCAAGTTCCTAGAGAGTCTGTCCCTAGTTCTTCTACTAATGATGAAGTAAAGGAAGAGGAAAATATTAAACTACAAAGAAGCAAAAGAGCTAGAGTAACTACTAGTTTTGGTTCTAACTTTATTACTTTCTTTGTGGTGACAAAACCTGAGGAGATAAATGATGTTTTTATGGTGACTTATATTATTAAGGAAAATCCTAAAACTTATGAGGAAGCAATGAGATATATGGATGCTATGTTTTGTAAGGAAGCCACAGATAGTGAATTAGAGTCAATTATGTCTAATAAAACTTAGGTTTTAGTTAATCTACCTCGAGGGTGTAAGCTTTTGGAGTGTAAGTAGATTTTCAAAAAGAAAATGAGACCTGAAGGAACCATTGAGAGGTTCAAGGTAAGATTTGTCATTAAAGGCTTTAAACAAAAAGAAGGATTCGACTTTTTTAACACTTACTCTCTTGTTACTAAAATTGCATTTATAAGGATGTTGTTTGCTATTGCCTCAGTATTTAAACTTCATGTGCACCAAATGGATGTTAAGACAACTTTCTTGAATGGTGTTCTAGATGAGAAAATTTATATGGTTCAATCGGAGGGGTTTAGAGTGCCTGGTCAAAAACAAAAGGTGTGTAAGTTAGTTAAGTCTTTGCATAGACTTAAACAAGCTCCCAAACAGTGGTATAAGAAATTTGAAAGTGAGATTTTCAAACATGGTTTTACCTCTTGTGATGCTAATTCTTGCATTTATGTGAAAATCTAATATTAATGGTTGTGTAATCATAACTCTTTATGTGGATGATATGCTTATTTTTGGCACGAGTTTATCTGTCATTGATACTACTAAGAGTTTACCAAAGTCTTCTTTTGATAAGAAAGATCTTGGACCTGTGAACTTTATTTTGGGAATCAAAGTTAATAGGACTGACTCTAGTTTAGGTTGAATCAAACTCATTATGTTGAGAAAATTTTGAAGAAGTTTGGTTAGTATGATGTTGATCTAGTCAAGACTCCCTATGACGCTAGTGTTGCTTTAAAAAAAACTTGGTGACAGTGTAAACCAACGTGTATTGTGAGATCAACAATGGACGGTGAGTTTATGGCTTTAGAATTGGTAGGACGGGAAGCTGAGTAGCTAAGGAATCTCTTAGCAAATATCTCAATTTGGGAAAAACCAATTCCTTTCGTGTTCCTTCATTGTGATTCGTAGGCTGCCATTCATATTGCCAAGAACAAAGTACATAATGGCAAAAGTAGACATATCAGATTGAGATATAAAATTGTCTGTACTTTAATTAGATATGGTGTAATTTCTCTAGACTATGTCAAGTCAGAAAGAAACTTAGCAGATCCGTTTTCAAAAGCTTTGAGTAGAAAACTAGTTTCAGAGCATACTAAAGGGACGAGGTTGAGCCAAGTTGTGTAGTAACCTCATGATGGACACCCCACTTAGGAAACCAAGTTCAATAGGTCAAACGAAGTTATATGGTGACTACTTACTTATACATTGTTTGTGGAATAATATTGAGATATTCAATTATTGAATATCGTCCTTTAGTGTGACTTTACTGTGTTTGTTGAGGTTTGATTGTTTAATCCTTAATGAGTTCCATAGCCCAAGTTTGGGTGGTATGAGCAATACACACTTAATGAACTCACTTAATTGATTGTGAGGGGCTAGCCACCCTCCTATGAGAGTAATTAGGCTATCTCTCTAGAGCGATCATAAGACCAAGGCATTTTGAGGCTATTAATTCTTTAGCATGTTCTGTCTTCGATTTTCTTCGACACCAGGTTTAAGACTTAGTTCACCTAGTTGTTCACCTATTTTTATCCTAAATTGTTGTAGTTTGTTTCTCAAGTTTTGGACCAAGTGGAAGATTGTTGGTGTTATTGGTCCATAACTATTACCTACAGTTTCTCAACTTTATTATCCATTAACAGCTATAACGTTGGATCTATGGTTTCTCAATTTTATTATCCATTAACAACTATAATGTTTAATAGTTATTATGCATATTATCCTTTAACGTTTTAACGTTTCTTTTGCTTTAATATCCATTAATGCCTCTTGTTATTGTTTCTGCTATAAAAACCCTTCACTTCTACTCTTTCACTCACTCCCACAATCACAATTTTGCTCACTTTTCCTAAATAAGGCACACATCTTCTTCCACATAAAAAACAACTTTTATACACATATCTTCTTGTCTTTTCAATTTTGCCTTTGTCGGTTTTTATTAATTTTTGGAGACAATTCCTACTCTGCCCTTTGGAGTACACCGAAGCTAATGGAGAAGGCGCTAACCCTGAGGTCAGATCCCGTTGTCCTGCTACATCGTAGGAGGGGAATTTTTGACTTAGGGCAGTAATTTTTCACGACGCTTTGCATTTCAAATAAGTTGTTTCAATTTAATTATTATTGCTATTTTTGCTAACAATATCTAAGTGTCTAACAAATCAACTATAGTATAAATTAACGATTTGAATTTTATATAGCTATTTATAAGTTTGTAAGCAATTAAATATAGAAATATTTCATGTTATATCAAGAAAATCGTATAGTATAAGAGCACAATACTATTAAAAAAATCTCCAACAAATTTGGGTTATATTCTTCGCATTTATTGTGACCAGTCAACTAGAAAAAAGAAAGAATATTGACATTTTTACGCTAAAAAGGGGGATTTGAAAACTAAAAAAGGAGGTGAGTTTCTAGCAAAAACTTCACAAAGAAATTTGTCCAAAATATTATATCACATTGATAGCCTTACATCTAAGGAAGAAAATATTGACAATAGATATCATACTAATTATATGACTCCTAAGAATGATTAGGCATTACATTGTATAATATTATCTTATTTTTGGAGTTATTAATAAGATCTAATGTTACTTTGGGGTGATGCTCTCGTCCTAGTAGTTTTAAATCACATGGTAAAAGACTTGTAAAATTAAAGGGTATGACTAAAAGAATTTGTTTTCAAATCAATTCATTTACACTAAATCATGCATATTATATTAATTCAAAATAAATCAAATAGCATGTTAATTCCATCGTTATATCTTACCTCAAATTTATTGCATTTAAATATTTGCTTTAAAAGAAATGTGCACAATAAAGAAAGCTATGAAAAGAAAAAGAATCAATGCTATAACTCATATGATTTAATCAATTAAAATAAAGTACTCATGAGAGTAAGATTCTAATTTTGATTTCTACTAAAACACCATAATACTATTAAGAAATGATTTTCTATTGATATGGCGTAGGAGAGTAATTCTGAGCAAACCAAACTCGATTTGAAGCGCTTGAGTGTAAAGCTTCAGTTCTCTCCGCTATCTAAAGCTGCGCTGAACTGGAAAGGCAGGAAAAGGGAAAAAGAACAGACAAACACGTTTTAGTACGTGACTACGTGTTAAAATAAAGTACTTGTGAGAGTAAGATTCTAATTTTGATTTCCACTAATTGCCTCTTTGATTGACTTTTAGAAGGTAAATAAACATTTTTTTTATCGCAAAATTTTTTTAAAAAAATTATGAGTATTTGATTGTAAAATAAAAAAGTATTTTTTTAGTAGATATAATTTTATTGACAGCTAAAATACAACTTTTTAAGAAGCTTAAATCGGAAACTTCTCAAAAAAGTACTTTTTCAGGTAGATTTTTCAGATCAATTAATTAGCTTATTTTTAGTCCCTTTTATCTTATGTTTTACACATAATTCCCACAATGCTCACAAACACATCTTCATGTTTATTTTAAGATTTATATAATATTATTTGACTTTTTTATATGTTTTAATATTTATTTTTGATATTAATTTTACTTATTTTACAATCCATATAAAATATTTGGTTAGATATATTTTCATTTATGTTTTATATGATTTAAAATTATATAATAATTAATATATTGTGCTTTACCTATTGTTTAATATATTTTAAATAATATTTATATACATAAATAATTTTATGTTAAAATAAAGTATAGTTAAAATAAAAAGTGCTTTTAATTTTAATATTGTCAAATAGTCTATTGTATGAAGTTTTTTCAAAAAAGTTATTTTTCAAATAACAATCAAACAGTTAACTAAGTTCTTAAAAAGGCTCGACTAATAAAAACTCTACTGATATAAGCTCATATTGAGTGGAAAGCTTCAGTTCTCTCCGCTATCTAAATCTGAGCTGCACTGGAAAGGCAGGAAAAAGGAAAAAGAAAAGAAAAACGTTTTAGGACGGAAGTGACATACGGTAGAACAAAGACAACTGTTCACATTGTGCTCATTCACGTCACATTAAGATCCTATTCATCCAGGTCTTCCTCCTCTATTTTAGCGTTAGATCAAAACGCGCGAAGACTGAAGACTAAAGGTTTTGAATTCTAGTGCCAACAAACCCCAAACTAATCGGTAGAATAGACCCTCGACTCGTTCAAGCCACTAGTTGCAGATCGTTCAAACTCCATAAATTACATAAAAATAGACGCACGTACTCGCGAGACTGCGAAATACATTTAGATATCAAAATTCAATCACCAATAAGTTTCTATACAGAATATTTCGTCGTGATCACCAAATGAAATCTAGGCACCCTCCCAATACTAAGCTCATCTTATCCTATATTACAAAAGAGCTATGCTCTCAAACACATCCAGACGTCTTATGAACACAAGATTTGTACTTCTCCTTCCATCAAACTACTTACAAGGACAATAGACATGATCACCAGTAAAAACATAACTTATGTACATTACAGATAGCAGCTTTTACTCTCAAAAAACATTCAAAATTCCTTTCCTCTAGTTAAGTTCGCTGGCATTAGGTTCCCTCTATATACACTTGCTTCAAATGAGTTCTAAGCCATGGCAGGAATGCTGGACCTTTGGCGATCCCTGTTGAGGCAATCAAATCCTTCTACTCTAACTGCAGCTGGTTTCAGGCCAAACTTCATTCGTGTACATCCTCCTTTGCGTGCTGATGAAGATGGAGACGATAAACCAGACGGGGATGGAATTAAAAAAGGGGACATTGGTGTCAATTTTTCATCTCCAAATTGGGCATCTCGGGTTAGTGGATTGGCAGCCCTTGTTGGGGGAGACCCACAAAAAAATGGTGGTGACGAGGCTACCTGAGTCGAGTGCTCTGCCCCATGACACTCCTGCTTAAAAGAAAAGAATTTACAGTCAAACTCAGTTCTGCAGAACAGAAGATGCCAACTCAATACTTGTAGTACGAAAGAGTTAATAGATAAATGATCAAGTCTAACAGGAAATAAAAATTTAATGACACAAAAAACCATCACCAATATAACTAAATTGTTACCAACACAATTTTACCGAGAAAAATTGGTTAAAGATGATGTAACAAGTGAATCAGGTATCAATTGAATCATTCTAAGCACCAAATTGGGAGGGGGGAAAAAAAACTAAAGGGTCCAGAGATATATTCAATGATCAAAAGTGCACATAAATGCAAATGAGTGGAGCCCAAGAAAGAATCCTAACCTTCATGAGGATAATATCCAGAAGCTCCGCTCCAGCTTTTGAATCACAAATCTCAGCTTGATGACTGTTAATCCGAATAATCTAAGATTAGAGCCCTTCAAAGTTTTGAAATATGATAAAGGAAGAAAACAACAAAAGCAACCAAAATATATACCTCATGGGCCACCTTAAAGGCCTGATGGGATTGTTGGCCGGGATTCCAACTCGAAGAGGTTTAGGGCAAACAACCAGACCTTTTGGTTCTGAGATTGAGACCAAGCCTCTTGCGTCCTCAGAGGAGGTAATGGCATTCTGCTGAAGATTGAAGTGATTCATCTTTGAGCCTGTGTAATGATTCTTCAGAAGAACGCCTGTCAATAATTAGTCGAATTAAAGATAAGGAAAAAAATACAAAGGTTTCACGATATTGAAGTTATTATAGCCATAAGTATATATCATGTAATTCATCCACAAGATATTGCAAATCCTAACATAACTATCCAAAAAAAAGTCTAAAAAATGTTAATCACCGTATTTTTATACCACCATAAAACTAAATACCAAAAGTTAGCAATTAGTTAAAATGATCCTTATATTCCATGTTCATGACATCAGCAACGAAACAACAGGAGTCACATCATTGACATAATCAACAACAGATCTGAACCACAAACCTTCAACAAGTTAAAAGAAACCCAGAATTTCCTATAATTATATATGCAAACCCACTTCTAAGCAAATCCTTACCAATCAGGAAACTCCTTCGACGAAAAACAAAGGAATAAATTTATTTCTATTTTCAGGTACAATCAAACTCGAACCAGAAAACAGCGAGTCAATTAATATAAACAACTACCAGCAACTGTGGACGACGATTCAAAAGGAAAAAAAAAAAGAAGACGCCAGCAACAAAACCCCCAAAAAAGGGGAGGAAAAAAAAACAACACAGGAGATACCCGAGACATACTAGATCTGATCTATATTAACATGGTAGAGAATAGATTAGCACGGACAGATCTGATTGCAAATAGCTTTAATTCGATACCCTAACTTCCACGTAGCTACGAATCCTTGTATTAGCATACATATATATACATAAAAGTACAAAATAGAAAAGAGAGAGAGAGAGGGACGCACCGGAAGAAGACCTCCTGAGAGAAGGGAAGCGAGCGACGACGGGGCTTGACACGAGCAGAAAAGAAAATAGGGCAGGTGATGACGGCTTTTATAGGATTAGGATTAAGCGGTAGTAGTTGTGAGTTGTGTGGACTTGGTAATAACCGTACTTAACGACGTCGTATTGTTTTAGAGTTTTAATTTTCGTAAAGAATAACAAATACTTCTACTTGATCTTTTGCGCTCAGTGATGTGCGTGTGCCAATGTTGCGAATACCGTACCGGACTTGGTACCGGATTGAGGTCTGGAACGGTACTGTACCGGTACAGGTCAATACCGGGTATCGTTTCGGGCAATTTTTTATATTTATGAAATAGTCCCTGAAATTTTAAAAATTTGCAAAATAGTCCACTGATATATT
>JAOTAY010000002.1:16599589-16616425 GCA_025629805.1 Erythroxylum baracoense
TTTACAAGACAACATTTTCCTCTTCCCATTCTACCCTTAATGAGTGGGAAAAGTCCACCTTACCCTTCCTTATAAGCATATGCTCTTTTATACTTAAGTGACATGCCAAAAACGCCCTCAATTCCTTCTTAATGCATTAATTTCACTAACTAGTGAAATAAAATCATACTAACATTGTAATAAATAATTTTAATTTCCAAAAATAATTCTATCATGCCCCAAAATTATTCTAAGGAAAAAATTCAAATTCCATGCTTATTCTATAAACTATTATGCTTAATTCAACGAAAAATTTTGGGGACCAACAAAAGAAGAAAGCTGAGTTGGTGAAAAAGCTTCATGAAAAGGTGAAGCAGAATATTGAAAGAAAGATGCAGCAATAAGAAAAGCAAGCAAACAAGGGTCGAAAGCAAGTAAAGGCTTCCCAGAAAACAAAAATCTAAGTTGCAACCGCATGGAGATAGACCATTTCAAATGGTCGAAAGGATCAATGAGAATGCATACAAGATTGATTTGCCAGGTGAATACGATGTTCATACTACTTTCAATGTTACTGATTTATCTCCTTTTGATTTTGCAAATGAAGAAGCTGATTTGAGGACAAATCCTTTTGAGGAGAGGGGGAATGATGGAGATCAAGCATCATAAGTGGCTTCAAGAAGACAGAAGGATTGGGACATGGACGTGTTGGAGAGCTTGGGCAGCAAGGAGAAGCATTTAAACAAGCTCAACAAAGTGATATTAGTGAAAAAGATCCATTGGAGAATCTTGGAGATCCAATGATAAGGTTGCAGGCTAAGCATGCTAAAGAGGCTCTTAACAATCTAATGGTGGATCTATATGCAAGAGAAGAGGCTAAAACACTTGGAAACATGTCACTAAGGTTTATAATGATGATTCAAGGCTTGGAGCAATGTGTTGGACTTGTTGAAGAAGGCTGGACTTGATGCACAGCTTGAAACAACTCAATTATTACAATTATGTTGTTTTGAGTATCTTTAGGCCAATTGCTTGGGCTTCTTATTTTATTTATTTAGAACTTTTAGTTATGCTATTTATGACTTAAATAAGTGGATTCTATCCTTAAATAAGTCTAGTTACGTTTTTGGGTTTGTTTGGGCCTAATCAACTTGTTTTTAACTTATTTGTTAGGAAGTTTGTTCTGTTAGACTAGAATGGGCCAAAATCCAATTCCTACCTTTATGAAAGTTTTCCAAGTCATTAGGGTTAGTATAAATACTCTTTATTTCGTGTCTTGTAGGCAGACTTCATTCATTCAATATTCAAAAAACAAATTGAGAGTTCTTTTGCATTACTTTAGAGAAATCCTTCCTTGGTGTTCTTTAAAGACTTGGATTTCATTCAAGCAAGTGCTTGTGAAGATCAAACTCATTCCTTATCACCCCCATTCCTTCCTACATTCTGTGGGTGTGGTGGAAATACCTTCTGAGTTGTTTTTGTTATTTTTGTGTAATATTGAATGTTCCTTAAATCCTGAATTCGTGATTTGTGCTTCACCCAATTTGAGGTGAAGAGCTTATCAAAAGAAACATTAAAAAATGATGTTTCACGAATCTTTCTATTTTTCTTCGAGACGTGATATCCCATCTCAATCATAATATCCTCTATCTTCTAAAGCAAATCTTTCATAGTGCAACTAGAAGTAATTTTGATCTTTCTCTCGAAAACATCCTAATTCATTTAGACAGAATGTACAAACTTTAAGATGTCATTGACGTTAGAAAATCTTATTTTTTAGGTAATCTAGAAGCAAGGAATGAAGATCCAGCTCTTTCTCAAATAAGCCTGAGAGGTCTCGGCATGAGGACATTCCAATTAGCTAGAAAGCACTGATGAGGGCAGGCGATCCTGGACTCCTTTCCCCTTCAGACAGCTATAACAGGAAAACAATGGTTTCAGTTAACATAACAAAAGAAAGACTATTATTGACATTCCAAAAAAGGGAAAAGACAAATAAATTAGAAGCTCATAGTTACCGTATCATGCATCGAGAATGCTTCTTCATCAACATGTATGTCTTCATCTTCATCTGTAGCTTCAACAGCTGTATAGTCCTCTTTGAACTACTCATCAACTTTAATGCCTTCAATTGTAATTCTGGTAGTAGGGTGATACAGCAATAACCTAGAGTCAATATCTAGATCACCTCCATTTCAATGATTGTTCCCAATGCCTAAATTCAATCAATCTAACACGACCCTTCACCCTCAAAATAACAAGGAATTGGTAACAAAGAGTATAAAGATTACAAGAATTGAATTAACGCCACAAGTTAGAACTTATTTCATAAGTTAAATCAATCCTTAAGGTAAAACAAGCAAGAATCTGAGTTCTCTCTTGAAGAAGACTTTCCATTTTTTTCACGTCTAATTTGAAGTTCACGCATAAAGCAAGGGTTTAAATACCCTTGTGCAATACAAACCCTAACAAAGATAACTTAAAAACCCTAAAGAAAGCTTAAAACATCAAGAAAGGCTTTCTTGAAACAAATCTCCCCAAAAACAAATCCCACACAGATTTGGGCTTCAAAACTAATTAAAATTGCCTAATCATAGTCCAAATAGGATAAGGAAACAAGAAAACATAGAAGACTAACTTAAAAAGGAGCGGATTGGGTTTTAAAACTAGGCCCACACGCTTGGTTCCTTAAAATAAAACATGCACATAACTTTTTTTATGAAGTACATGCACACTTAACACAAATCAACCCATGAAAAACTCCAAAAGAAGTACCACGCCCTTTACAAAATAAAATAAGCCCAAACCCATTGATTAAACTTGTGCTTGTGAAAATTGGCTAAGTGTTAGCCCTCTTGGTTTGATACCTCCAATGTGCACACACTTAGGCGTCTCCCTAAGCTCTTCCCCAAGCTTGATCAACAAAACTTCTTGAAGTTCTTGTGAAACAAAAGCTTGTGCATAAATCTGAAATTGTGCCTTGAGTTTGTTGAAGCATGACCTTGTAATTGGACCCATTGGCATCCTCAAGTTTCCATTGCCTTGATGAGTTGCATCAACGACCGTGCAGCAGTTGCACAGCCGTGTATCCATTTTCTCAGATAAATTTAATGACCTCATACGAAAAAGAAGAGAGGTAAATGCTTTTTGAAATTATGAAGAAGAGGGATAAATGTCTTATTCATCATAGTTCATTAATTTCTGAAGAAGAGGAGAGAGGAGAGAGCAGATACGGCTGGTTTGTAACTTGGCTAATAAAACAGAAGAGTTCGAGTTAGATAGAGAGTAAGTGTGTCTTTAAAATTTAACAAATAATCACGTCTTTTTTATATTAGACAGAATAGAACAGTATTAAATTGGACAGAGAATCTAGACTCTTTCAGTTGGTGCCAGAGAAAGGTGCAAATAACAAATATTAGCTTTCAGGCGGATCATATTTGGGAATGAATAAACGATAGATTAATAATAAGTTGATTCATTTAAAACATAATTTAGGAAAAAGGCGGTAGGCAAACGTAGCATGTCCCTTGATTTGTTGGCTTAGTTAGTATTGTCCCGCAATGGTAACATCGAAAGCTATTAGTACGGCATAGATTTTGTGTCATTTTTCTTCTATTATTTGTTAGTTATTTTTAACCAGAAAATGTGTGCATAAATTTAATAAAACAGGTAAGAAGTGGTTAAATTGAACATATAGGAGATAAAGCATTTTTCAAATGCTGCAACAGGATTTTTCACCATATTTGATAACATCACTAGCCAATTAATATCCCTGTTAGCAACTAGTTGGACTTGGAGTAGAGATGGCAAAAAGGGCTTGGCTTGCTCGCAGCTTGTCCGGGTTGACCACAATTAATATCCCTGTTAGCAACTAGTTGGATTTGGAGTAGAGATGATAAAAAGGACCTGGCTTGTTGGTAGCTTGTCTGGGCTAACTATGCTCAGCTGGTGGTCCAACTGTTACTTTCAAAATGATGTTATCTTGAAAGGTTTTTTAAAAAACAAATAACAGACTGACCCAGCCTGGCCCACCCGTGGCCAGTCGGGCCAAGCCTGGGCTACAAGGCGGTCAGCCTGTCGTTGGGTTGGGCTATGGGTTGACCCATCCCGGTCCGCCGAGCCACGAGCTGGGATGCCCATGGCCTGGGCTACCATAGCCCAGAGACGAGCCCCTAATCCAGCTTAGTTCATTGACATCCCTAAGTTAGAGGGGCTCGGCCTGAATATTAACATCCCTAAGTTTGGAGAGTTTGCGACTTGCAAATTTAACGATCGTCCAAGAATTATGACCATCGAAGAACGGCAATGTACAAGACTCGTTAAATTTATACACAACCACGTCTCAAATTCAGCAACTTTCGTATTCGATAACTCACAAAGTTACAACTGGGTACAAAACCGTGAATCACTCGGAGGTGGTAAGTATGGATGAGATAAAAATGGCAGCTAAGGTGATTCAAAAGGAAAAGTACTGACCTTGCGTCAAGTAAATGGGGAAACGGGGTAGATATAGAAAATAAGATAAGCCCGAAAGAAAATGAAAATAAAAGGTAGCTAGTTTTCTATGTTCCAAGATTTATCAAGTTAGACAAGCTTTTCACGTAGCAATGGCTTCTTGTCTCTCTTTTTTCCAGCCAAAGCTCTCTGTCCCCAGGACGACCATAAAGCCCCTTGCACTTCTAAACAAAACCCAGACGATGAGAGTGCCATACGAGTTGAAGGAGGGCCAGACCCGTCTTTTCCATCAGCTCCCATCTGGTCTGAACATGGAGGTGATTGAACAAAAAGGTGGTGTGCATATGAATTCAGACCCGCATAAGAGAAGCAGTGAAAACCCACCTCTGGTTTTCGTACATGGCAGCTACCATGCAGCTTGGTGCTGGGCTGAGCACTGGCTAACCTTCTTTTCACGCTACGGATTTGACTGCTATGCTCTTAGTTTGTTGGGTCAGGTTCATCTCTCTATCTATACAACTTGTTTTGCGTTTATGTTGCTGCACACTTGTTCCATAATTGTTCGTTATAAAATGATAAGTGGTACTTTATAGAAGAGCCTATTTCTTAATTGTTCTCATCGTTTACCTTTGCTTTAGTTTGATAAGAGATAATTTGATCTGGACAGAAGCATAAGTTTTTGTTTGTATCCTTCCTTGAGAGGCCAAGAAGATAAAAAAGATATATTCTAGGCTAATGTCACTTTAGTTACTTGAGTTAAAGATTCTGCAAATGTTCTCCCTGAACGAGAAAGAAACTGTGATGAAAAGCAGTAACAAATTATTTCAGTTCTTTTACATCTAACGCGCTATAATGCTTCAGCATTTGCAGTTTTCAGCTGCCAGATTATTTAATTAGTCTCGATACCTACTCAATACACACCGCGATTTCAGTAGGCCCTTAATTCACAAGAGGCACCTTCTTTTCCTCATGCCCTGCACTTTGTATCATCGTTCTGAGTGTCACAGAAGAAAAGGAAAACAAGTTATTTGCGAAATAGATGAATTGGTTGAAAACTATTATGCTTCTCCACTGATGCCTGACAGTAAAATTGGTCTTCACGACGATTTAGTTTAAAAATATCTTTATCTATTTAATATAAAGAATATTTAGTGTCTCTTTTAATATAATGATGTATTATATTATGATGAAATATTGTATTATCCTTTTATACTTTAAGTAGATGGGTTAAAACTAATGAATAACACATAGTCTTTGCATGTTTTTATTTTTAGTTTTTAATTTTTGTTTTTAAATTTAGTAAAAAAATTTGTTTGTTTGTTTGAGTTTTTAATTTCTATTTTTAGTTTTGATTTTTTCCAATTTTTAAAAATTATGAAAACTATAAAAAGTGGTTTTTGTTTCTTTTTTCTATAATACTATAATTTAATATATTATTTAATTAATAAAAATTATGGGTAATTTAATTAAACATTATATATTTAATAAATTAAGATTGATTATCAATAAAAATTATAAATAATTTAATTTATTTTATTTTTTATAATTAAATTATATATAATTAAAATTTAATAATTATTAATAAATATAATTAAATTTAAAATATATAAATATTCAAATAAATTTTGATTTAATAATTAAAATATATTTTAAATAAATATTAATTTTTAAATAAAATTTTAATTTTTAAATTATTTATTTATTTAAATGATATAATATTAAAAAATTATTATATGAGAGCTGAAATAAATTTATTTAATTAAAAATAATTTATCTTTAGGTTTTATTTGTAATTATTATTAATGATAAAAAACAAACGGATTTTTATTTTTACAGGAAAAGGGAAAAAAATGTCCGTACAGGCAAGCTACGTTAAGCCAATATATAAAATATTCTAGCTTCTCTTTCCCCTTTCTTTCTACTAATGTAACATAGTATCAGAACCATTTTAACCCAACAATCTCGAAAGCAAAATCACATGTCTTGAAGGAAGAATAATGTGCATAATCTGTCATTGATGTTTTACTTTCGATATCCTGTCTAACGCGCCTAATCTGTCATTTGAGGTATTACTTTAGATATTCTGTCTAAATGCAATTTCGATCCTGAAAATTTTGAAACCATTACTTCATACTGAGCCCCCAAAATATTTGTTACTCTAACTGTTCTTTGCACCAAATCTAAAGGGTATGTTTGAATCATGCTGTTTTTACTTTCTTTCCAATTTCTACCAATCCTTAGCCAGAATAGTTCCTATTATTTTCTGGTAAAATTCCTTGCATAGTATTCTTTACTGATGATATTTAATCAGTTATATGTTTTTAAAAAAATTTAACAATTTTGAAATTCAACATGGGATTCTGTAGTTTGAGAGCTTTTGTATTCTTTCATCAAGTCCCTGTTTAGTGTTTGAATGCTCCTATCTGCCTAGGCTTGGAGCTCAGTTAACTCGTAACTTCTACAATGAGACATAGTTTGCTAGAGATTATTTATGTTGTTTCAGATGCCAATGCTGTGTTGACATGGTGCATGTTGCCACCCAATTTTTACAGGGCGAAAGTGATGAACCTACTGGTTCTTTTGCTGGCACTCTTCAGGTATACAGAATCCATTTCGGACTGAATTGGTCTCGCTTGTAGATTCTTGTATCCTATGCCTTATCATATAGATTCAAATTCTCTTTTATCCTGCTTCATCTACAATTCTGCGGTAGACACATGCAGGTGATGTTGCTGATTTCATCCAAAAAAAACTCCAGTTGCCACCAGTCTTACTTGGACATTCATTTGGAGGGCTTATTGTTCAGTACTATATAGCAGAAATAAGAAATGGACAAAATACAGGTAATCATCTTCTTATATTCAAACATATTTGAAATGGATGAGGTGTCTTCAGTTTAAGATACACTATTTTCAGTCATTTTTATCACTTTATCAATGTGAATGTTAAACAAGCTTTAAACATTTATGAGAGGAAATTCAAATACGGGGTGACAGTTGCATCTCCATTTCGTTGGGTGCAGAATCATGTTACACGTATTTTCTTTAGAGCACTGCATTACAATTCCGCGTCTCTGATATAAGATACAAATCTTGGCTACATTTGCTTGAAAAGTTACTTTTGCTTCTACTGACTGTATTTTATATGCCTTTTCCCTTAAATCTCAGAAAAGAAAAGTACATTTCCTGATCTTGATGGAGCTGTTCTTGTCTGTTCTGTGCCTCCTTCGGGTAATAGGTAGGTTGCACATATTACTTTTGATTTTATCTTGTCTGCCTTATAAATAACTAGCCCAGGTTGATGTATGTTTTTGATATGTCCAGTGGGCTAGTCTGGAGGTATATCTTCACCAAACCTATTACTGCTTTTAAGGTATTTTCTTTTTTATAGTCTATTAATGCCTATTTTCAACTGAAGAATTGACACTTTATGTTGCAAACAGAACTAAGTATGAGGTTAAAAAGAAAAACTATTCATCATCAAATGCTTTAATTTTGCTGAATATAAACTAAGATATCCAATTATTCTAAACTACTAGATTTATATTTTATATATAACACTTTTATTCTGATCTAAAACCAAATTTAATCTTATCTGCAGTTAAACTGATATAATTAAATCACAAATTTAATAACTAATCTTATGTAAGAAACATATCAACTATAACACTCTTTCTTGATACTTTTCCTTGTAACACTTATCGTTGTCCTAAGAAGAATTTTTCTCTGGGAAGAGCTTTAATCTTTATATCTGCTAGCTTCTGAGTTGCAATGATGGAGTTTTACTTCTTTATTCTTCTCAGTTTCCCTTATAGCATTGAGAAAGCAGAGAAAATGAGAAGAAAATTTTTCTTGTTTTCTATTAGAATGATACATGTATTTACCCAAGAACACATAGGCTAAACTAGGAAAGTAATTCCTGTGATTATGCTATAATCCCTATGAATATGTTATTTACATTAGCTGTACAATCTGTAACAGCTGTTTACAACTGCTATATTCTGTAACAAGCATGAAATTTGATTTTTATATGCTTCATTATGCCATGTACAATTGGATTTTCAGCTATGTAATGGTTGATTTGTTATCAATTCAGCTTGTATTTGCTCTTTTTGGAACTTGGCTTAAATTTGATAGAATTTCGGCTGTAGATTGAGCAACTGTTTCTTGTTTCTTTGAATTCTAAGAGAAACTCCACTTCCAAAAGTAAAAACATAACCTAAAATGCTTATGGCGTGATCAAAACTTCTTTCCCAATTACTATCTACATACCCATGTGGCTCATCTCTCTTATTCTTCTAATGTGGGCAAAATTGGTTGTTCCTCTTAGGTGCCTTAATGTGTAGTTTACTTGGAGCTTGCGTAAACCTTGATAGCAACCTTGCAACAAACGTTATATCAAGTCTTGTAGCTGTTATGTATAGCAAACATCCTGCGATGGTTCTAAATTTAGATGCACTAACCTTTGTTTCACCATCAAGCATTGAAAGTTTTTAATTCACAAGTAGTGATGCAACCATAGGTTTTGATCTTTCTGTTTTTAACCTGTTCAGGATCTCCCAAGCATACTTCTCTTGAGAAATGAAGATGACTTCATTAATCTGCATAACTTCCATGCCTAAGAAGTAGGTCATTAGACTTATCGGACATCTCAAGCTTCTCCAAAAAATTCTCTTTAGAGACAAATTGAGTCAGTATATGTTTAAAGGATCTCGATTGATCAATCACTTTGTTTCTCTGTGGAGCTTTTTCGAACTTCTTGAACTCCAGCAAGGTTTCTGACTTCTGAATTAGAAAAGAAACCGGTAGAAGATACACATTTCCATCTATGGACTTTTTTCTCAGTGGTCCACAAATATCAGAGTACGAGTTGGGTTTTCTCTTAAGCTCTCTAAATGCTATCACGAAAAGGCATTTTGGTTTGATTTTCTAATTGACAAGCTTTACAAAATCCAAAAGTTTTACAAATAGTTGGCAGATCATGAACTAAATTTTTGTGTGCATAATCTTCATTGTTTCAAAGCTGAAATGGCCAAATCCCTTTTGCCATAGTCCTACAAGAAAGACATCAGCTAATATTCAAGATGGTCAGAAATGGTACAAATATTACCTTTGGAGTTCAATGGGTATTGTTTTTCCAATAGTTGTCCCAAGCAGATTTTTTGAAATTTCAGGTACAAACAGTACGTCAGTTAAGACTTTCATACTGGAAATTGTAGAAACAGCTATTCCATTGCTTGCAATCCCATCATTGTATTGTTTCTCTTTACTTTTTCTGTCACCATATTGCTTTGTGCCTCCATCAAACTTTGTCTTTGCATCCCTGTGCTTCATTAGGAAAACCACATTTGATGCATCATCTTGTCTGAAAGCTCCTCTTTGTTCAAAAGGTTTAAGGCATTTAACTAATTCTGTCAAGGAAAATAAGTCCTATAAATATGAGATTGAAAATCAAATTTCTCAGGGACACTTATTAGAACTTTATTGACCACTCTAAAGTCAGATAACTCTTCTCCCTACAGCTTAATCTGATTTACTACCTTCATGAGCCTATCTATATATTCCTTGATGTTTCCAGCATCTTTCATCGTCAAATCCTTCAAACTCACTCTTGATCTTATCCCATGCCTCTTTTCCAGTATCGCAAGTCATGATTCTTGAGAAGATTGTTTCAAAAACAGATTCATGTATTGGTGAGAGTGCCTTGAACTGCTTTGATTTCTCTTGTACTTTGATCTGGTTCACAATTGATTATCAGGAAGTTGTGCTAGGTACCTCTCTACATCCGTCATATCCAACAGATCAAAAGTTTGAAGATAGGCTTTCACTTTTACTGTCCAAAATTGGTATTTTTTTCCGTAAAAAACCGAAAGTATTGGGATAGAAAAGCTGTTGGAAGCCATCTTCAACTTTTTGGTGTATAGTTTGTTTTTAATGGAAGTGAACCCTAGCCAATTTTCACTAGTTAGAAGCACAAAACCTGAAAGATCCATTAAGCTCTAATACCATCTTGCAAAACAAAAATAAATGAGGTATAAAAACTAATTTTTGCAGAAGCATATCATCAAATGATTTATTAGCTACTTAAATTGTTAACACAAAATAAGATATTCAATTATACTTGACTACGACATTTATATTCTATCTATATTACTTTTGTTTTGGTTTAAAACTAAATATAATATAATCTTCAGTCAAATTAAAGTAGATAAAACACAAATGTACTAACTAATCTTATCGGGGAAACATATCAACTCTTTACACGTTTACAGTTATACTTTATCTTTATCTTATACACCTATTCTTCTCAACTTTTTGCACTATCTTTTAAGCTGGATTTTCTTGCCAATAGAAAACTACTTACGTATTCTGCATCATTAAATATAAAAGATATGCATTTTCCTGATACAGATCTAAGCATTAGGATAGCCTTTGGTTTGGCATCATTAGCTTTCCCTATTGAATTCTTGCTCTAGGAAAACCATTCTCTTTTGTACTCTTTTGAGTTATTATTATAAAATGAGAACGACTTTCAAACTTGTGGGCAGGTGACTCGCAGCTTGGCAGCTAAAGCTTTTCAAAATGATCTCACTCTATGCAAAGAAACATTTTTTGCTTCAGAAATGGATGATCAACAAGTGGCACGGTTTGTTTATGTTGCCTTCTACCTCTTCCCATTTCCATTTAGACAGTCAAGATTTCCCTAATGAAAAACGGCAATAAACAATGCAGTTGATGTCACTAATTTTCTGGTTATTTAATTGATTCATTTGTCCATTGGATTCCCTAGAATGGAGTAGCATCATAAATCATTAAAAACTTTCAGAATTCAGGGTAAAATTAGGATTTACTATGATATGTGAAAGAAATATTTGACAACGTTTATGGTACTTAAAGAAAATCATAGGGAAAAGTAATTCTTAATTAATCTTTCCTGGAATTGTATAGAGAATATATAGGAAAGTACAACCATAATCACCTCCTTAATCAAGGAGAATCCATTTATTCTCTAAATAATAAAAGCCCATTAATCCAGTTGTTAACCTCTAGCCTTAAACCACCTAATTATCTTTAGAATATCAGTTAATTATCTCTAGAATAACAACATTCTCCCTTAAGTTGGTGGATAAATATTGATCATGCCAACTTTGCTTACAAAGAACTCCAAATTTTGCCCTTGTTGTCCTTTGGTGAAGACATTAACATATTGTGATGTAGGTATAAATGGTATGCAAATCAGTCCACTTTCAAGTTTCTCTTTTATAAAATGCCTATCAATTTCCACGTTTCATCCGATCATGCTAAACTGGATTATTGTTGATACTAATAGCTGGTCTATGATCACAAAACAACTTTATTGGATGTTTCACTGATCTCTTAAGTTCTTTCATTACTCTTTTAAGTCAGATCATTTCACAAATTCCTGCCTCCACATTACTCATGACCACCAAAAATTTTTTTTTACTCCTCCAAGTTACTAGACTTTGCCAAAAAAAAATGCAATATCCAAAAGTAGACCTTCTGCTGCTAACAAACCTTGCCCAGTTTGCATCAGTATAGACTTCAACTCTTTGCTTATCACTTTTCTTGAAGAATAATCCTTTCTTTGGAATTCCCTTTATCTTGAGATTTTGTACACTACTTCCAAGTGTTCTCAATAAGGGGTATGCATAAGCTACCTTACCACACTAATAACAAAGAAAATATCTGGTTTAGTGTGGGATAAATAGATTAGCTTTCCCATCAATCGTTGATAGTGACTTGTATTTATTGGAACTCCTTCCTTAACTTCACCAAGCTTTAAGTTAGATGCCATAGGAGTATCTATTTCTTCTAAAAGATACAGGATATACTTGCTTTGGGCGACTACTATTCCCTTCTTTGATTTAGCAATATCCATCTTGAAGAAGTATCTAAGAGACCCCAACTCGTCTTTGATTTCAAACTCGTTCAAGAAATTCTTCAAATTTTCCATTTCCTAAAAAATCTTCACTAGTGAGGAGAATGTTGTCTACATACATAATTAGAATTGCAATCCTCTCTTCTACAAAAGTTTTTATGAATATAGTCAGACTATCCTTATATGAAACCTTGAGACTTCAAGAATCTAGCAAATCTGTCAAACTAGGATTTTGGTAATTGTTTCAACCCATGCTTGCTTATCCTTTTCTCGAAGCTTTTACTAAATCCTAGGAGAGCTTCCATGTACACAACTCTTCTGTAAAATCTCCATTTAGGAAGGCATTTAGAGACCAATATAGATTAACTATAATAGAAAACAACACATTCATAGTATTCAACTTCGCAACAAGTGAAAAAGTTTTTGAATAGTCAATTCCATAGATTTGAGTAAACTTCTTAGCAACCAGGCACGCCTTATAGCTTTTAAGTGATCCATCATAATTATACTTCACAGTGAATACTCATTTACATCCAACCAGTGTTTTTACTCTCGAAAAATTAACTTTAGAGCTGTCATCTTCTCTAGGACCATTTCTCTCTACTTAAGAATGTTTGGAGCGTCCTGTATATTCTTAGGAATGTAAACATTGGACAACTTATAAGCAAATACTTGAAATGATGGAGATAGACTTTGATAAGATAGGAAGTTATATAAAGGATATTGAGTACAAGTTCTAGAATCTTTTTTAAGAGTAATCGGTAAATCTAAAGTTTCATTTGACTCTAAAATACATATTGGTTTATGAGAAATTGTCTCAATGGGAATAGATGTATACTCAGATTTACATGATTGGTCTTGAATTTTTGGATGTCTTCGGGTTAGATTCTTGGCTGTGCTACAAGCTTTCTGCTCCTTTTTTTTTGTTATGGATATTTTTTCAAAAAAACTTTCACCTTAAAATGATATCGTCTTGTTGCATTGCCTTTTAAGAAAGAAATGTATCTTGTCTCACACACATTTCAGTCTTGTTTTGAGATTGAATTTGTAAGGGCATCAAAGATGGATCCTTATTTCTATTATTTGAGATATTATCAGTTTTTGAACCAGGATTATAGAAAAAATCCACAAGTTGACTGTAGTATCATTTTCCTTGTGGTTTCTTATTTTATGAATATCAAAACACAATCTTCACTAGATATCTCCCCCTGAAGATGATGCGAGGGAAAATAAAGGTTTATCTTCAAAAAAGGTGACATTCATGGAGACAAAAAATCTTTTAGGTATTGGATCAAAGCATTTGTACCCTTTTTGAGTGGAAAGACAATTAAAAAAAAAACACGTTTTCAAGCTCCAGAAGCAAGTTTTCCTTATTGTTATCATGGATATGAACAAATGTAGTACACTCAAACACTTTAAGGTTATTTGTTCTTTCTTCGCCTTTCCCTTCAAACATGATTTGAAAGACAGTAAGACTCTTTAAAAAAACTATAGACCAGCCGCTTCAAATTCCTACTAGTAGAGCTTTTTAATAACTTATTGGCAAGGCTTCCTTCTGATTATGTATGAAATAATCGACTCCTTAATAAGTGAAAGATAATATGATAACCAAGAGGAAGGAAAACATTTATTAAAATAATTAAGAGAGGTTAGAAATTTTAAACTTTTGAAGGCATCCTATTGATCAAATATGTAGCTATTAGGATAGCCTCACCCCATAAGTACTTAGGAGCATTAGTTGAAAACATTAAAGATCTTGCAATTTCTAATAGATATTTATTTTTCCTCTCTATTATTCCATTTTTTTGGAGGGTGTCAGTGTATGAGCTTTGATAAACAATACCTTCTCGACAAAAAAATTCCGTAAAATTTTGTTGAAATATTCTTTCCCATTATCACTTCTAAAAGCTTGAATCCTATTTTGAAATTCTGTTTGGATCATTTTATAGAAGTCTTAAAATAGGCTCTCAACATATGATTTCTCATTAAGTAAAAATACCCAAGTAAGTCTAGTATGGTCATCAATAAAATTATGAACTATCTTCTTTTAGTAATTGTTTTTGTTCTTGAATGCCCCCAGATATCACTATCAATCATAGTGAAGGGTTTTATCGATCATAGTGAAGGGTTTTGCAGTCTTGCAAGGTTGTGTTAGGAAAGATGTTTGATGATACTTGACAAATTTCACACTGAAACGAATATTGATCTTCATTTGTAAGAAAATTTTGAAACAATTGTCTCATATAGTGGAAACTTGGATGTCCTAATTTAAAATGTCATAACATAATTTTACTCTCATTAAGGTTTGAAATAGAACTAATACAAATTCTCTGGGATTGTGTGTTTGAGTCATATTCATTTTCAAAGAAATAGAGACTGTCAACCTGTTTAGCATTTCCAATCATCTTCTCAGTGTTCATACCGTGAAATTGACAATTAGATGAAGAAAAAATAGCTCAACAATTTTGATCAACAGTTATTTTGTTGACTTATAACAAGCTACTTGACTATTTAGGAACATGAAGAACATTATGGAGTGCAAGATCAGAGAAATAACAATTGATCCTTTTCTGGCTATTGGTGAGAAGGAACCATATGCCACTTTTACTCTTTGATCTTCTACGCAAGAGCTATAGGAAATAATTTAGATGATCCAGTCATAAAATTTGTTACCCGAGAATATTATCCAAGAATTATTTGAATTGATACTGAAGCAAGTGGCAACTAAATAATTTCCTTTTTGATCAAAAAACAAGAACGATTTGAACTAGAGAAAATATGAGATTGAAGAATTTTATGGATTTACTCTACCTATTCTTTTGTGAATGGCTGTGTGCTAGAAGGCACTTTGGCTCCGAATTCAATAGTATTGGCTTGGGAGTTATGGTTTTGTCTAAATTTTTTTCTTCCAATTTTTTGGCTTTCCATGAATTTTTCAACATGTTTCTCGTGTATGCAAATTGCATTTACAGTGATCATACCAAGGCTTTTGGTTGTTTTTCCTTTCTCCATCAGTTTCCGTTCCTTCAGATACGAGTGCAAAACCTTCAGCCTTTGATTTGGTGTTGACAATCATCACTTTCTACTTCATCTCCTCTCTTCTTACTTCCAAGGCATGAGGGCAATGGTTTTCTTCCCAGAATCTGGCCTCTAAATTCATCCAATTCTTGATTTAATCCTTCAAGAAAAGCATAAATCTTATCTTTTTCTTCCCTTTTTGTAATGTCGAACACTATCATTCAGATAGTCCCAATCATCTTCATAACATAGGTCCAATTCTTAGCACAAGGTTACAAGTTCGTTATAAGACAAAGTAACATCACAGTCTCCTTGCTTGGCTTCCACAACTTCATTTCTAGTTCAAAAATTTGAGAAGAATTCTCAACATCTGAAATCATTTGGACAATACTAATCATCTTTATAACATAACTCCAATTCCTTCCACAAGGTTACAAATTCATTATAAGACAAAGTAACATTGTAGTCTCCTTATTTGGCCTTCCACAACTTCATTTTTGGTTCAAAAATTTGAGAATAATTCTCAACATTTGAATACATATCTTGAACCGTGTTCCATACGTCTTTTGCTGTGGGCAGAAACATATAGGGGTTTTCCAATTGTAGGTTATACTGAATTAATCAATCAAGCTGTGGTCAAAAAATTTTTGGACCACTATATTGCCATATTTAGATCATCCGAAGCTGACCTTGTTATCTCTCCAGTCAAATGGCCAAATTTTCTTTTGCCATAAATGGCCAATTTTATTGTTTTCGATTCCAGGTAATTCTGGTCGTTCAACTTGTCCTTTGTCAATTGAAAGGGAAAACTTGAGCTGAAAAGATCATTGCTATGTAGTATGTTTCTCGTCGTAGCTCCAGGATTAGTCACACTCAAATTGTTGAAATCATTGATGGAAGATGAGGACAAACTTGGGAAAAAAACAATCCTTACTCAAATAACTACTGAAATAATAAAAACTAAATTTGTTTTACCAACAAAATGGGAACAGATTCATCCTAGATAACCCCATTTCAATAAAGTACAAGAAAGGAGTAGATAACGGGATTGTGGATGCTTTGTAAAGAGTAGGATGCTTGGAACTATATGCTAGGATGGTTTCCAATGTTAATACTGATTTGTTGCAGAAAATTAACCTAGTCGGGAAGATCTTCTAATACAAATTTTGATTAAAAAGCTATAAGAAGGGAAGATAGAGAGGTCTAGCTATAATTGGTACCAATTGTTAACATGGAAGACACGATTGGTAGTTAGGTTTGATAGAATATTAAGAACTGAGATCATTTCATATTTTCATAGTAGTTATATGAGAGGTCACTCTGAATATATGGGGAAGTATAAGGAGATGCTTGTATATTTGCACTGGAAAATTTTGCAGAAGGATGTGAACGAAATTTTCAGGTATGTTGATAGCAATACGGGTCCTAAACCCATATTGACTTATTCTAGGAGGAATAGGAGGAAGGGACAGAACATGGGCCACA
>JAOTAY010000002.1:16624928-16659816 GCA_025629805.1 Erythroxylum baracoense
TTAATTTTCTTTTCTTACTATTTATGTTAAGAATTGGCCTTTCAAGATCTAACTCATACAAACCATTTGTAAGTAATTCAGATCCATAATAAATATCATCTTTATAAAAAGAACAATTGTTATCCTTAATTACAAAGACAAATCCATTCAAATTCAAATAAGAAATAGAAATGATGTTTCTTGTAATAACAGAAACATAATAACAATTATCAAGTTCTAATATAAGGCCAGAAGGTAAAGTTAAACTACAAGTTCCTACTGCTAATGCAACAACTCTTGCTTCATTGCCAACTCGTAGGTCCACTTCACCTTTCTTCAATGATCTACTCCTTGTTAACATTTACATGTTATTACATATGTGAGAACCACAACCAGTATCTAATACCCAAGAATGTGAAACAGAAGTAGAAAGATTGATCTCAATCATAAACATACTTGAAGAGACAGCTTCCTTAAGCTTCTTATCTTTCAGGCTAGTAAGATAAGATGGGCAGTTCCTCTTCCAATGTCCGTTGACTCCATAATGAAAACATGTGCTCTTGTCATTGCTCTTCTTCTTGACACCTCCTTTGGCTTTTACTACATTAATAGAAGCCTTATGTTTCTTGTTATTATTCTTCTTAAAGCCCTTTTTCTTGTTTTTAAAAGAACCAACAATAAGTACAGAATTGGGTTCGTTCTTAAGGAACTCTTCCATAGTTTTGAGCATGCTCAATAGTTCAGGCAATGTCATGTCCTTCTGGTTCATATTGAAGTTCATGACGAATTATGAAAAGTGCGAAATTAGAGACTGCAGCACTAGGTCAATGCTTAACTCGTAGTCCATGACAAGACCTAATTGGGCTAATTTTTTAATATACCCAATCATCTTCAGCACATGAAGGTTAACTAAAGATCCTTCTGTCATCTTGCATTGAAACAGTGCATTGGAGATTTGATATCTCTCTACCCTACTTTGTGCACCAATTAACTCCTTAAGTTACATTATCATAGTTAGGTGCATCTCTGTTCTCATACTGCCTCTAAAGTTCAGGAAATATGTAAGCTAACATCACATATGTAGCTTGTTCAACGTCATCAACATAACGCTGTTATTTCTCCCAATCTTTATCAGTTGCATCTGAACAAGGTTCTGATTGAGCAGGAGTATCAAGAACATATAACTTCTTTCTTGCCTAAGAATTATTCTTAAGTTTTATAACCAGTTTGAAAAGTTAGGTCCAGTCAGCTTGTTAGCATTCATGATGCTCCTCAATGTCAAGTTGGTACTCATCTTCAAATTCAATAACCGGAAAAACATAAAAGGAGCAAACATCAGTTTATATCCAAAATCAAATAAAATAAGGACTTTAAAACTATTTGATTACTTCCACTATTTTATTCAAAATAATAGCCCTCATTATTATATCAAAAATTATTAAATAATTTCCTAGTGGGCTAGGATCCTATTTAAAATTAATTGATCTTGAGTTTACTCAACATACTAACTAAAATTAAACTAGGTAGAAAACTACTTTTCAATCACATCTCATATGACTCTTAGAACTGTTAGGTGACAACTTTTGCTAAAATATATCATATATATTAGTCCTATCCTTGCCCCTAAATATATGACCATGAGTTTACTCATCCAAATCACACAAATTTAGTTAAGTAGTACCCATTAATTTAAGATAAAACATATCCGGGTTAAAGTGACTTTGAGTTTACTCAACAAGCCAAGCAATAAACAAAATTTTGGTTTTATTCTCAAACAATGGAAGGCAACTATTACGTTCCTAATGTGTACTTAATATTTTATTGAGAGATTTAAATTTTCAAAAAATTTCTGACCTCGTCAAAATAATATAATCTCGTTATATTTATAATTTCAAACGTAATCTAATTATGAAAGAAAAATTTTAAAACTTTTGCTTGATTCTAGTTATTGATTTGATAACAAATTTAATTTAATAATTCAACTCTTGAAAAATTAAATTAAATTCCAAAACTTTTCCTAATAAAAATTCTCTTTGAAAACAATTTTCAAATTTTAGTAAAACACTATTAAATTTTATTAGAAGTATTAATTAATTTAATCTCAATTAAATTAATTAAATTGAAAATTTAGGTTTTGTAAAACAAATAAAGAAAGAAAACATAAGCCTTTATGAAGCCTCGGAAAAGATTGTGTGAGCGCGCACACTCGTAGTCAACAAGGGCGTTGATTGGTGCGTGAAATTCACGAGCTAATAACACTTTCATGGGTGTGTTGACACGTGCCCACTGTTCTTTCACCTATCTCCCTCTCCCACGTTTTTCATATCTCTCTGCAATCGCAGGCCATGCTTTCACATTTTTAAAAAAACTTTTCCAACCAACACCTACGTTTCTGTAACCAATGTCCCTAACAATTCTCAACCGTTGTCTCCGACGTTTCTGTCCTTCCCTCCACACCGACGAATCATCGCTGCCAAGTTGCTCACCGCCTGCGTTCATGGGCGATCAACGTTGGCGTCGCTAGCGATGGCGATGCCAGCGACATCAGCTACCGAGGCATCACTGACACCACCCAGTGGCATGAAGTGACACCTTGTTTACATTCGATGGGAGATTTTTCGCCCATTAGTGGTAACGGTGGTGACGCCAACCAATGGCATCACCGTCCACAAGCACCAACAATGTTTCGCCATTGGTGAGACACTGCTCAAGTGGTGTTTTAAGCCACTTGTTTGTGCAATTCACAAACCTAGTAAACACAAACAAGGAAAAAACTCATACATAATTCTAGAACTATCATATGCAAGGCACTCAGCAGAAAAACACAAAACATCCTTTTCATTTAAATGCTAAAAATAAAATGTGGGCATCATATGCTATATATCGCATGACTTATTCAGACAATAAACACAAGCACATATACTTTCTCTCAAGGTTTTAGATTTTTTAGAACCCAAACACAAGAGCAGGGAAACATGTATAAACACATTTCAGAAACAGACAAAAGAATGGTCTTGGAGAAAGACAAAACAAAAGCATAAAACATTAATGTTTTATCAAAATCAATAACAATCAAGCAACTAATCCAAGTTAAACAATTAACGGAGGATTTGATACCATTGTTGGATTCCAACCGTGATCAAATCACGGATGTAGCAGAAAATTTTTTTTATTGATTTCGAGCAGATCTTGATAATTAAATAAACTTGAATAAAACAAAAAACGAATTATAAATTGTACCTTGTTTATCTTCTTTTTGAAAAAACCTTTGAAAATTTTCAAATTGATCAATTACGAGCTGTTTAAATGTCCAGCCTCTGATGATATCCACAGAGCAATTCTCAAGACTGATTTTGAGAGGAAGAAGACAAAGTGCTAGCTTCTAGAATGTTATTCCCTTTTTAAATAAAAAAATCATAAGGGTCTTTAATTAAAATTAAAATTTTAAAATTAATTTTAATAAGATCAAATATCTCGCATTTGATCCCCAAAGTTTCTCAAACTTTATAATTAAGTTCATCTTAATTAAATTGATTTTCTTTCACAAATTATTCTTTGATGTATGACCTATTAGGTTTATAATAAATTGACAATGATTGTAAATTACAATTCTAATTCTCAATTAGAATTAGAAAAATTAAATTTTTTTTAATTTATCTTTAATTCTCCAATTAAACAATTCATAATTATAAATCATGATTGACGTCTAGCAACATGTCATGATTACCCAAATATCAGGAATGTCAAAGTGATTGACTTAACTTGTCCATGCATGGCTATGATATATAATTTAATCCTTTCGTCATTAAATTTTCTAATTGGAAAGAGTATGAATACAGTGTCTACTCTTATCACCAATCATGTTCGTTCTTGCTAATTAGTAATTGATTTATAATTGAAATTTGAAAATACCTTTTCAAATGTCAATTCTCTCTGGTCAGAGAATTCCATAAATCATTACTAATCAAGAATGGTAGAATATTCTCTCTAATTACTTTAGAGTGACGAATCCTATATTAACTTACTCAACTATCTACATATAGTTTATACTATATCTAATTACTACCAATTGAATTATCCTAGGACGATTCATAAGTAGCATCAAAACACGGTAATTCTCATACTAGATACCTTAGTAATCTTAAGTATGAGGATTAATTATACAACCATCATTATGAGATAATTCATAGACACATAAGTAATATTCCATCCGGAATTCTCATAATCGAGTCAGTTTAGTGACTTATTCTCTAATAATCACCCACATATTAGTTTAAGTATCTTTATACTTTAATTTATGAGATCAATTACTTTCTTCATAAGAAAGAAATATAATGTGTGCTAGTTTTACTATTTTAACAATATCTAGTCTTGATGAAACTACAACTAGGAACATTTATAAATAACACATAAGTGTAAATTGAATCTCATAATTATGATCTCATCACAATTTCAATTACACAGTAATTATTATAAGGATTTTATCTTTAGTATTAAAACATAAAATATTAATTAAATTAATACATAAAGATAAATAAAGCCTTTTCATTAATTTAAAATAATGTCATATATTAATTTGCATCCAATTGATTAGCTGCAAGGGCATAAATTAACATTTACACTAGAGAGTAATTATGATATAAAAAATAATCTAATAGTAAAGGGACTTCAGATCTTATTCTGACGGTCCAACAGTAAGTTTAGTTAGCGTTTAATTAAAGAAATTTATTTTGATCTATATTCTACTTTAATCCATCTTTAGCAGCTGAATTAAAATTTCTTATTTTTCTTCCTCTTATCTACTCCTTTTCTCTTCTAATGTGTTTACTTTCTTCTAACACAATTTATGATGTAACACAGTACAAGAAAATTGAAGTTTAGCGACGGAAATTACGGACGGAACACCTACACATTCCGTCGGTAAGCTAAGTTAGTAACAGAATTTACCGACGGATGAAAGCGTCGAAGAAATGGCCGTAGGTAATAATTTGTGAAGAATCATAGAATGTCCGTTGCAAATTTACCGATGGACATTTTATGTAATAGTCGGTGAATATATCAACGATTATTCTGTGTTGTCTTCAATCAGTAAAGTTACCGATAAACAAGAGTTTTTTGTCGACAACCTTACCAACAGAATTTGTTATTTCATTGGTAAGAATCGAATAGATTTTACGTACAAACTTTGTTTTTCTATCGGTAAATTCACTAGAACTATTTTTTATTTCCCCACATTAAATTTTATTTGATGATTTTATGGTTGATGCATAATTTAAACAGTTATGAGTTATCTGTTGATAATATTTTGATTTGTTTCTACATTTAAAATTTGTTAAAATAGAAAGTTGATTGATGATATAAAGTAAAATTTATCTTAATTAATAATAAAAAATTATTTTATATATAACAAGTATTTGTAATTCATACGAAATGACTACAAGTATGCTATTCATTTGGTAACTGCAAATACTCTGATTGCTACGGTGAGCTGCTACCCCTCCTCTTCAACTCATCCACCTTATTACAGAGCTGAACTATGTACTCTATCGACTGTTACAACTGAGTTGCCAATGTCTATACTATACTCTGAAGCCCATGGACTTCATTGAGTGCAAACTGCCCACTAAATGTTATTGTATTGGATGTGGAGGATTGCGAATAACATGTGTTTGCAAATGAACCTAAGCGGAATATCCTTCCACAACGGTCCTTACCACCCACTGCATGAAGATAGGTTTGAGTCTCATCAACATCTTCAGACTGTTGAGACTGTCGTTGAATGCTTTCTTATATTTGATCCTATCATAAGGCAATGTTTATGTAAGTAAGTGCTAATTATTAAGCATTAATATTAAAGCATAAATTTCACATACATTCAGTTCTCTACATCGAGTGTTGACAAAGGCCACACCATCATGCTTCTTAGTGTGAGTGTGCAAAAAAAGTTGACGGGGGGTAGGCATCGTGCCCATAGACTTTTCTGGCATCAGAATAAAATGTCATAAGTGAATTATAATTTTTAAAAATTTCGACAAAATTTTTTATTTTTATGATATTTACCCCATGTTGAACAAAGAAAATAACTCAACAATACAGCCATATATAGTACCAGACATTTATAACATTATCATTCTCCATAATATACATATTTTCATTCCAAAATTCACCCATCAAATTAAATTAAAATACGTCAAAGAAAAAAATCAGAATATAAATGCAAAGTGTAGATATTTTCAAGTCTCTCTGCATGCTCATGGTGGGTAATAGATCCTCCAATATGTACGAGAAGATTCTCTCCCCTGGTCCTCCACGTCTGTTGGTAGAATTACGCTTTGAAATGGACATTGCCTAGGTTAGTGTCCAATAATGCTGCCAATGACTCCATATTTGTTCAGAAATATAAGGCGATTATACACCAGTCTTGTGTCCACCACCAACAAAGTCTCGATAACGTGTACGTGCTCGTCTCTCCCATACTTTATAAATGACTGCTTCAAATTCAAAATCCAAAAAAAAATTCTGAAACAAAAGGAAAAACATACGATAATTAAAATCAATTAAAAACAAAAAAATTGTACCTTAAACTCCTGATAGTAAAATTCCTTTGTCGCCTGAGAGATATTCTTCCATATATAACCCTCAAGATCAATCTTCTCCTTAAATTTGGATGTCATGTTTCTTGAACATGGTCTAGACGGATCAACCTAATATAAAAACAATTCATTTTATACCATTTTTTAAACTTAAGTCTATAACTTAATTATAAACATATGGTGTTTCATGTATTTTCACTTACAGATTGTTAACAATTGTGATGTAAGTTCTTCCATCAGCTCCCTTAGCTCCAGACTGGAGGTCGCCTCCTTTATTCGCATCATTTATCCCTAATATCTTTGTCAGTATAGGAGTGGTAGATAGTGTAGCAGTAGGTACAGAAGGTGATGCATCATAAGCAAGTGTAGTAGTTGGAGGTAAATAATCTGATTCGATTGCAGCTGCAGGATTTGATGCTTCACCTAGACAGTGACTAGCTTCAAATTGTGGTCTGAACCTTGGTCACATCATATCTTGTTTTCGCTTTGGTGGCATATTTCAACTTGAAATTCATATTTGATTGAATATTCCAGAAATATTTCACCAATAAGCCTTACTGGAGCTGCATTACGGGTTTCCAACCTATATATTGTCCTAGGGGTTTATTATGCAAAGAACGTTCATGTCTATTAAACCTATGAATTTCTTGTGTTAATACTAAGTTTGAATTAATCACATTGAAGTTGAAGTATTAAACAATTGAATTTATAACTTACAATTGATTTCAATACTATGATATATGGCATTGTTTACACCTGTGAATCAAAAAAGTAAGTTCTTGTTATGACTCATAGGCTCGTAGAATTTTTTACCGATAAGCCTCACGGAAGCGAGTTTTTAGCCTATATAACATCCTAGGAACTTAATTATGCCTCAAATCATCAATAAGATCTCAAAATCATTCCACGTGCAGTAAATATTTAGACTATTAAAGAAGAAGATAAAAATTCATCAATGATTATAAGAATATTCTAAACAACAACACAAAATCAAGACCTCATTTGCATTCACACAAAACCCATATGCATCAAAATCATATTATTAAAGCAATAGATATGGTAGACATTAGTTGGACGACTTACCTGGATGGACGGACAATTACAAACTACAAAGAAGAAAAATGAGCGACTCTCTTCAACACAATATAGAGCCTGCATTTCATATTTAATATAATACACTTGTTAAATAGTTTTGTTATTTTTTAATATATTAAAACAACCAAATCAGAAAATAATACTGTTTATTTTGAAATAGAAATATGTGGACTTTTAGTGGGAGTAATGTTAAAAATTAATGTTATGATCATTTTAATAAAAATCTTAAAAATCAAGATATTTCAAACAATTTATTTAATATTTATTCAATTTCCAATCTATATTTTTTATCTTATGGATGAGATGGGCATTTCATTAAATTCATGTCTCAAGTTTCCCTTCCATACATATTTCAATTTTGCCACTCTATTTGGTTTACGTTTCAGTTTTCATAAAAAGGAAAAATGAAGACAATTAATAGCATAAAGATTTTTTAGAAGAATCATTAAATTTTGATCTAATCATAAAGATTGGGAGTGTGATCTTCTTATCAAGTACGAAGAAGCATGAAATGTTTATACGTGTTTCTAATTTTTAATATTGATAAACCAAACCAATCCCAACTTACTTAGTTTAAACTATCCGGAAAACCATACAGAATATTCTAATTATAATTTTCATTTTGATAATCGATACGACTATCGTTAAAAGAATTTAACTTAAATCAATATAAAAAGAAGGGTAAATTATTTTAAAATAAAAAAAGTGTGTGAATTCTCTTTATTATTTCTATATCAAAATTTTAAATATAATTACCAAAAAAGTATTATCAATTATAATAATCAAAATTAACCCTAATAATTTAAATACTCTTTAAACCTTTATAAAACTAGTCTTTCAGAATTAAATTACACAATTTAATTTATCAAAAATAAAATTTAAATAATTTAAAAAAAATAACTAAATATTTAGTTAAAGTGTTTTCTTCTTAGCCAATCGACATAACACACGAGTCCTTAACAAAATTCCTATTTGTTAATAAGTCAATTTCTTAGTTTGATATTCACCTAAGCTAAATCTTTTTAATTCTAATTTCTAATTCATGTCCAATTTTAAGTTCTAGTTCAACATCAAATTGAAAAATCTATTCAAAGCTTTTTCTTTAGTTTACTTCTAAAATTCATTACCAGCGATATTTATTTATTTATATTATTTTTATAGTTTAAAATAAAAATAGAAGTTTATTAGATTATATATTTTGATAGTTAATTAGGAAACAATTACTTTGGCCTTAATTAAAAAGGGATACACAATTTTCAAAATTTAAGTTTGGTGATGAACTCGATTTGAAAGAACCATACTAAAATCTCAAATTAAAATCCAATTAGAAAAATTATTGCTCGGTCCAATGGAGAACTTGAGTGGAGAAAGAGAGATTTTAGTAAAAGATTTAGTAAAAATAAAATTTGGCATCTCTTCATATTGTTGATGAATATAAGGGTAAGAATGTGGTACTTGTTGGGGATGGTGCAAAGTTGCCAATTTATCACATTGGATCAAGTTCCATTACATCTTCTTCCAGACCTTTATTCTTACATCAAAGTTTACATGTCCCTAATATAACCAAACCTTTGCTCTCTATTAAAAAATTTTGTTATGATAATAACTGCTTTTTTGAATTTCATCCTGATTATTATCTTACGAAGGATTGGATTAATTGCCAACAGGATCCTATTGTATGGAAAAAGTGAACTGAGGCTTTACAAATTATGTGGTACTTTCCTTCAACAACAAAATATGGATGCTCTTATTTTCTTACTCACGTAGGAGGGTTGGCATGGCCGACTTGGCCATCCTAGTTTTTAAACAATACGAAGTTTAGTTCATCATTTTCATTATTGTTTGAACTCACATAATTGATTTCTCAACTGCAATAACCTTAACAACCATAGTTATTTACAAGGAGAAAATCATTAAAGAGACCACTCAGAACTTTCGTCGAACACTTCAAAGGCATAACAAATTCATCCCAAATAACCTAAGCAAATCATGTCTTCTTCTTTCCTTAACGTTTTCTAGAACATTGTAAACACAAATACACCATAGATAATCCAAAACAAACACAAAAACATCTCAAAACTCCTAGGTTCGAACATATATATCAACACGGGTTATACAAATAATCACAGAGAACGAAGGCTGAATGACTTCGCTTCGTCGAAGGACACAATGATAGTGGCCAGAGAAGACAAACGAACACATATGCCGACAAGCAGAAGAGGAATCAATGATAGAGAAAAGGGAGGAAAACGACAGAGAGAGGAAAAATGAAAACGAAAATGTAGGGGAAAGGGAAGGGGGGTCTTCGGATAGGTTAAATGCGTAGGAAAATGATGTCATTTGGTGTTAAACTAAACAACGTCGTTTTTTTATATTGAAAATGTTGAAGCTGAAAGACACGATAACGTTTACCTCTAAAATTTACCAATAAAATTTATCGACGGAAATATTTCTGTTGTTAAACCCAAAACTTTTTTATTCCGCCAAGTATTTCCACCTTCTTTATCGACAAGAATTTTTACCGTCGCCATATTCTATCAGAATATTTGTTAGGATAATTTTTCTCCATATTTATAGATGGATATTTTTCTCGTCACAAAATGTCATTTTTCCTGACAATGTTACCTACGAAAAATTATTTTCCATCGGTAATTTGCTACAGTTTCTTTTCCATCGGTAATTTTCCATCGCTAATTACTAATTTTCTTATAGTGACAATTGGTCTGATAGCTCTCACTATCACATATAGATTTATTATTTATTATTTATTTTGTTTCAAAAAACCTTCTTACACAAGATACCTAAATTATGTGGTATACAAATAATTGGTATTTAATACATTTTATGATTGATACTATGTTTCCTTATTGATATTTTGATTAAATTGATTAAAATTGATTTTAGTTGAGAATTGATTCCCCTTTGAAAGTAACGCCAGTATAAGCTAGAGTGAAAAGAGAGATAATTATGACAACACTTAATACCATGTTCATTGAATATATGTAAGCACATAATTCCTTAGTCCTAACTTGTTTCTCTTGCATTATTTTCCACCTTATTCATGAAAGACATCAATGACATTAGTATAACTATTGAAAGTGATTAGGAGATTATTGATGAGTTTGAGTGAAATCTACATCCTAAAAATTCAACAATTGGTGATTTTAATTTTCATAACTTGCAAGAAATCGCAAAGAGATCAATCATTAAACAAGGAGTTGAAAATTCACATAAATGATTCATCAAAGTATAATAATACACATTAATAACAACTCATCTATAACTGTTAGGAATTTTCGCTAGTTTTTTGTTGGCTATGAATTCTCCTTATGTGGAGCATCTTGTGCAAGTAGAAAAGATCAACATTAGAAATGGATGTGATTCAAATGTCAAATATATAAAAGAAACATTTTATTTCCAACTTCTTTAAAAGACTTTTGGGAAGATTATTCATTGAGTGTGATTAAAATAGTGATTAATAATGATGGGAGTCACTTTTTTAGCGTCAATACTTCATAAACTAGCCAAAAATGTGATTTGTTCCTTAAAGTTTCTAAACAGGTTCAACATAATCTCTACTATGATCTAAGATACATATTACTCTCATAATGTTATAAAATTGGTTACAATGGACCCTTAAGATTTTAAAAGAGAACTCATTAATCCCTTAACCCTGACTCCATTAGATTTCTCTTAAATGTTTATTAATGTGTTGTTAATATGACCTTTGTGGCAATTCAACCTAGCATAGTAAGCCTTTTTGGCATTTGAAATGGAAGTAATTTTAAAATAATTATTTTTATTAAATTTGTAACTAATTAAATTTGAAAATTAATTAAATTATTAGGTTAATTTTCATTAAGTAGTAAATAATAACCCCAAGTGTGCTAGGCATCTATTTAACCTAAATTTGACTTAAAGAAATCTCCTATTCTTGCAAATCCTAATTATAAGAGGTAGAGATTGAATTTGAACTTGCATTCCAAATAACAAAATGTAAGCATGCCCAAACAATTCTTTTGACAATCATCAGATTTAGTACCATTAAATACTTTATTTATAACAATTACTAAGTGAGAATCACAATTAGAAAATTAGAAGGTAGGAATCAAATAAATGCATTCAAATCATAGTTGAAAGTTAAAACTCATGACTGTGAACATAAAAGTTAAAAATAGAGCATTCATAGTAGATAGGACCAAAACAATGCTCTTCACACATACTTTATATAAAACTCTATTCATCTTCCCTAATCTTTTCAACAATAGCATAAAATTTGCTCATATGCTTTAAGTTTTTTACTGATGTTTAGAAGTTGTTTCAAGATACAACTGTAGTGAACACACGATAAAACCTTTGTAAGGTTCACCATAAACATTACAAGCGCTAGTGTTGGAGATGATGAAAATTAGTGGACAAGAGTGAATAAAATGACATATCTATAAAAGCATAATCTTTATATTATAAAAGGTTAACAGCTCAAATTAGGGCCTAACATTTTTAAGTTTGATCAGTTTAGGATTTAAACTTGTAACTTGCTTAATAAAGGTCTAAACTTTCATGAATATACTCAATTTAAGGCTTTTTTGGGGGAAAATTAGGAAGTGTCATATACGAGTCATTATAGACAAGTCAGTTAGTCTTTAAATGCCATGTTAAAAACACATGTGGATTTTTAGAAAACAAAAATACAGAAAACCTAAAAAAAATTTCAACTTCTTCCTCAACAAAAATGGTAGGTGGGTCCTATCCTGTTATAAGGGCTCTTCCTTTTTAAAAAAACTTTTTTGGGTTATCCTATTATTTGAAAAAAAAAAGAGAAAATCCTTATTCTCATCTTTTCATTTTGAAAATCGAGTTATTTTTATATAATATAATATAAATAGTTATTTGATAATAATATGGAAAATCGAAACGAGGGTGGTTACTGTTTTTCTAGGTTATGGTTATGTCATCTTAATTTTCTTTATGATATATATCAAATGAAGTTTTGGCTTTTGTTTCCAGTCGTGAGACTTCAGTTGCAACTTATATCTGGAACAACTTCTTAGGTGGGCACTCCAAGTCTTGACCATTTGGCACAATGTTGTTTTAGATGGGGGAGACTTAGTCGTTGAGGGAGGCACACCATTTTACTAGGATGATCTCACTAGGTTCCTGTCAAAATACAACAAAAGAGGTAGGAAAGTGTACCTAACAGTAGCTCCTCAATGCCCATATCCTGATGCTTAGATAGGAAAAGATAGGTTTATTTGATTACATTTTGGTTCAATTCTACAACAACGCTCCTTGCCAATACAGTAATGGGAATGCAAAAAATCTTATAGCTGCCTGGAAGCAATAGACATCAGGAGTTCATAAAACAAAGATTTTCTTGAGTCTACCAACCTCCCCTAACGATGCCAGAAGTGGGTATATTCCAGTACCTGATCTGCTTTCCAAGGTGCTTCCTGTAATTAAAAGGTCTCGCAAGTAGAGAGATGTCATGCTGTGGTCAAGATATAATGATCTCATGAATGGATATAGTTCTGCAATCAAGAAGCACGTCTAAAAACTTATGGTGCTTCTTTGTTCGATAAGTATATAATACTCATGCACTTTAAGTGTCTAGTGATGCACCTAATAATATGAAAATTATTAATACACACATTTGTCTAATAGTTACCTTTATATTAAACGAATCATAAGCTAAAGTGGTTATTATTCTTTCAAGCAGGTAAGGAATAAAATCTAAGATGCAAGTAACAATTTCAAAAAATTGTTAATACTCCTACAAAAAGTAACAAAAATGAGCTCCCACTACTGGACAACAAAATGTTGTTGGCATTGGAGGCTTGGGTCTTAAAAGAGAGAATGAACCTTGAAACAGGTAGTGGAACAATATAAGAGCATAACAAAATTTTGCGTGAAAAGCGAGATGGTTTATTCAATTTGTAATGGACCAAATCCATTGCTCTATAGGCAATCTACCTTCCCTTTCCCAACCAATATATTCAACTATTTCCACAAATTCCCAGTAAAGATGTGATTCCCCCAGGAAACTTCTCTTTGTTAATTTGTAACATTAATATAGATTTCTCAGACAAGTATCTAATTTTTTTACAAGGTACTTTTTTGTCAATATTTCTGGTAAATAATCAGCTTTCTTGCTTACGTAAGTTTGATAAATGATGTATAGTCGGAATTTCTCGGGGCAGGAAATGGTCGTTCTTCATAAGGAGATTCCGGCTTTTGAGCTCAGAGATGCTCAGATTAACAAGATATGATACTATAAACAGGATTTTTCGCATATTTCTTGTTACGTCGTTACTGATTATGATTGGAAGGATTATTGTCTTGTGGCTTTCAGGTGCTTTTACGTCCCTTTTTCCCTTCTAATTTTCAGCTAAATAATTGTACGAAATGGGTGATATATATTGTGTTGCATCAATGTCGAAACCTTATTAACTCGTTCCCTAGAAAAAGGTGATATGCTAAATACGTAAATTCCAGAAGAAAAATTTGAGCTAATAGATCTATAAATGTTGTTTTGTTTTAGACGCTTACGAGAGCTTGAAAACATTGATCACACCAAGTATATGCCGGCCATTTATGCAGAAGACGTAATAAGGGAAGTCTCTTCACCAGGGAAATTCGGTCGTCTGATTATTTTGACAACAGATGAGCCTTTTTTGATTAAAACTCTATGTAAATCTGAAGTGAAGGTAAAGATCTAGGACTTTGAAAAGAAATAAAAAAAATTCTTTTTTAATTTATTAATTATTTTTCCAAGTTGTTTAAAGATGGGATCAAAATTTGAAAATTGGTTTCGGGGAAAGCCAAAAGGCAGTTCAGTTTCTATTTTCCAAACCGTTAAAAAACAAAATTTCTTTTTTTATCCTTTCTTTTTCATTCGATCTTCATGAAGATGAAGAAATTTTAGACCTCTGAGAATCACCATCTTCCCGAAGTTGTTGGTTATAAACTTGAACAAACGGTGCAAGGATTCTTAATCCTCTTTTCCATGTATTTTAATATATAACAATCAAATCTCAAAATTAGAAGTTACAAACTAAAAGATCTTAAGGTAGTTTAAATTGAATTGTATCTGTACAAAACCCTTCGCTTTCTGTTTTTCATAAAAATGTGTTTCAACAAAAAGGAATTCAAGAAAGAGAAGAAATATACTAATGGTAAGAAATAACACTTGCTGCTAGAAATGAAATAGAAATGGGAAAGAAAAAAATGGAAACAACAATATTTAGAGAATTTATTTCTAACATCCAAGTCAAAAAAAGTGCTTAAAGGACTCCAAAAAAAAAAGCTGAGAGGTGTTATCTTTGTGGACAGTTCAATAGTACATCACATAGTGAAACAATTAACTTCTATACCAACTCCATTTTGGTTTGCTAAAATCATATATATAGAACTTCAATTGCTTTCTTTTATTTCTTTTTTTTGAAGTTTCGATTCATACTAAAGTTTATCAAGCCAACTGGAAATCAAAATTTGAGGCTGCTGGGATATGGTACGTCTCTTATCTACTTGATGCAAAACGATTGCTTTTACTAATGTGTATTTATTTATCATTCATCTGCATGATTTTACTGGAAGGTATGAACACCGACTCATTGATGATATGGTGGCTTATGCTCTCAAGAGTGAAGTAGGTTATGTTTGGGTATCCAAAGTGATTTATTAGCTCAGGGTATGCAAAATGCTTTTATAAGTTTTGAAGAAACAACATTTAGAAACTACTTTGTTTGTTGTTTTTGGTGTTTGAGAGTTATGTAGTTTATGCTGCTTTTTTTTCATCGCTTTAAAAAATCGCAAAGTATATTGTAGCTGAATGGCTCCTAAGATAAAAATTGTTGTTACATTTTTTTAGGTTTCGCATCCCTTAGATTGATGACCTCTATACTGCCCATGCCCTCCATTGCTGCAAGTAAAACCTGAATGTGTGACAGAGTTGTTTGCTATGGAGCCGTTGAAATTAGGAAGCAACAAACTCAAGGTCATCAACCAGTAAAGCGAAGGCTTTAACTTCTGAAAGGGTCTGCACAATTCAGGTTGAGATAGGAAGGTTTAATAACGAATGAGAGCTTAGCAAGTTTAGTATGAAAATTTTAAATTATTTTCTTTTTTTCTAAAATCTACATGGTTTTTAAAATTTACCTAGCCTCTCTAAATATTCTTATATATAGAAATGGCATGTGTATGACACTTCCTAGTTTCTGTCCCAAAAAGCCTTAAATTGAGCAAACTCATAAAAATTTAGACCTTCGTTAAGCGAGTTACAAGTTTAAGTCCTAAACTGATCAAACTCAACATTAGGGTATAATATTGTGTTCTTGATATGGAAGATTTCATTATCGTAAAGAGATCAACAAACATCACTGTATACTTGGTTAAAATTAGTTTCTCTCTCATGACTCTTTTACTACTATAAACATGTGATGAAAAACCATCTGTAACCCTAATTACTAGAAAGAAGAATAATTTATATATCTATAACCTTTAATTTGATACGTCCATCAAGTAACTAAAATAAATGGTTGAGATTTATTTAAAGAATCTCCTATCATAAGATTTACCTTAATATGTTCAATATGCACTTTTTTTTCTTGAACTCCCTCCTTTATGGTAAAATATTTCAACTCCGTATATTAAGCACCTGTAGATTACTTATCATTATTAGAGAAGAAATCTATTACAAAATTCTCACAACAAGTTTTTGGCAGCTTAGTAATATGTCAATAATCCCCAGTCCTGAAATAAAGTTCTACAGCTATAAGGCATTAATTGTGGCCTTAAATAAGCTACAAATTCTATTTCTATAGTGAACGAAGCAATGGCAGATTTGTTGGAATTTTTCCACAAAATTTATACTTCTATTACTAGAAATAAGTAGCCAAACATTGATTTTCTAATGTCAATGCATCTAAAAAAATTGAATCCCAATATCCAATTACTTCTAATGGACTTGATCTTCTATACATGATCATATAGTCCTATGTTCCTTGGAGATACCTTAAGACTTTCTTTGCAGCTTTTCAATAGTCTATACCATGATTACATTAACATCTGCCTAGCATTCCAACCTCGAAGCTAATATCAGGTCTCGTGTATATTTGTAAATATATAAAACTTCTAACAATAGAGGCATATGAACTAGATTCCATTTATTTTTGTTCTACATCATTCTTTGGACATTGCATAAGACTAAATTTATCCCTTTTTATATTGGAAAACCCCCTGTTGAATATTTTTCATATTAAATCTTACTAGAATTCTTTTGATATAGTCTTTTTTAGACAATCCTACCAATCATTATAATTATCTCATAATATTGAAATTCCTATCATATAAGATGCCTCTCTTATATCTTTCAATTCAAAATTCTTAAAGAGAAAATCTTTAGTCTTATACAATATGTTTAAATCATTTGCAGCAAAATAAAATATCATCAACATAAATAACTAAAAATACAAACTTACTCCCACTAATCTTTCAGTAGATACAATGATCAATAGTATTTTCTTGAAAACTAAAAGATATTATGGTATCACTAAACTTAATATACCATTATCAGGAAGCTTGTTTAAGTCCATATATTGATTTCTTAAGTTTACACACCATGTGACCCTTTATGAAAGAACCTTCAAGTTGAAATATATAAACTTCCTCTTCGAGATCACCATTCAAAAAGTCAATTTTCACATATATCTGATATAACATCAAATTAAACTGAGTCATTAATTCAATATCTATTCTCAATGAGTCTTTCTTTAAGATAAGTGAAAATTTCTCTTTATAATCAATGTCATCCTTTGAAGTATAACCTTTGGCAACAAGTCCAACTTTATAATATTCAATATTTCCATTTGATTCATATTTGGTCTTAAAGACCCATTGCATCTAACTCGTTTAGATCCTTCTAAAAAATTAACAAGGTCCTATACATTTTTTCCATTAAATTTAACTCATAAAATCATTCCATTTATCAAACTTATCACTTTCTACGGATTGTTAAAAACGAAGTATGATCGTTATTAATGCCATAATCAAATTCTAGCTCTTACAAATAAACAACATAGTCATCAGGAATAACTAATCTCTTTATTCTTAGATATTTATTTAAAATTATTCAACATGGTTCATTCATATCAATTGGCTATAAGTTAATTTCATCACGAGGTTTTATTTCACCAAAATGTTATCCAAAATCATTTTTTTTCTAATATAGTGACAAATTTTGGTATAGATATAGATACTGGAACATTTATAGGTAATGGAACATCAACCTTATTTCACCAATATCCATAATAGGTTTTTCAGCACTCTCACTAATTTCACCATTTTCAATGAATTTAACATTAGTTGTTTCAACAATTCTTGGACTATAGTTTGGATAGTAAAATCTATTTCTCTAGGTAACCAATAAAGTAACCACTACCTGTTCAGGAATCTTTTCATGTGGATTATAAACTCATACTTCTACTAGACAGCCTCAAACATATAGGTGCCTCATAATAGTTTTCCTTCATGCCTATAACTTAAAAGGATTTTTACGGACTACCTTACTATGAATCATATCCAAAAATACACAATAGTTTTAAGTACAAGAATCAATAAGATTTTGGGTAATGAGGAATTACTCAACAGACAGCTACCATATCCATTAATGTCCTATTAAGCCTTTATGATATACCATTTTGTTAAGGTATACTTGGCATAGCATACTGTGCACATATGTCATGTTTCTCAATAAATTTGGCAAATTAATTTGGACATTGTCCCATAATACTCACCGTCTTTATCAAATCTTACATTTTTCATTTTTTTTCTAATTACCTTTCAACTTCCTTTACAAACACCTCAAGGGTGTCTACAAATTAAGTTTTTTTATTAAGCAAGTAAACATACCCATAATGTGAAAATTTATCAATAAAGGTGATAAAAATACTTTATTTTGCCAAAAGATAGTGTCAAAATGTCCAAATATATCTCTCAAGGAGGTGAGTACTTCTTATGACTCCTTTCTTACTATGTTTGATTTACTTTCCCTTAATACAATCCACACATATATCAAGATTAGTAAAATTTAAATTCAAAAGAATTTCATTCTTTACTAATTTTTCAAATATTTCTTTGGATATATGAACAAACATTTATTTCATAAGTCAGATGAATTATCATTCATTATACTACACTTAGTTCCAATGGTATGATAAGTAGAAATTAGGGATTCAAAAAAATTACTAAGATTAAGTTTCAATTTATATAAACCATTTATAAGAATTTTATAACCAATAATCAAATTATGTTTAAATAAACTAAAACAACTGTCACCAAACTTAAAAGTAAACCCACTTTCATCAAGTTTAGAAACATAAATTAAGTTTCTAGAAGTTGAAGGTGTATAGAGAGTTTGTATTAGTCCAGGTAATAACTAGTATTGAATATCAGACGATAAGTCCTTACACCTTTAATTAAGACCTTCATATGGTTTTCTATGAATAGAAAGTTCTTAATTGGGTTTATGGTTTAGATTATAAAGAATCCGTACATAACATTAGAAATATTAGTTGCATCATAATCAAGCCACTAAATATTAGAAAAAAGTTTAGTTTAGTTCGGAATATATAAAAAAGTTTGATGTACCTTTCTTTTCAAACTAAGCCTTACATTTCAGACAATCTTTCTAATGTTGTCCCTCCTTCTTACAAAAATGGAACTTATTTGTCTTTTTTTGCCATCTTATCAACAATACTAATAACCTATCTCACTTTAGCAGACACTTTCTTCTTAAATTTCTTAGCCTTTGGCTTATGAATCTTGCTAGCTCTTTGGCATACAAGATTAATTATATGAAGCCATTGATTCTTTAGCCTTTTTTCCTCTTAAATGAGCATATTGGACAATTCATTAACATTCCACTTATTCTTTATAATGTTGCAATTAATTTGAAAAGGTCCATACTCGGAAGTAATGAGTTCATAATGAATTGCCCTAAAGAGTCCTTAATAGTCATATTGAGGGTCATTAATTTTGTTGTAATATTCATAATCTCTGGGACATCTTATTACATCTGCAACCCATCAAACTGCATGGTCATAAGTTTTGGTATTAGTGTACCATCAAGAGAATTGTTTGCATAACAAAAACATTCTTTGATAAATTTAACATATTCTTTTGCACTTTTAGCTTGTGGAATAGTGGTGATAATGTCATTGGTAATATTCATTTGCATAAAATTAGGACATAATTTATTAAATCTTTCTTATGCTTTATGGTTTCTCTTCTCAACCTCATTGCTCGTATCTGTAATAGCAATAATTTTTTTCCAATAATGCTAAATCAAGATTGAAAACACCTAAATGAAAATTGACTTATTTGCACCATTTAGAGAAGTTCAAACTATTAAATATAGTAATATAAGAAACATATGAATGAAGAGAAATAACTGAAAATACATAAATGCTCGATAAATTATAGGTTTCAAATAAGTTAAACACTTAGAATATAATACATGTTTCTTTTAGACGAACTCAACAATTTATTATCATAAATTTAATGTCATATAACCTTTGTTAGGCAATCAAACGAAAAAAAAATCTTATCAAATACAATCAATATCTTTGGATACATAACAAATTTGACATGCAAATATTAATTTTCTTCTATTATGTTTATTAGACATACAGTATTAATTTACCTTAGGGTAAATTTTAAAAGTCTATCATCTAATAAATGTTATTTATTTATATAATTAATCCAATATTAGGCATTAATATTTTATGAATAAATGACTGATTTTGTACATAAAATTCAATTAATTAGTTTGGCTACCTAGTTGACTAACAAACTATTCTTTTATAATGTCACGTATAAATACAATACATAATTTCTAATTTCAATAATAATATACATAAACATAAAATGAGATTACTACTAAAATTAACAAAATATGTAACATGAGAATAAAATAAATATATGACATTAAATTATGGAAGCATTGAAAATCGGAAAAAAAAACTTGTAAGTTAAAGAAATATGTTTTTGAAGAGCTTGCAATTACACCATTTCTATACACTTTTAAATTATATGGTTTGACATATGCCAATAATAGTGCTACTTAAAAAGTCAAACATGAATTAAAATTAATCTAACAATCTCCCATTTGGCTCATGTTATGACTTGATCCAAAAACACAAGTATGCACCGTATATTGAATATATTAAGCCATCAAACTTGAATGAATTGAAATAATGAGATCATGGCGGTCACAAGTCATCTAATGACATAATTTCTTCCATGCATCACACAATCATTTCAACTCAAATATAACTGTAAATGAGAAACACTTTAACTCTCATCTTTAATGTTTTCTGAAAACATAATCTGTCAACATAATAAAACACTGCATGTACACAACATAATGTGACAACTAACAAATAAGCAAAAACATCACGTTAATTAAATTCATAAGTGTCAAAACAATAATAGCAAATATCCAAACATATGTACATCCCATGCTAACGAGGACTTATCTATAATGCTCATCCTTTCAACATGGACAATAAATGTTTTAGGAGGTAATCCTTTAGTTAACGAATTTGTTACCATTAGATCAGTTCCAAGATGCTCAATTGACATTTTATATTTTTATGCTTCTTTTTTGACTAACAAGTATTTCAAATCCATGTGTTTAGCACCCTTAGAATACTTGTCTTCTTTAGAGGAAAAGACAGCTACAGAATTATCACAATAAATTCTTAGCAGTCTAGCTATACTATTAACAATACCTAGCCCGAAGACAAAGTTCCGCAACCACAATGCTTGAATAGTAGCCTTAAAGCATGCCATAAATTCGGCCTCCATAATGGAAGTAGCAATGACAAACTGCTTTCCACTCTTCTAAAAAATTGCTCCTCCTACAAGTTGGAATAGATAACCAAAGGTAGATTTCCTTAAGTCTACACAACCAGCATTTCTTTGAGTGTACACAACCAGCATAGTCTGAATATGAATAACCGATCACTTTTAAGTGATCTGATTTCTTGTATGTGAGCATGTAATCCTTAGTGCCTTGTAAATACCTAAAAACTTTTTTTACAACTTTCCAATGGTCCAATCCAGAATTACTTTTATATCGGCCTAGCATTCTAACAACAAATCTGATATCTGGTTGAGTACAAGTCTGAATATACTTCAGACTCCCAACTACATATGCATAAGGAATAGATTCCATTTCCTTTCGTTCCAAATCATTCTCGGGACATTGTATTTCACTAAATTTATCTCCTTTTTGAATTAGAACTATCTCTGCTGAGCATTTTTCCATCCTAAATATCTCTAATACTTTACTGATATATCCTTTCTGAGACAATCCTAACAATCCTTCTGTCTTGCCACAGAATATTTATATTCTAATCACATAATATACCTCAACCATATCTTTCATTTCAAAATTATTAGAGAAAATTTTCTTTACATCATGTAATAAGCCCAAATCATTAGCAACCAAAAGAATATTGTAAACATATAGTACCAAAATGATCAACTTGCTCCTACTGACCTTTATATCGATACATCTATCAACAGTGTTCTCTAAAAAACCATAAAAGGTAATAGTATTATTGAACTCAAGATACCACTGTCAGGAGGCTTGTTTCAAACCATATATTGACTTCTTTAATTTACACACCATAGTTTCCTTTTCTGCAGTCACAAAACCTTCCAGTTGGTCCATATAAACTTCTTCTTCTAAGTCACTATTCAGAAAACAGTCTTTACATCTATTTGTTGAAGCTCTAAATTATAATGAGCTACCTATGTCATAATAATTCTTAAAAAATCCTTCTTTAAGACTGAAGAGAAGGTCTCTTTAAAGTCAATACCATCCTTTTAAGTATACATTTGGCTACAATTCTGACTTTATACCTTTTAATATTACCTTTCGAGTTCCTTTTGGTCTTAAAGACCCATTTATAGCCCACTTGCTTTGAGCCTTCAGGTAACTTAACTAGTTCCTAGACTTAATTATCATCCATAGATTTTAAATCTTATTTCATAGCATTGAGCCACTTTTCATAATTATTACATTTCATGGCTTCTTTAAATGAGACTGGTTCGTTATCAATGCTTAAGTCACACTCATGCTCAAATGAATACCCCATATAGTTATTTGATATAGTTGATCTTTTCTCCCTTATAGACCTTCGCAATACTATTTCTTGTGGTATAACTTGATCATTTGTGACTTACACATTATTTACTAGTTCATTATTAACATTCACTTCTTGTGGGTTTGGAATATTAACTTCTTGTTCTGATATGTTGCATGATTGTGGTACAACAAGAGGAACAACAACTTGAGAAGAGATACTAGGTGAAGGATTTTTCACTTGAATCGCTTGAATATCCACCTTTCTTAGTTCCCCACTCCCACTGATTTGTCCATTTTCAATGAACCTAGCATTACAAGACTCAATTATTCTTATACCATGGTTAGGATAATAAAATATGTACCACTTAGGCTTTTCTAGATAACTGATGAAGTAAACACTAATGGTTCTTACATCAAGTTTTGTTTCATAAGAATTATAAATCTTTATTTCGGCTATGCCAAATATGCAGGTCCCTCAAGTTGGGTTTCCTACCTGTCCACAATTCATAAGGTGTCACAGGTATCGCTTTACTAGGAACCCTATTAAGTAGATATGTACCTATCTTTAGAAGGTACATTCGTGTAACTTAACAAACTCCTAACTATATTCATAAGAGTACAATTCTGCCTTTCAGTTATACCATTCTATTGTGGTGTACCAAGCATTATTGTACACAAATGCGTCGACTAGGAAACTTTGCAAATGAACCTGGACACTATCCATTCTCATCATATTTACCATAATATTAACCACCTTTATTGGACTTTACAACTTTCACTTTTCTATCTAACTACCTTTCTACCTCATTAATGAACACCTCAAGAATGTCCACTGATTGAGATTTTTCACGCAGTAAATAGAGATAACAATAACGTGAATAGTCATCAATAAAGATAATAAAATGCTTTTCATTGCTTCAAGATAGGACATGAAATGGACCATATATATCAGTTTGTATTAATTCAAGTAACTCATTACTTCTTGTGGATGACTTCTTAGATATGTGTTTGGTTTACTTGCCTTTAATGCAATCTACACACACATCTCAATCCGTAAAATCTAGTTGAGATAAGATTTGACTTTTCACTAACCTCGTCACCCTTTCTCTAGATATATGGCCTAACCTTTGATGCCATAAGTAAGCAGAGTGTTCATTATGTACACTACGTTTATCACTTATTATGTTTAATATGAAACAGGGATTCATAATAATTAACATCAAGGTCGAAACGATCTAAATCATCCATTAATATACTAGAATCATAATAGTACTGTCATTTATACAAAGAAAAAACATCATTTCCAACATTGAAACTAAAACCTATCTGATCCAACTTACTAACAAAAACTAAATTTCTAGCACATTCAGGAACATAAAGACACTTTTCAAGATCTAGACTACAACGAGTGTCTAAGATCAATCTATAGATCCTTATTCCTTCTATTCGTGCCTTCATTCTATTACCCATATACAGGAACTCTTCAGTTCTATTTATGGTTTGGATCGAAAGGAATCCCTGCATAATATGTGACATATGAGTAGTTGCACTTGAATCTAACTACCAGGTATTATTGGGCACCTCAAGAAGATTTGATTAAAAACATACTGAAACATAGTACTTACCTTTCTTTTCGAACCAAGCCTTTTTTTAAGGCAATTTTTCTTGAGGTGACCAGCTTTCTTGCAGAAGAGACAACGCTGCTTTTTATGGATTTGACCCTCATTAACCTTCATTGGGGCTTTGTCCTTCTTATTGCTCTTCTTTCCTAGCTTTTCCTTTCTGTTGCTAGCTTCTTTGTGTACTGTAATATGAATAGAGTGTTCCTTCATTTTCTTTAGTCTCCCTTCTTCCCACACTAACATGGCCTTGATTTCTTGAAAGTTTCATTTCTCCTTTAGCATGTTGTAATTCACTTGGAACTGACCAAATTCAGGAGGAAGTGAGTTGATGATAAACTATACTAGGAAGGATTCACTCACATCCATGCCCATTGATTTCAGCTTTGCGGCCAAATTTGACATGCTTGTTATATGATCATAGATAGGTTATGACCGGTCAAACTTCTTAGTCGTCAATTCGCTCATGAAGCTTCCTACAATAAACTTGTTAGTTATGTCTGATTGTGAGTTCTCTTTGATTTTCATCATCAATTCCCTTGCATTGTTCATATGAGGCATTGCTGGCTTAACATTTTTAGTCATTGTCAATTGCATCAAGTTTGGACTCAACCTATTATACTTTTTCCAAGCCTCAAGATATGTCTTTTCAGCTTGAGTACTGGTCTCAGTAATGGTTGTAGGCTTCTCTGTAACTAATGCCAGTTCCTTATCTATAATACCCAACTAAAATTGGATTTACTCCTACCAATAGACATAGTTTAGCCCATTGAACTTGATCAGACCGTTGCTCATAGCTAACAAATTACTACAAATTACAAACGTAAAAACAAACTCACACATTAATATTTTGAGAACAATTAATATATTCAGACAATAATAAACTTTAATATATATATTAAGTATCACCCAAACGTGGACTTTTATATATATACATATATACACACACACACACGTTTGGGTGATACTTAAATACATATTCTTAATCAATGATGATGTTAACATATATTTACACACTTTGATAGAGAGTCAATCATACTCAAACTATTATGCATGTTCTCTTTGGATATACACATATTCATCAAGTAAGTCGATAAGTCTCTTTAATGTTATTAATTACAAGCAATGATCCACCTTTGGCCGATTTCCTGGCATTATAATTAATAATCTCTATTGTTCAGTTCTTCTATTATGTCATTTATTAGCATCACATAATATGAATAATTAAATGCCTAAATATCTTTTCAAGTGAGATCACTTTGGTGACTAACAAGCTTTCTATACAATAAACATTTAATTAATAAGTATACATAAATTTTGGAATTTATCTGTAATATTGAAAGATGATGTTGTAAAGTCTAAAACTATGCCAGAAACTAAAACATAATTGACTCAATATGTTAACATCCATATTCAACCTTTTGACTTGTCAACAAAGAAGCCACGATTTTCATACATTTTAACCCCTAAATATTATGTTTTACAACAACACAACCAAAAGCCTCTCCACGATGAGCCCCACAAAATCTTGTCTTTTAAATCTTTTGTTTTCCAAAAACAGAAAACACGTTTTTCAGATCTCATACAAATGCAGTAAATAATTAATACAACACAAATTCAATGTCTTAATGGTAATCCCACAAAACCTTGACTTTTCTTTCACTTTTCGTTTTCCAAATTTGCAGTAAGCAAGTAATGCAAACAAAAAACAAAGTTTTTGATCATGGTCCCACAAAAACTTTTCTTTAAACTTTTATTTTACATACCCAGGCACACTCTTCTCTCCGGTTTTTATTCCTTTTAAAAGTTAACAAGTGAAATCATAATTAATGCATGTATTGTACGTACTTAACACTAGTAGTTTTGCTTTTTCAGAATTCATTCAAAGACAATAAACAATTAATGCAACATAAACCTGTAATGGTAGGCCCTAGAAACATGAAAACGTGATTCACGAGAGTCATTAGAATTAGGCCCCCAAGAGTAATAGAATACTTCTAGAGGATGGATAATAAATGTGTTGTTACAAAGATCATCTCAGTTTTGTTGGATTAATAAGGTTAATCTTGACTTTCATGTCATCGCTAAGTTACTTGTTATCAAAGAAACGTCATTTCTTGTTTTGTCGAAACTTATGGATGAGACTTCGAGTGATATAGTAGATGGATCTAAAATGAAGAACAGTAATATCATTATTGGTGTTTTTTTTTAAATCATAGACAAACAATTTGTGTCTAACTAGAAATGGGCCAGCAACGTCTATATTCAACCATAGAAATGCTAATAAGACTTCTGTTGATTTCCTTTTTAGCTCCTTGATAAGATATGGTAGTTGTTTGAGGAGTGGAGTCGACCAAGATCTTTTAGATAAGGTTTTTAGTTTGCATGATGAAAGGTAGCCTATGAGCTCAACCCGATGCAAAACGCTTTCAATTGAAAAAGTCTCGCCTTGTAGTCTCGAAGAGTTCAACCATAAGGAAGATAAAGATTTCAAAGGGAATCCTCGATGATAGTAATTGTGAACAAGGCCTGCACTAGTGTTGTTGTATGGATAATTGGAAGTAATAATTCATTTGTTGTTACTCGCGTTGATCATAGATGAAGTTGCGTTATTTTAAGTATAGGATATGAAAAAAGAAAAAAATGATGTGACCACTGATTTTTCCTAGTCATCGCCAATCTCAATTACCATAGAAAAGAATGACACAAAATCTTATGGAAAGACTAAATTCTTTAAAGAAGAGAATATTGTTATAATATTTCACAGATTTATAATATTATTTCATAGATCTAATAATAAATTTAGCTTAAATCCAGTTATAGAAGATTATTAAATTTGACGAACTATTTTTCTCCTCTTCTTTTTCTCTAATTGTGTGCTAACACAATTTATCACGTAACTAAATCTTGGGGATAGGTGATGCCACACTAATAAACCTGCCATTACGCACTCTACAAATTCCAAAGGCTCTCTTTCTCGACTGCCAAAATATGGGGATCGAAGTTTAAGCTTCGCCTTAAATAAGAAACAATTCCTTTTAGTGTGTATCTACTCTTTTTATCTTGTTGTAGTGCTGTAGCAAGCAAGCCACATTCATTTTTAACTTGCAATTGGTAAGAATAGTAAATCCTTTTCAACTTGCAATTGGTAAGAATAGTTTTTTTCTTTAAATTCTTCAAAGTATGCATTTCAAGAGTGGAAAAGAGAACAATAATGAGATTTGGGTTGATAAATAAAAAGGTGGGAACAAAGAGATAACTAGGAAAAAGAACTGAATGGCTGGAAAAGGGAGAGCAGATTATGAAGTACCAGTTGTCTTGTCAGAGATAAAACCTTTGTCAAACTTTTCTTCAAGATTACTAATATTATTTAGGCGGATGAACTATGGAATTGAGTAAACAGAATTCTTATATCAAACTGAAAAATGGATCTCTTTTTTCTCATTTTCTTAACTCTTATGCAATAACTTACAAGATTCCGACTATCGTAACTCTTTACTGTAACATTATTCCATTTACATGCTCGCCCTATAGTACATCCCCATACCCCGCCTGAAAGCTGGAAAGAGATGTATCTTCCAATCTACAATATTTGAAAGAACCTGCTATTCACTCCAGCCCTGTACAGATGCAACTCAGATGAAGCTGTTACCCTTATCTCTGTGCTTGCGGGTGCAAACAGAACATCTCCTTCAGTAATTAGATCTTTGGATGTTAGCCTATGCATTGCTCCCTCCCCAAAGATCACTATGAAAACAGAAGGACCAGGGACTGCTGGAAACACGGTTGAAGCCTTGCTAGGAAGAATGCAGCGATCAACCTCAAACTCGTCAAAAGGTGGAAGGTATCTTGTTATATACTGACTTAGAGGAAATCCTTTCAGGATTTCAGGGAAGCCCTGGATCAGAACGGATGTCAGCAGTAATGTTGCAAAAACACTGCCAGTGTTCAGAAACATCTAGCCAAAACAAAGCTAAATAGTCACAATAGTGGAGAATTTCTCCACCCATTAGGTGAGTAATGCAGCCAGTCTCTACAAAGAAATGGGCATATAGAATACTGCCCTATAAAAAACCCACCATGCATCTAGGCATAATGATGACATGTTATGGAAGCATGTCAAAACTATCCACATGCCCACTTGCTTCCTAAGTATCATATAAAATGACAACTCCGTACTTACGACAGAACAACCAAGCACTGAACACACAACTTTTTATGTATACATAATATTTGCAGCAAACTCCAATCATGCATCAATCGCAACCACCATAAATGCCAGCCACCTGATTCTGCAAACAAGCAAGAGACCTTTGTTTGCTATTGCAACTCTTTCCCTCTTGAAGAAACTTTGCAGCTGCTTGCACATAATAGAGGGATGCCAGGAATGCTATGAAACAAGGTATCTTTCAAGTGACCACAAAGTGGCCATTTACATTGCTAAGGGATGGTATGAAACAAGGTATCTTTCAAGTGATCACAAAGTGGCCATTGATATTGCTAAGGGATGCTATGAAACAAGTATCTTTCGAGTGCCCACAAAGTGGCCATTGATGGTATCTTTCAAGTGCTCACAAAGTGGCCATTGATATTGCTAAGGGATGCTATGAAACAAGGTATCTTTCAAGTGACCACAAAGTGGCCATTGATATTGCTAAGGGATGCCATGAAACAAGGTATCTTTAAGTGACCACAAAGTGGCCATTGATATTGCTAAGCGATGCTATGAAACAAGGTGTCTTTCAAGTGACCACAAAGTGGCCAGTGATATTGCTATTCTGTTTGAAAGAAAGTAAATAAAATATTCGCTATGTCTAACAAAAAAGTTTTCAATGTTGTATCAGATTTCTGATATCTAATCTCCGAAACAAAATAATATAGCAGGTAGTTATTTTCAAGTATTTCCCTTTGAGCACAGGCATTCCACCTCTACTCCTTCAACTTTATTGATACTTAACATTTATACATGGGAATAAATACCTTACCTGTTTATATGTGAGCATAGAACAGAGTGTTTGAATGTCCCTATGCTTTGGAGTAAGGCCAGCACGCACAACATTGTCTGAAGTTGCCATGCACTCGATGCATTCTCCAAAAATATACGCATGAGGTTCATTTGCCCCAAGATATAATGCTTCACCTGGATGAAGCTTCACGTGATTGAAAAGGAACGCTGATATCACACCATCATCACCTGGGTATTGCTTCTCTAAGTGCAAGACCAGCTGTTCCTTTTCCGTCAACTGCCTAACCTGATGAAACAAAAATAGTTTAAGTCAATAAATCAAGGAAATATCATCAATAAGAGATGGTGAGAAGGATCACTGCAGAAAAGTCTCATTAGCAAATGAAAGAATATTGAGAGCTAGAGAAACTTGAAAACCTTCCTGAAACATTCATTTCCTAATAAAAGGAAGCTTCAAAAGTTCAAAAAAGAGAAAATATAGCAGCCACCACCTACTCCCCAACTGATTTAAACCTTATTCAGGTGATAAGAATGATAATTGGAAATTATAAGATGAAAGAATGTTTAAAGTTGTTATAAATTTAAAATTCTTGTGAAAATATATTTCCAACTACAAGAACTTCATAAGTTGAAAAGATAAAATAATGTCATCACCACACAGGTCACATAGTGCCTTAAACCACTCGTGAATCTTTAATTCTGCCACAGTTCAATACCCGTGGGGTCCTTCCAAGATGGGAAATTTCAGAATAAATGCCGCTATTAGCAGAGCATATTCCTAAAATAGCAGATCTTGGAACAACATATACTAACCTCACTTTCTAGATGCAACCGACTTTTCAACTTAGATATAACTTTAGTAGTTATTTCTTTGCCAGCTGACATGAGTTGGGTAAAAACTGATCTGAGAACTGATTTTACTTTTTGCTCATCATCCTCCTCATTCAAGTTCAAGGCTTGGCTAGCAACTCCACTGCCGATCAGTTCTATGATCTCAGGGACATTGTTGAGTACAGCTTTAAGCTCCTGGAAAGAGGCAATTTGCTCCAAGCAAATGAGTTAGATTTGGACAAGTACATCTGAAGGAAACTAACAAGCATAAGACACAATGTAACCAACCTCAATTTCGATTTAGAGAACTTTAAACTTCTATTGAACCCAATTAACTAAGAGAGCGATTGCTCTATTGTTTCGGAAAACATGAGCAGGGGATACAAAACCCTGTTCTCCATGTGTTAGACTAGTGTTGCTCATAACATGATTTCTGGACTACAATCTAGATAAATGGATATTTTTACGGACAGTCTAGTTGTAAATGGGCAAAGACTTCTTTGTAGGAGGAGAAAGGTTGGCAGTCAACCACCAGATTGTCACAAGCTTAACCAACAAAAAGTTTAATTAATGAAGTCTGGAGAAACAAGACTTAAGATCAATATCAATAAAAACTGAAAGAAATCCAGAAAATTCAAGTTGGTAGTAACTACTACATAAGTCTAGCAATTTGAAATAATGAACAGTTATAACAATTGGCAGGACAGTTACACCAATCAAGGTATGAACTTTATCATAGATAAACCACGGAGAAGTATTTCAACAAAATCAATATGGTTAAGAACTGTTCACAAAATCTAAAGTGATTGGATTTCAGTTACTGTTCATATCATTAGATGCCGAAAAGGAAAAGAGAAAGAATTTCGACCATAAGTAAAAGTTGACTCAGATGAAACTACCTTAAGACTGATAAAGCCACAAAGGGCCTCAAAATCTGTTATGGCCAAAGCCATCTCAGGCTTGTGATTATCATCCTTGTAAACATTTGGCTGCAACTTGTGCAGTAATTTAGCCAATTCCTTATCTGGGTGAGCTTGAATCGACAATGCCTTCGCAATAGATAGTACCTATCAAAGATCGAACAGAAAACATAGTAAGACTCAATACAACCTGAAAAAGTATTTATACTTTTTTTTTTTTGTATAACCACGAAACTTAAGCGAAAACTCATTTCTCATATGATTAACCAGGAAAACAGCATTTTAATCGAGAAAAAAATAGTGTTAACATAAAAACAAAGGATAATAGTTGCGTAGAAGGAATTTACACAAAAGTAAAACTTGCGTGTCCTTGACACTGCTACAACTGGAAGTCAATGACCAGTACAAACAAAGTCCATTTATGATACAAACTCAAAGTTCAAAAAAAAATTCCACATCGAGAACTCCAAACAATCATAAGTACGAACAAAACATAAACAAACACAAACGAAAACAAATAAAAATCCAACCTTGAACAAGAAAGGAAGATCGCAACCCCACTTATTAAGAACCTCATGGCCAAGTACATTAGGATTCATAGCAATCCACTCCTTCAAACTGAGACTCACAGACCCAATAGCATTACCATTCTCAACACCACCATTCACCAGAAATGATGGACCAGACTCGTGGGTACCCATCCAAAATTCAGCGAAAGGCTTGTCATCTTGGATACTGTCGTAACAAGAATTCAATGCAAATAGCCTTGCAACCTTAGAATCTGCTCCTCTCTTACCCCAATCATAGTTTTGAACAGAACATCTGAGTCTCTGAACACCAGGGTGCTCCAAATCAGTGTCCATGGAGTAACCAATTAACAACAGAACAAAAAGGGATGGCTTAGAGATGCAAGGAATGAGGAATGGGAAGAGAATTAAATAAGAAAACGGTTGCCATGAGAAAGATGGCGTGGTATTTGAAGAGTTTGAAAGGGGCAATAAGAGAGAGGGAAACAAGAAGTTGAGAGAGAAAGGAGGGAAGAGACCCACAAAGTTGTAAAAGAGAGAGACTTGATAGAGAAGATAGGATTTGGGAAGTTCCCCGTGTGGGGTCCGAGCCCTATCTTCCAAAGGGAAACAACTTCTTTTGGCCTTTTTACGAAATTTCATATGCTCACCTCACTGCATCGGCGTAAGAAGTTTCCTAAAACCCAAAATTCCCTGCTCAGCTCCCTTGCACGATGTGACTTCATTCTCGTGTTGTGTGTCCGATCGAATGTGTAAAGTATTCAACTTGAAAATGAAATTATATTCATTTCATCACTTGTTTTTTTATGTATATTATTAGTAGAGATGTTAACTTTGAAACGATTTCCTTTTTTTTTAACCATGATTCTTTAGTAAAACAGTAATAATATATATAATTTCTATCTTCTTTTATAAAATTATATGCCTTTTTATTAAATTAGAGTGATTTAGGTTCGTTTCAAATATATTTTTATTTTTACGATTATTTTTGTGAAAAATTAGTAGTTTATTTTATTTAAAATATTGTTCATTATGATTTGATTTTCTTAATATTTATATCAAATCACTATAAAAATATTAATGAAAACCATTTTTTAAAATTTAAACATATAATAAAGAAAATTCAATTTTAAAAAGAAATAAAAATTGAATAGAAGTATGTTCTGATACTGAAAAGTTAAAAAGTAGAAGCACGTGATAATTATGGTTAGAATCACTTTAAAGAGTTCTTTTAGTTAATCTCAAAGTGCTATTTTATGAATGCAATGACGAGTGAAACGCTTCGTACCAAATAACAGAATAGATTCGATGGAGTATGGGAAGGAAGAATGATACGCTATTGCGTCATTGTGATAGTCACGCAAAGGAAACGGAGAATTGGTTAAGTATTGAAATGTGTTAAATCAGAAATTGTTTGATTTAATTTTAATCCCATGTATTGTATTTGTAGGGTTGATCAGTATCGGTCGGTGTGAATTACTTCCTCTAGGGAGCGGGCGGGATCCACCAGGAAACTACTTTTTTTGTCATAACATGTGAATTGGACAGGATGTCGGCGTCAGATGAACTGGGTGAAATCTGAGTACCAATAATTTTATTAAAATCAGTTACGCGTCATTGTCTCTTCTCTTGTGTTTCAGTTCCGATTTCCTTTTTAAGTTGGTTCACCCACACTGTCTATGTTAATCAAGGTTTGACTTCAACAGTTCCTTTTTAAGTTGGTTCACCCGCACTATCTATGTTAATTAAGGTTTGACTTCAACAGTTCTATTTCTTACCCATACGTTTGAACACATAACGTTATTGTGAATGATTCCCTTTTAGTTCTTTTCAAATGGATTTGTTACATAAGCCAACTAGAAGTTTCCTTTTCGCCTTCTATTGTAGTAAGTGGTAACACTATGAAAATAGATCTCCTATTTTTACATATTTTATGAGTATCTATCCATCTAATAAATGAAACCTATAGAAAATAGATAGATATTAATGGAACAGGATAGGAATAAAGTAATGGAAACAAATTATCCGAACCTATTCAATTATATATGCCAAATTAGTTTGGTAATTTTCTTGAGATCAAATATTACAACGTCATTATAAGATGACTTATTGGGTATATATACTAGCTTTTCTATTTCAGTTAATATACTAGAAGATGTTTGCATATAACTTTTGTCGGATCCTAAATAGAATAGCTTATCCAAACTCTAGCATTTAAGTCCTTATTGAAGAGTAATTGTGTTTCAAAAATCATGAACAAAGGTTCAAGCGGGGTATCCGTTCATTTTTCTATCCTATACCTTTTTTTTTTAATAAGCAAAAGAGTTACACAGATTAAGAGTTTAAAGGTATGCCTAATTATAATTTATAAGTTTCAAATATTATTTGATAAATTAAAATTTAATGTGTGATATATGTTGAATTTGAAATACATACAACCTCATGCCAATCTCATGATATTTGAAATATAATCAATCTAAGTCAAAGTAACAAGTAAATTGTTAAAACAAATTATTTTTAAAATATAGAGATCAGATAAAACATCACTAGAAAGATGAGGTTGGCTTATCAACAACATCCCCTTCAATTTTAAGTCCCCTTCAATTTCTTTTAACTGTGATATAAAACTTCAATCCAATACTTATGCATTCCTTTTAAATCACAAGGGGCAAATGATTGTGTTAAGATAATATGTTTACACAATTTTTCCACAACGGCATTCGGAGTAATCTAAAATTGAACTAATCAAAATTCATCAGACTGGAAAATGAAATTACAAACTTAATTTTGAGATAGGTCGTAAAACTAACTACACCAAGTCACGGAGATAACCAACGACTTTAGGCATATTATCAGATGAATTTAAAGAGTAAAAGATAAAAATTATAATGCGTCGGTCCAATGGTGTAGGTTACGCAAAAGAGTGTCCATCCAACCCAAGTTGTCACCAGATTGAAATTCGGTGCGTGTGCGTCACGCTGTAAGCACCCGACGCACAAACCTGCCTGGGTTGTTGCAATCCAAATGCGTGAATGATAAAAAATAATAATAATAAAGAAGGGTTTACGTAAGAGCACGTGAAGGGAGGCACCGCTGCACGTGCATGTGAATGTTAGAACTCCACGTCGCGCCTCTTGTGCTTGTCAGTTGCCAGTTGGCAGCCAGGTGCAGATTTTCATGCCGGACAAGCTGTGGTAAAAGAACATT
>JAOTAY010000002.1:16659916-16724314 GCA_025629805.1 Erythroxylum baracoense
AAATTTTGGTGTTTCTTTTATTTCGGTTCAGCTTGTTTTTATTTTATTGGTGGCAAAGAAATTTGTGGCACGTTTGCGAATTAATTAACCCCCTTCGATTTTTCAGTTCTCATTCACACTGAATTGTTGTAATTGACATTTGATAAGATGTGATAATTGTAAGTTGTACAAATATCCTCTTATTGATTGTTTAGCACTTTATTAAACCATTTTCCCAATATCACCTTAAACCTTGAGTTAGGAATTATTAAAATATCTATCTAGTTTTTCCTTTTAAACATCGTAATTATCTTCCTGAAATTGCATAACTCATTATTAGAATTTTTAATATGAGTGTAGTTTTTAATTCAATTTTTACTATAGGATTTCCTAAATATATGTCCTTTCTCTTTTCACAATGATTGCACATAACTTATGTTTTCCCTTTCTTAAACTGATCTTTAAAAGATACTAGCGCAGATGTTTCAATTAAAGGTTGTGACAAACTTTGTATTACCCTTTTAGATTAATCCCTCGTTACCATCCAAGGTGGGAAATGGTTTCATCAGTAAAACTTATGAAGACTAATGAGAGCTAGTAGCTCTCATTTAATCCATTCAGAAACTTAAAGACAACAAATCTACATAACGCTGAAAGCAATGAGAATTGCTATTTTCGCATAGATATAAGGTCTATAGTACCTTTACTCTTTGAGAATCATGGTAAGTTATGTATAATAAGCATTAACATATTTGTTTCATTGATTTAACATAGATAGATCATATTGTAATCTGCATATTTGATTATCATCAGGTTGACCAGTCCATTTTTTGAGTAATTCTCATATTTTTGCAACTGAGTCTATGTAAAAGACTGTCAAAGCCAATGACTGGCTTATAGATTTTAAAAGCCAGGAGATGATGAGATTATTGCAGCGATTCCAAGCATTGTAAAGTGGATCGTTAATATCTAGTTTAGAATTATACCATCAATGAAGCCATTTTTGTTTCTAATTGAGAGCGCAAGAATGAATGACCTACTCCACATAGCATAGTTGAGTGCTATGAGTTCTGAAGATGTGATTAGTATATTATGGTTATCTGATAGATGAACGAAGTATGAAGAATTTGGATCTTTAACTGGTGAGGAATTGTGAGATGAAGCTAAACTCTGATTTACCATGAGAATAATGAATAGCTTTTGGTATGGAATAAGCCATTTTTGACATTTCAAGGACAAATGAGCTCGATAATTATTTTCATCTTCTGTCTAATATTGATTTTTATGACTTTTCATCAAACACATAACATTTACATAGCAATTACAACAGTGAACCTACAAATACATCAAGATTTGTTTGTGATCCCATCACTTCATGCCCTGCATCACCCTCACATGAAACATCTTCTCCATCTATTCACTCACCTCATCTTCAACCACTCAATTAACCAACCAACTCTCCATAACCTATTAGACGTTTAACAAGGCAACCCAAAATTCCTAAATATCTTGACATATATCAGCATAATCTTAAGTAATTCCTCATCCACCACTCAACACCCTATCTCCAATTTTCTCACAACCTCTAACCTCTCAAATAACCACAATTCTTTTGTATCTAAACTTACAACCTTGCACGAACCCACCCACTATCACGAGGTTGTGTATGTAGAGCGTTGGAGAAGAGCAATGAAGAGCCACATCCTTTAGAAGAAAATAATACTTGGGACATCATATGTCTTCCAACTAGACATAACGTCATTAGCTGCAAATAGGTGTATAAGACAAAGTTAAACTCAGACATGACAATTCAACCGTTCAAGGCAAGACTTGTAGTAAAAGGTTTTAATCAAAAGGCTGGTTTTGACTACAATGAAACCTTCAGTCCATTTATTAAACAAACCATCGTATGACTATTCTTCCTTTTAGCTGCAAAACATGGCTGGAAGTTGCAGCAACTTGACATTAACAATGTGTTCTTAAATAGTGAATTGCTTGAAGATGTGTATATCAAATTACATTAGGGCTATGAAGTTAAGAGGGAGAAGCAAGGAGCACCTAATCATATAGGATGCAAACTTAAAAAATCACTTTACGAACTCAAGTAGGCACCTAGACATTGGAACTCTAAATTCACTAAAGCTTTCCTTGATTTTGGTTTCTCTCAGTCCAATTACTCACTATTCACTAAAATGTCTTCATCCGATGGTCTGGTATCACTATTAGTTTATGTAGATGATATTCTAATTGCATGTAAAACGCAAGAAGGAATTAATAGAGTTCTCAATTTCATGAGTACCAAGATCAAATTCAAAAACTTAGGACAACCTAAGTTCTTCCTTGGAGTTAAAATACTAAGATCAAAAAAGGGGATAGTTTTGTGTTAAAGGAAATATAACTTAGATATTGCGGAACAGTGCAAACTATTAGGTGCAAAACTGAGTTCAATACCTATTAAACTAAGTCATGAATTGAGACAAATGTAAAAGGATTTCTTGGATGATCCAACAATTTATAGAAAGTTTGTCGGAAAACTGATATACCTCACCTTTACAAGACCTAACCTTAATTGTTCAGTTCATATCCTGTCCTAATTCATGAGAAAATATGCCAAGATACATTGGCAAGCTGCCTTGGAAATGGTCAGATACTTGAAAGGAACACCAGGATAGAGAATTATCCTAAATGCTGAAGGAAATACACAGCTAGAATGCTACACGGATAGTGATTGAGAAATTTGTTCAGACACAAGAAGATCTATATCTGGCTTTAGTGTAATGTATGGAGGAGCTATGATCAGCTGGAAAGTTAAGAAACAATTAGTTGTGTCTCGAAGCTCAACTGAAATTGAGTATAGAGTCATGACTCTTGCATGTTGTAAGGTGCTTTGAATTAAGAATTTAGTTGAAGATTTCAAGCTGAAGTATGAAGGGACAGTCATAATGTATTGAAATAATAAATCAATTATTCAGATATGTAAAAACCCTGTACATCATGAGAGAACGAAGCATTTGAGATAGATTGTCATTCTATTAAAGGAAAGGTTGAAGAAGGAAGTGTAAAATTTGAACATGTAAACTAAACCAAACAGACTTAAATTCCCGCCTAAGCAGGGTATGGGGAGGGTAAGATGTACGCAGTCATGCCCGCATCTCCAATAGAGATACAGAGATACGGATAAAATTTGAACATGTGACAACCATAAATAGTAAATAATTAGTAAAGAGCTTGTAATAGTTTGATAAATATATTCGAAATTCTTTTTTAGTAGCTAAATAACCAACTTCTCTTTCTTAATCGGGTCGGGTTTCCGGCTCGCAAACCCCTTCACCCCCTCCTTACGGAACTCGGTAATGATAAACCCTAGACCACCCCCGTAAACCCTAATAAACCCATTTAGGCTTCCAATTTTGGATTTTTTGTGCAAATTTCAAGCGAGTGATGTATTACAGGTTCCAGAATCTGTTGGGAGCTCCTTATAGAGGAGGCAACGCCGTGGTCACTGACAATACTCGGCTAATTTCCCCGGTCGGTAACCGAGTTACGATCACAGACCTCTTAAAATCACAGACCATAACCCTACCGTTACAATCCTCCTCCAACATCCGCCGCATTGCCGCCTCTCCTGATGGCGTCTTTCTCCTAACCGTCGACGAGAACAACCGCTGCCACTTCATAAACGTCCCTCGCCGCGTTGTTCTTCATCGGATTACTTTCAAGCATACCGTACACGCCCTTGCATTTAGTCCTGATGGCAAGTTCATTGCGGTGGCCACCGGGAAGTTGGTCCAAATTTGGCGGTCACCGCGGTTTAGTAAGGAAGTCTTCGCTTTTGAATTGGTTAGGACGTTGGCGGATTGTGAAGAGACTGTTACAGCCTTGGATTGGGATGGTGATAGTAGGTATTTGCTTGTTGGGTCTAAGGATTTGACAGCGAGGATGTTTTGTGTTGAGAAATTGAAAGATGGGATTTTGAATAAACCCTTTTTGTTTCTAGGGCATAGGGATACCGTGATGGGTTGCTTCTTTGGTTATGATAATAAAAGTAAGAAGGTTAACAGGGTTTATACGTTGGCTCGTGATGGGTACATTTTTAGTTGGGGGTATAGTGGGGTTAATGGGAGGGTGGATGGAGCTGATGGGGAAAGTTCTGAGCCGCCTTCGCCCAAGACACCGGAGAGGGATGGGGAATGTGACGGTCAGAATAATGTGAAGAAAAGGAAGGATTTTGATGGAAAGGAAGATGGTTTGGAGGAAAAGGAGGAGTATTTGCATAAGGGGAAGTGGGAGTTGCTGAGGAAAGATGGGTTTATGCAAGCTCCGGCAAAGTTGTCGGCTTGTGATTACCATAGGGAGCTTGATATGGTGGTAGTGGGGTTTTCTAACGGTGTTTTTGGGTTGTATCAAATGCCGGATTTTGTTTGCATGCATTTGTTGTCAATTTCAAGGGAGAAGATTACTACTGCAGCATTTAATGGGATTGGAAATTGGTTGACATTTGGATGTGCCAGGTTAGGGCAGTTACTTGTGTGGGAATGGCGGTCTGAGAGTTATGTATTGAAGCAGCAAGGTCATTACTTTGATGTGAATTGTTTGGCTTATTCTCCCGATTCACAGTTGTTGGCCACCGGAGCTGATGATAACAAAGTGAAGGTAAATGAATTGTTTAGAGATGCTTCAACGACAAAGTTAAGTTGTGGTTGTTTGAGAAGCATTTTTGTTCACTTTTTGGATTGAATGAAAGAGGTTGCAACTAGTTAGTTGGCTGGCTTATCATGTTGTGGATTTAGCTTTATGTAAACTTACCTGGGAGGAGCATTAGCAATTATTGATGGGAATTTTCATCAGTTATACGATAAGAAAAGCATATTATTGGTACCCTGTAAATTTTGCTTTTAAAGCTTCATATCTAGTTGTTCTATTGTTGGCTCAACCTTCTTCATTTATTCTGCTTGAAGAACTTTCTTTTGGTCAATAATAATGTCATGTAAAATTGTTAAATGCTTGGTCTTTACAGGTGTGGACAGTTTCATCAGGCTTTTGCTTTGTAACTTTCTCAGAGCACACAAATGCTGTTACAGCTCTCCATTTCATGGCTAATAACCATTGTCTCTTGAGCGCATCTCTGGACGGGACTGTTCGTGCATGGGATTTGTTCCGCTATCGAAATTTTAGGACGTTTACCACTCCTTCTTCAAGGCAATTTGTTTCCTTGGCAGCAGATCAAAGTGGTGACGTAATATGTGCTGGCACTCTAGATTCATTTGAGGTACTTACTGTCATTGCTGATGGCTACTGGGTCTGATTTTTAATTTGATTTTTCCTGACGATTAATTTTTCTATATTTGCAATAGGTATTTGTTTGGTCTATGAAGACAGGCCGTTTGTTGGATGTCCTTAGTGGTCATGAAGGTCCTGTGCATGGACTAATGTTCTCTCCTACCACTGTAAGTGATATCATGATTGTGCAGTTGGCTTGTTATAGTTAAGCATAAGCTATAAATAGTATTTCTCCCCTGTTATCTCTGCACCTCTATTGTATGCACTCCCAGACCTGTATGGGAACTGACTGAATTTTTCCCTGTGAAACTCAAGTAACTAACCACTGACACTTTTTTTTTTTGAGAAATTAAAGAAACCACTGACAGGCATGTTGACAGATTACATTTTTAGTGGTTTGATGTTTATAGGTTTCCAACCATATGATGTGCGGCTTTCATGTCTATTGATCCATGAGAATTCACATACTTTTCTGTTGCATCTGCAGGATGTTTTAGCTTCATCTTCATGGGACAAAACTGTTCGCTTGTGGGACGTTTTTAAAGGAAAGGGTGCTGTTGAAACATTTCCTCACACTCACGATGTTCTTACAGTGGTATATCGTCCAGATGGGAGGCAACTGGCTTCCAGCACTTTAGATGGGCAAATTCATTTCTGGGACCCTATAGATGGTGTGTTGATGTACACCATTGAGGGCCGTAGAGATATTTCTGGAGGGCGTCTAATGACCGATCGTAGATCAGCAGCTAACTCAACTGCAGGAAAGTGTTTCACAACTTTATGCTATTCTGCTGACGGCAGTTACATACTAGCTGGTGGAAATAGCAAATTCATATGTATGTACGATGTGGTTGATCAGGTTAGTTTAAAATGCTTCTATTATAAATTATTTATTTATTTTTCTTTTGAACAATAGGAGTTGTTAAAGTATCATCTTGACCTGAAATTGTTGTATTCCATTCATTTACTGGAAGGCTCACAGCTATTGCCATACATGGGGATATTGAACAAGGATACTAGATTATACTGCAGGCATCAGTTTTAAGTGCATTAATTGGGTCTGTTTGATGTTCAAAGTGGTAATTAGGGTCTTATATATTAAAACACAGGTTCTGCTCCGTCGATTTCAAATAACTCACAATCTCTCACTTGATGGGGTGCTTGACTTCCTGAACTCGAAGAGAATGACAGATGCTGGCCCACTTGATTTAATAGATGATGAGGACAGTGATATAGAAGAAGGAATCGATAAACAAACTCAAGGAAAGTTGGCCTATGATCTACCTGGATCGCTGCCCAACCGTGGAAGGCCTATCATTCGGACAAAATCCCTCAGAATTGCTCCAACAGGGCGAAGTTTTGCAGCTGCAACAACAGAGGGAGTCCTAGTTTATTCTGTTGATGACTCCTTTATTTTTGATCCCACGGATCTTGACATAGATGTGACCCCTGAGGTACTTCATTTTGTTTTTCGTCTTGGTTCTTATGGATTTCTATGCTTAGAGATGGCATGTGTCCTATAAAAGAACCACAAACACGAGAATTAATTAGTGGATACTCTTATCATCATTCTAAGGTGATTGATACAAAACACATTGTCCTACCCTCTTAGTAATTCTGTTGGAATGCAGGCGGTTGATGAAGCATTAAATGAAGATCAACTAAACAGAGCTTTGATTCTCAGTCTTCGTCTAAATGAGGATTCTCTTATCAAAAAGTGCATATTTGCTGTTAATCCTATGGATATACCAGCTGTTGCCTCCTCGATACCTTATCGATATCTGCAGAGGTTAATAGATGCACTTGCTGATCTTTTGGAGAGCTGTCCACATTTGGAGTTTATTCTTCATTGGTGTCAGGTAATGTTTTGTCATTAAATTGTGAATATCATCTTTTATCCAGTATCAGATTTAACTTCTAGGTTATGATATTCTTTTGTTACAGGAGCTCTGCAAAGCTCATGGGAACTCTATCCAACAGAACTCTAGAAATCTGCTTCCTGCTTTGAAATCCTTGCAGAAGGCCATTACCAGAATGCATCAGGATTTGGCTGATACTTGCTCTTCTAATGAGTACATGCTTCGCTATTTATGCAGTTCAACCACCGACAGTTGATGGAAGCCTTGCTTTTGATAAGCATAGTCATACGATAGCCCAGAAATAGCATTTTGTTTTAGGCTGTTAGACACAAGAAGTTGACGATTTCAGCACTTCTGAGGATAAGAATAGCATAAGAGGAATGAAGAGCATATGCTAGTATTGGCAAAGATGGAAACGTATGGCCGCTTCAACCCCAGCAAAGGCCAAAATCCAGCCGCTACAGATTTCCCATATGGCACAACTATGCGTGGCTTGTACCGGTTTTGAAAGTAAGGGACGTGTCGCAGTACTTCTAATTTATGTTGTTGCCATACTACTTTGTACAATGTAAGAAGCTCTATTGAGTGTTCTCACTTCATGTGAAACTGGTTGAAATACTTGGCAAACTTTTCCTCTTCTTGCTTTTTCAAGTTTGGATGTGATAAATGCCTTCTGCTTTGATATGTAAAATAGCAACGATCTAGCAAAATAAGCTTGTCAATGGAGCTTGGAATCAAGTTTTGGATTCCCAGAGTTCTTTTTCCATTACTTGAGCTATCGATTCAGGGTAAGGAAGTTTCTTGAGCTTTGGAATGGCCTCACAAAATTATCTAAACTTCTGAAGTTCCCCTGTTTTAGTTTTGTATACTTCCTCTTTATCTTAGTAAAACCTTTCTACGCAGAGAATAAATAAGAGTTCATTTGTGCGCCAAGGGCAAACAAGTGCCTCAACTTTTTCAGCCAAACTTGGATAGATTCACTCTGTCATTATAGCATCCAGTTCCTGAGATGATGACTAAACATGCAAAAATTTCAAATGATGAAACTAAAACTGCTTACAAAAGAACCTTACAAATTGTATCCCATTATTTTTAGCTTATCTAGGAGGACCACGTAAAGGTCTCTAGTAATTTATCAACTCATTTACTGGTTCATCGCCGATTTGCTTATTCAGACTTCTGGCTAACTGCAACGTCTTGGAGCTTTTCTTTCAGTTCGCCACTCTACGAAGGAAAAATATGAAATAAAATTAGCGGCACAACGCAGAACAGTATTTAGAAAAGTGATTCTATAGTTTTCGGTTTTCCCAAATTAAACAAAGTCTACTTCAGATAGGAGTATGAGGAGTACCTGGTGCATACTCATAACAATATCAGAGCCACCAATGAAGTCCCCCTTGATAAAAATTTGTGGGAATGTGGGCCAGGTGCTGTACAGAAATGAAGGGTTTGAAAGATCAGATGGCATGCCCTCAATCAATAAATAAGTTCTTACAAGCGTAGATCCCTAATAAACAACAAAAGGATCCTTGCGGGGTAAGTTTATAGCAATTCAAAGGATATTGCAGAAACCAATAATATGTGACTACTGTCCGCTAAGGTTTACTCTGAAAAAGTGAAGGTCAATTCTTGATGAAGTCCAACAACAATCAAAAGAACAAATCATGACATGGGACTCGGGTGAAATCAAAACCAAATTAACAAACATGGGCAGATGATCTTATGCCTTAAAGAGTACAAATCTTGGAAGCAAACTCATCTCAATATTAACCTCACTTAAAATCTATATATGTATTAAATCAGAAGCAGTCTTCTGCCACATAGGACTCATTTTCCTCTACTTTTTGTCTCTTAAATATATGGTGTTCTACTTTTCTCTATTCTTGTGTAATCCTAAAATATACCTATTAAAGTAGAAGCAGCGAAAAGGTGCTCAATAGCTTCTGCCATGTAGGACTCATTTTCTCTATTCTTCAAGTCTCTCATAATATAGATTATTGTAACTCCTTTTTCTATATCCATTATGTATCTTAAATATAGAGTATTGTAATATTTGATTTAATTCTTTTTAAGGAAAAATGATATAATATAACTAATACTGATGCCAATTAATATGAAAACTTATTAGAGGAATATATATATATATATATATAACTGCCAAGTTTGAGTTTTTTTATTCTGTCAAAATTTTCAGAATCAAATGATACTTATTTTAAATATTTGTCACAAAGATTAATTAATAATATGGTATGTTCAAATAAATGCATAAATTGAAGCTCTAGGATATTAATGATGGTAACTTTTAAAAATATTCGTAATCTCTAATAATTGATATCAGCTACTTTCCTTCCCTATACACAAAGAATTGAGAGTGCATACGGCCTCTAATGAGTTTTAATCATTTTCAGTTTGAGAAGTTTCGGGCACACTTAATTGTCATTGCACCGACATCCTATGCAAAAGTAAGAATGCTCTATGGTTAATTTAATCACATCCTAAATATCACAGTAGTAGGAGAAAAAAGCATAGTATTATGTTGTCTCTATTTGTATAGTATAAGAATGCTCTATGGTTAATTTAATCACATCCTAAATATCACAGTAGTAGGAGAAAAAAGCATATTATTATGTTGTCTCTATTTGTATAGTATACACTTTTATATTAATTTTATACTTTCATAATATGTTATTGCCTTTATTTGTTGACTTTGTTTATAAAACATATCCGCACAAAGTGCTAGCTAGTAATACATAATGCTGCTTACCACTGCAGCTTGCCTAAAGAGTATGAAGGGGTACCAAAGGCAATTACATAAAATATGTTGATAGCCATGTACACTGAGATAAAGAGATAAGCCAATCACAAAATGAAAACATCAAAGAATTAGAGCATACCTGAAGGCTTTTACAGCGTTTTTCAACTCTGGATTCTCCAAAATGTTTCTAGCACTTAATGGAACATCTGGACGGCCAAATCATGATAAGAGGACAAATAAAGTTATTGTACCCAACCAAGCTGAAAACCAATGTAAAAGGAGAATACTGGAGATAAACAAAAAAGAAACTGTCAAAATGTTCACAGCTTACTTCTAAGTCATCACTACCCTAGAGCAACTGAACTCTGACTAATCTAGTCTTATAACTATGTAAGAATCAATTAATCGAAGAACATCCAACATTTGGACACTTACTATATTGTTTCAGCACTCTTACTGCTAAAGCACTGAATCCACACTGAGGAAAATCAGGCACCCCTTTCATGTAAATCATCACCGGATTCTCCCTGACATCCTACACCGAAAGTTCATCATGATTATAGATCACAAGGAGATATAGGATCAGATTGGCAATAATTTCATAGATTCACTGTTTTTGAGTATACCTGTTCAACAATATCCTTCAAGGAAGTTCCACTCTCAACTTTATTATTAGGTTGGAAGTCTTCATGTGTATCAGGGTCATTTGGAACAGTAGTTGAGAATTGGAAGCCATTGTGGCAAAAAGATCCAGATACCTATACAAAATCAAATGCAGCCATAATTATTATGAAGTTGTGATCTACATAATGACTCACACGATGGATTAGCAACCCGACACAATTCCTTCACCACTGCAAACCTCAGTTAGATTCACGCATGATATACATGAACATTTTCCTTCTGGTCCGTGATGTTGCTTGTTAGAATAGAATACATCATAATCACTTGGTGAAGCTGTCAGTCAATATGAGCACCTCCTATATCAGGCCACATGAACTCTGGTATTCGACTTCCTGAAGTTCAATTCTTAATTTTTGTTTATTGGATATGTACTATGAAGTTATATGCTATAAATTAAAATGCAATCTCCCTCTAAAGTTTCACTACTTTCTGCCATTGACATGAAAAGGCCCTAAATTTTATCAAACTTCTTTATCTTCATCTCAGAAAAGAATTTCTACATTATCCAAACTATTAAGCATTACCCACTAACAATTCTATGAGACACCCATAAACACAAAATTACTAATTAAACTCCCACCACAACACCACATTAAGCAAACCCTTTTCACACCACCAAACTTATTTGCACAGCTTTTACAATCCGAATAAATCACGAAACTTGATTCTTACAATTTTACTGGATCGTGCTGCAGGAAGAAGTGAAATACTCTTGAAAAGCGTATTTGACAACAATCTCGCCATCACAAATCTGTGGCAAAAAGCGAAAACAATAATTACACACGCAAAAGTTATCAATCAAAATCAGAAATTTAACTATAATAAGCTGGCAAAGAATATCACCAAGTAAATTAAGGATCAAGAAACAGAAAACTGAATCCAAAAATAAAAGAAAACCAACAAGTGAAATAAGCACACCAAAGACAAAGCATAAAACGACGCAGCAGCGGGGATTGAACGGCGAGCGCTACCGGCGACGGAGAGGAAGAGAGAGAGAACTCAACCGGGGGTATGGGTAAAAATGTCAAAATGACGCGGGTGTAAATATATTAGTAGGATAGACCTAAAACGACGCTGTTTTTATGCTGCTACAGACGTCGTCGCATTGTAACTGCCGCTTAAAACCCAAAACCCTAACCGTCCACTTCCTGTCGTCAGAATTCTCTCTCTAAAGTCACAAGAACGCACAGAAAAGATTTGTGCTTTGCAATGGAAAAGCAAATCACTTCCTTCACTCCTGATGGAGAATTCCTCGCCATTCTGTCCCCTGACGGAGCCATTAAGGTACTATATTTCTCTCTCCTCCCTCTCTCTGAATATTAATATACATGGTGTGTATGCGTATATGTCCATTTAATTATGAAACAATATTGTAACATGTTCTTTTGCAGATTTGGAATACTAGCAATGGAAGTTTGATGCTAGAGTGGAGGCAATCAGATGTTAGTTGTTATTCATGTATAGCATGCAGCTTTGTTGGGAAAAAGGTTAGCAGTTTTTAGTGATGCGGTCTTTTGAATTTTCAAATTGTTCTGATTTAAAGTTTACTGTTGGATGTTTGTTTATGTTGAGCTTGTAGCGCAAAAAAGGAAGCAGTTGTTTGTTATTAGCTCTTGGCACAACTGAGGGTGATGTCTTTGTGGTTGATGCTTTCACTGGTGTCACTAAGTGGAAATCTAGTGCATGCCATCCAGGGTATGATTTTTAAGTTTGTTTATGGTTAGGAGATTAGTGATTTTGGTGGTGATTAGAATTAGTGATAAAAATATTCTCTCTGATTGTTGATGTTATTCTTGTATGTAGTGGCCTGGTTGGTCTTGCTTTTGCTAGAAAAGGACACAGTTTGCATACTGTTGGAAGTAATGGTATGGCATCCGAGTGGAATTCAGAGTCTGGAGAAGTGATTAGAGAATGGAGAGCATCAAAAAAGGCCATCTCTTCTTCAGCATTTTCCTGTGGTTAGCGACTTAATTTTGTAGCTTATATTGGATTAATGTTTGTCTTCAATATATGATCTTTCTCTTTTTTGTCCCAGATGAGACAATGTTGACTGTTGTGAGTAACAGAACATGCATTCTAAGCTTGGAAGATGGGAAGGAGCTTCTGAAATTTCCGAATGATTTGGTAAATAAGAACCCTCTCTGTGTATGTGGTTAGTTTCTGTGTATAATTTAAGGGTTCAGACGTTTATTACTTGGTGTTACAGGGTCCTGTACAGCTTATATCCATGACTAATAATGCGAAGCTGGTGATTACATCTGGTTTCAGGGAGAAATATATTAAAGTATGGTGGTGTGAGTTGAGTTCCAAAATTGTGAGTGCTGGTCCTGTCCTTTCAATACGTCATCCTCCATTAGGACTTGAATGCAAGAATAAGGAAAAAGAAGAAGATCACGGCGTAGTTGTCTTAGCACTTTCTCAGACTGGTACGGTGCATGTTTGGGATTTCAAGAGCATGTCACAGGATGAGGTTAGGCCGACAAATATCGCTGTAAAGAGTCATAAGTCTGAAATGGGTAAGCAGAAGGATGCTAGTGGCAAGAAGCATCACACTTCAATCTTTGCTGCCAAGTTACAGGCTCTGAGCGGTGAAAGGAAGTTGAAAGCCCTTATAGCTTATGGTTTACCTGATTCTCCACAGTTTAGTGTAGTTGATATTAGTTCCCCAGGTGAAAACATTATTGTGACTGCCAGGGACGAAGCTGCTATTGATCTAGAAAATGGTATTTTAGCGGAAGAAGGTATGAAACTTCCTTTCATGGTTTATTTAGTTTCAGCAGACGAAGACCTATCTTGCTAAAGCATTAAGTTCAGCCTTTATTATTTTATTTCTTTCCAATCAGAATCAACAGTCGCTTCAACCAATAGAAAATTGAAGAAGAAACGAGATGCATCAGAGTTTGATGTGGACGTTGCGACTAAAGATGCAGATGATACTGGTAATCTAACTATATGAACAAAGAAAAAGTTTTTACTTGAGCAAAAGCCACGTTACTCACCAAGAGTGGCAACTATTAAATTCAAATAATCTCACTTGCTTGTTCTGGTTCCCGTATTCATTCGAAGTTTCTATATTTGGTTCACTAAAACTACATTCTAAAGATATAATCAGAAAATTCTTGGAGAATGAATTATTCTTTCTTCCTTCCAGTTTTTGAATAAAAGCATCAATGAAACTTCACATGATTTATATATCAAATGAGTTGCAGTCTATTGTTCATTTAACTCCTTGTATCTTATATGGGGTCAATAAGAAAAAAAAGTTGGAAACAATCCTCTTATTTGTGCATTTACTTGATGCTTCCTCTTGATGAAGATCATGGAGAAGCTATAGATGGAGTCCTTGTTCAAGATGATATGAATGAGCCAACGATGGGTGAAAAGCTTGCAAGTCTAGATCAACTAAACATTGATAATGCTGATAGCCTTGAGAAACAGGAATCTCCTTCTCATGCAAAGACTCCAAGTGCCGACTCGGTCAACATTCTTCTTAAACAAGCACTGCATGCTGATGATCGTGCTCTTCTTTTGGACTGCTTATATACCCAAGATGAAAAGGTTAATCCAATTTCGTTATTTACCTGAACAGATTTTGTTGTATGGGTAATGGAGGATCCTTAAAACATGGTCTTGTGCCATTCAGTTGAGTTGTAGGTCTTTATGTACTTGGATTCTTTTTTATTTTCTTTTCTCTTCTTAATTACGTTTAGTATTTCAAGAATCGATATGATTGTTCTCCTAAAGAAATAAATTGTTCCTTTTTACAGGTTATTGCAAATTCAGTCTCGCAGCTCAGAGCATATGATGTTATCAAGCTTTTACATTCTCTAATATCCATAATCCAGTCGAGGTATAGAATTCGTTGCTATACAAGGTTATCTGGTAAAACTGTTTGCGTTTGCATAGACAGAGCGTTTATTGAAGAAATTAAGTTGATCAGCTTTTAAAATCAACTTTGCTCGTTTATGAAAAGAATTATTGGAATGAAGCAGGAAAGGCTGCATTTGTAGACCTTTTTTTTTTTTTTGAAGCCATTAACTTGATTGGTTTAACATTTAACTTTGCTCTTCAATGAAAAAAATTATTGGAACCAATGAAGCAGGAAAGTTCTGAGTTCTTCTTCCTTTGCCCGCAGGGGAGCAATTTTGGCATGTGCCCTCCCATGGCTAAGAAATTTACTTCTTCATCACGCAAGTGGAATAATGTCCCAGCAGTCCTGTTTGCTTGCTTTGAACTCATTATATCAGGTGCGGGTAGAAACCTTCACGCCAGTAACTATGAACCATAGACTACTGTCGTCTCTGGAAATAGTTAATTTTTAAGTACAGAACTGATGATGAATTTGGAACCTAATGTGCCTCGATAGTACGATACCTACTCTAGCAGTTTGTGCTTGATAACTGACGTTGCTATTGGTCGTTATCAAAATATTGTAATATCTTTGTTCAAAATGTTACAGCTTATTGAGTCCAGAGTATCAACATTCCAACCAGCTCTTCAATTATCAATCTGCTTAGACTCCCTTTACGCTGGGGTATGTTCTTCACTGATAACGCTTCAATTAGGAATTGAGTAATTTGTGATAATATAAAGCTCCTTTTCTATAGGTGGTTGATGATACATCAGGAGACAACGAGAAGATAACCCCAGCAATATACGAGGACAAGGACGAAAGCGATGAAGCGGAATCAGAAGATGCAATGGAAACCGATCAAGAAAGCAATGAAGAAGAAGCATTTGGTGAAGCTGATTACGTTAGTGATATTGAAGGAAGTGATGACATGAGCGAGTAGTTTATTTCTGAAAGCGAATTCAACACATAATTAAAAAGCTGATGTTTGTTAAAGGTGACGCGAACAAGCATATTTTCTGAGACAACAACGAAGACCAGCAAACAATTGGAATCGGAGGGTTCTTGACACGGAATCAGCACGAGTTCCGAAGAACCTGGTTCTGCAGCTACTGATTCTCGATAAATTTGTAACTTTATTCTATGGATTAAGCATTGACAAATTACTGTTGTTCTTATATGTCGTCACATCTTGAATGAAATTTTGAGGCCAATGGTTCAAGATGAAGACTTTCATCGTGTTGCTTCTGCTTTATGTTCCATTTTTAAAGCCATCAAGATACGAGGATTAATGACCTTGATGCGCAAGTATCATCTTGGTCAGACGGCTCCTTCTGTTCCTGCCAAAGTGGGGTTTCACACATTGATCCTTATGTTAGGGTAGGCATTCGTTGCCTCTTCCTTTATCAGAGAAAGAAGAAGGCCCAACAACGTCCAATCACAGGTTGATAAATGAAGTTAAGTAGGAGGGAAACACATAATGTGATTCAAACAGAAGTTGAAATTACAACTGTAATCCCTCTAAAGACACTATAGCACTTCTTATTATCGAAGTTCCTAAGATGCTCTATGACTGAAGTTTAGAACCTCAGAACAACATGACACAGGCGTGCAAGCTACAGCGGCTGACCTGAGGTAGACCAAGACTCGAATACGATAGAGTTCTCTAAACAAACATGGATATAATTGAAAACGAAATCAACAACACAACGAAACTCATAATTTAAACACCCCCGTGAGACTCTTACTCGGTATTTCTGTGACCAGTGGTGTGCTTAAGAGCAGGATCGTCGTAACTAGAAGTGACGTTCTTCTTATAAGCAGGATCATCATAACGAGGGGCAGTAACGTCAGGATCAACAACATCCTCGTCATGAGGTCCCATCCCAAAAGTGTGCTTCACAGCGTCTCTAGCACCTTCTGCCAAGTGCTTCACTTTCTCACCAGTTTGTTGGAAAACACCCTGTGTGTTCTCTGTCCCTTCATGGGCCTTCTGCTTCGCTGCCTCTGCGTCCTCTTCCGCTGTCTGCTTAGCTTCATGTGCCTTCTGCGAAGTCTTGCCTTTGGCTTCTTGGGTTTTCTCATATGTCTTGTCCTTCGCTTCCCTTGCCTTATCTCTCATGGTGCCTGTCGTTTGCTCTGTCCTCTCCTGTCACATATAGATAGGATCGAAACTAGGTTAATTTACTTCGAAACATATAAAGCTTGAAATGTCATAAAAACTAAGCACATATACCTCAGCTCGGCCGTGTGCTTCACCAGCTCTATAGTGCTGATCATGGGACGCCATTGCTCGACGACTGTCTCTAAACTTGGAAAAGTAGTTTCGATTGGAGATTGAAGATGATAGAATCAGATAAAGCTGTAGACTCAGTACTGCGTGGATGGATGAAACTCATCCCATGCAAATACTTTATAGTGATTTAGTAGTTGTTACATGGTTGACAAGTGCCCTGCATGCTTGACACTTGTATGTTACGTGCCCTGATAGTTGCTGCGTCGGTTTGTTGTTTTTCCCCATGAAGATTGAGTCGATCCTGAAGCCTATCTCGTCACGCCACGTCGTTTCTGTTAATACGTGTCGGTAAACAGAAATTTTCATACTCGTACGGCAGTTCTAAAAATATTTGTTTTTTTCACAAAAATTAATTATAAATCCTTATTTTAAAATTTTGAATATTATAATAATTTCTAAAAATGTTTTTAAAATAATTATAGTCGGTTATTAATTTTTTTACAATTATTCTTATTATATACAATAAAAAATTAAGTTACATATAATATTAACTCATGGGTCCAGATCTAAGTGTTTCAATAACCCCAAGATGAGGCTAACTCGAAACTTAACTATTTTAAGTAAAATGACAAGTGTTTTCAATAAGCAGTCCCAAAATTAAGCTGACTCAAAACTTAACTATTTTAAGCAAAATAATATTATTTTGTTTAGAAGAGTTGAACTCTAGGTAAGTCTCTAATTATATTTTAAGTTAATTAATTTTATTTACTTTTTATTATTTATTAATTTTAAAATAATTTAATATCGGTAAAATATTTAAACTTTTTAATATTTTATTTTAATAGTTTAATTTGCAGTCTGATTTTTAAAATGTTGGCTAAAATATTTTTTAAAGAATTAATTTCGGTATTTAGATCATCCCTTTTTAGTTTTTCCTGAAACGAATAAATCTGTGCCTAGTGAAGTGGGAGGACGTAACGGCTAGGACATGGTGTGGTTATTACTTGTTACTGAAATATAACCGATCCTTGACCAAGCAATGCCATTGAATCATTCCTCCTCAGAAATTTCATGCCATTTGTTGGTAAGAGCTTACTACTTGGGGAAGCCATGTTTAGTGCACTTGCAGAATATAAATTCATTCCCATCATCTTCTGATTTCGTACCAACAACAAACAAAAGTTCTCATTTCGTCCCAAGAACACACGAAAAAGGGCAAAATGGCAAGCCATCAATCTCACGAACTCAGCCACTCCGCTGCTGCTCAGGCTCAGGTGATGGGTCATCGATGACCCTTCAAATTATTTCATCATTTCCTTGAAAAATGATCATGAAAACGAGTGAAATTGAGCAGCAAAATCGAATTGGAGTGATTGTTTACCGTATCATATCATGTAATAATATATCTACACTTGATTGCAGGTGTCCCGTAATGCAGCTCAAGAACCTTCCCATACACCAAGTGCCCATCACAGTTCTGACTCATCTCAGGCCTCTCAAGACAGTTCATACACAACCCAGGCATCCCAGTTCATTCAACAGGCATTATACATTTTCTTCTTGGAACACTTATTAAACTTGTTTTGTTGGTGAAAAATCTTATTAACAAAATAAATTTAGAAGATTTTAATTAATCCATAATTAGTTTTAAGGATCCGCTATAGGAGAGTTTGATTTGATGGAATTGTAGTCTTATCTGTGGTAACAGACTGGAGAACAAGTAAAGAACATGGCACAAGGAGCAGCAGAGGCAGTGAAGAACACCCTTGGAATGAACCCTGACAACAGCAATAACAATAATAACACCACCGCCAGCACTGCCACCCCCACCAACACTGCCAACACCAACCACCCAAGCAACCCATCTCCGACCACCAGGTCTTAATGTGGATGAATAGGACTTCCTCCTCAGGCAAAAGTCCTTTCTCATGGGAAACTTATTCTTATCTACTGTCTCTCCTGTGAAGATGGCTTATAGTACTCAGTACCATTTGTTGTTTGACATGTTCGAGTGTCAAGTCGCTTGTTTTTTTTAGTCATTTCGATTTTGTAAAACATGTTGGTTCCATGGCACAATAAGGATGGCCTGGTTCTTACTTTTGGCAATCTTTCCAAGTTTATTTCGAATAAAATGCAAAAGTTTGGAATTTTTAATATATCATGAAGTCATATATATATATGATCATTTATATTCTTTTGTTCCTGAACCAGTGTGAGCTGAAGCAGAAAAATAGGAAGGCAAAACTTCCTTATTCATCAAAGTAGATTGAATGAATTGCTTTAAATGATTAAAAAATTCATCTGATTTGGTGGTTCAACCGTAAAAATTTTGACAGTCTAAGTTTTCGATTCAATTTATTTTAATAATTTTTATTGTTAAAAACCGATCAATTTAGTAATTAATCAGTCAATTTTTGTAAATTAAAAAATTCTTATAAACCAAAATTAATTAATTAGTGTTTATTTAATAATCTCTTTTTTTCGATTAAAATTTAACTTCTTCCTTTCAATTATTTTTCAAAAATTTTAATTTTATTTAATATGTAACGAGTTTTATGACGGTCTAATTTTGGTTAAATCATTTAAACCATAAATTTTTTATCTTATCGGTTTAACTTTTGGTTCGGGTTTTAAAACATTGATTGCATTATTAATATTCATTAAAAAATCAGATATAATTAATTCGTTAATAATTAATAATTATACTATAAAAATTAAATAAAATTGATATACAATTATTGGAACCTCTTAAAAAAGATCTATTAAAGTTATCGAATTATTTTTAAAATTAAAATTATCAATTGTTAATGAGATCCTTTATCAACAATCTATAAAATATTAATAAGTTTCAATTCTGCTCATCTTAAAAAACTCAGCAACACCATTTAGCATACGAATCATTATGGATAATGCAGAGTTTTCTGTAAGCATCTTATCTATAAAATAAAACAGACACGAGAGGAACTTCAATCTAACATCTGATAGATGCTTCTTACTTTTCAATCCAAGTTTAAGAAGTTATTCAAAAAAAAATTTTTTGAAGCCGAGGAAATCGTAATTGTTATTTTTTAGATACACACTGAGTAAACCTTCGAATTGACGTAATAATTTATAAATCACGTTAATCAGGTATTCCGTATTAGGTAAGTCCTATATGATAGGCTCGATCGAGATAATATAAGTAGAAGGATCCGAACACAGAGCCTTTTATCCCCGTACCTCTTACTCTACCAACTCGACTACCCGCAAAGAGCAGTTATTTTAAACATATAATGATTTTTCCCACCTTTAAAAATGCTTTACATTATGCATACTATTCTAATTAATTTATTTAATGATGAGTAAAAGATAAATATATTATACAAAAAGCTTTAAATTATTTTTAAAAATTAATATTAAAAATATTAAGTTCATATTTACTTATTTAATATATATTGTTATTTAATAAATTTTAAACATGTGATAAAGTTTGTATCATTGTTTCTAATTTTAATAATAAATTTTGTAAAATATTTTAAGATATTTTTTAAATTATATATATATATATATATATATATATATATATATACTTTTTATATACATTAGGTATCGCAGTTTCGCCGGACTAATCTTAAGCTCCTAAGACCCCATCTTTAGAGCCTTAAAAGAGGAAAATCTAGAACTTCAAGATCCCTCAAGTTCTTACGTAATCTGTACACTTTTTTACACAAGGAGTCTTCACATATTAATTGGTCGGCGGTTGTTGATTGATCACTGCTTCTCTTAGTTAGCATTAGGTTTCCATCAGCTCTAGGTTTCCAGTAGTTCCAAATTTTCACACTGTAGCTGGAAGCGAAACGTCCACAATTAATCTGACCAAGGTGAATTCCAGGGAACTAAAGGATTATCAACAGGGAAAATTTCTCCTCTCTTTTCTTTTAGTGACTCGAACTCAAGACCTCCTACAAATGAGAAGACTTAAGTGAAAAATTGAACCCATTAAATCACTCTTACTTGTCTAAAATATTTTATTTTTAACGAGCAAAATATATTGGTTAAGTGCTCGTCTTCCACTGTCTATAGTATACTGACTCCCAAAAACCTATTTATGAAACATAAATAAGGATTCTGTGATTAGGTGTATCAATAAGCACAATTCTAATCACCATCGGAAAATGATTGGACGGTGAGATGTTACACAAGGTGTACCTTTCTCATTTACATGGAGCCTGATGAGGACGTATGGTGGGACCCTGATAAAGCAATATAGCAGCTTCGAGGCTTACATTCTAATTGTTCTTTCACCGTACGATTCGGTAACCACTACCGTTTCAAAACTGCTATTCTACTATTGACCGTAATTTATCAGAGCCCTGCAAGCAAAACTCTTCCCAGATCAATTGCTTGCGGCAAACCCAGATAGATTGAAACCTCAAAGATCACGAAACAATCTTCAAACCCATTGATTAAGGATTCTCTAGAGGGAGGGAGACACAGAGGTTTGAAGAGTTAAGTTATATATATATATATAGAGAGAGAGAGAGAGGGGCGCATAGTTTTGTGAGTATGTCTTTGACAAGTGTGAAGATGTCAGAGGATGTTTGGTTAACTTGTCTCACCCATGCTTTGTCGACCGAGACTGAGGAGATTATGGGCCTTCTCCTTGGTGATATTGAGGTTAATCATTTTAAGATTGCTTTCAAGTTCGTGTCTTTTTTGAATTGTGATTGAATTGGAAAGTCGGGGAAAAGTCTGTAGCTTTTGTTAATTCTTTTGGATAGGTTTTGTTGGGTTTGTTTCGTTATACTGTGGTTATGTCTCGAGTTAGTTATGGGTTTTTATTATTTTCTGTGATCATTTGGTTTTTACTTCAAATGGGTTCTTATCAGTTTCTTGTTTCTGTTGATATAAACTTTTTTGGTAAAAACGTAAGCGTCCTTTCGATCGCAGTCTTGGCATTTATGCTGCTTCACTATGAAACCCATAAGTTGACAAATTTATGTTCGAAGTCGTTATGCGGCCATTATACTAGAATGTGGTTAATGGGATGATAGTTTCAACTTGCTAAAGTGTTTGAGAAGTTGTGTCCCACAGGAGCTGACTGTTGTTATATACGTTATTTTTCAAATTAGTTTCCTTGTCTCGACGTCCTTTTGCAACTTTTCGCTTCTATCTTTATTTTCTTTTCCTGGCAGAAGTTGTATTGTTACTCCAGCGTAAATGTTTGTGGGTGTGCAGTGTGCTTGTGCATGTTTTAAGGGAGAATATTTTTTGTCAATTTGATATCCATCTTTCTTGTCCGTTGGTGATGTCAGTACTCAAAGAACGGGAGTGTCACTGCACTTATTTGGGGTGCATCACCACAGTCAAGATCTGATCGACGAAAAGATCGAGTAGAGACAAATCCAGAACAGTTGACTGCTGCATCAGCTCAAGCTGAGATATCCTTTAGACTTTCTTGATTTTGATTGCTCCTCTGTTTTTAACTTCAATGAAATCAGTGTTGTTCACAGAAGAAACTAGTTTATAACTTTGAAATTACTTCCTTATGAAAAATGAATCTATCCATTTAAGTTTTGCTAACAGTTGAAACAATTAGTTAACAAATGAGTTTTATGTTAGGCACATGGATCAGAAATGTTGATTTCTGATTCAGTTTGTCCTATTTTGGGACTTAGGAAGGACTGGGATCTGTCCTTCAGTTGAACTTTCAGATAGTCTTTTATGGTATAGCTAAAAAGATTTTTCGTGATGACTATACCAGTGTGCATTGCTTGAAAAGGCATGCAAAATTGATTCGTTACTGTTTTGCAATTAACTTTATAGCACAGAATGACTACAGCAACAGGAAGAACAACTAGAGTGATTGGTTGGTACCACTCGCATCCTCACATTACAGTTCTTCCTTCTCATGTCGGTAAGTATTGTAGACCACTAAATTGAGTTGCAACTTCTGAATAATGTTTATCATTTTGTAACCACTTTGTGAATGCACCGAAATTTTGGGTAAGAGAGAATATTATTTATGTACCGTTTACCACAACATTATTTTCACCTGAAAGAACTTTGGGTATGTTTTGGGTACAAAAGACATGGTTGTAAATGTTTTGCACCATGGTGTGAATCTTTGGCAGTTAGTTACGCTGCATCGCTAGGAGCTTTCTTGTTCTAGATACCACTCATTATTTTCCACCTAGGATATATTTTTCCTTAATTTGGTTAAGAAATCATTTAATATGATTGGGCGAAACTTTAACTTGGAGGCTATGCTATTATTTTGTTTTTTAGATGTTTGAAACCAGCTGTAATTGTCACTGGATACCTTTGACTAACTTCTGCCCTTTATCCTGCAGATGTGCGAACTCAAGCAATGTATCAACTTCTAGATCCTGGTTTCATTGGGCTGATATTTTCTTGCTTTAGCGAAGATGTAAATAAGGTCTGTATGGGGTGCATGCTATGTAATGGATGTCTTCTGGGAAATCTATGTACCTGCTAAGTTGTAACACTTGATAAAAATTTCAGATTGGAAGAATCCAAGTCATTGCTTTCCAGTCATCAGATGGGAAGCAGAATAACATATCAAGACCAATTACTATGTCACCTGTAAACAGAAGTTCCATTATAGATGTTGAATCATCTTTAAGCTCTTCAGATGGTGCTTTTCAGAAGTCTGGATCTGGAAGGTTGGACAGCTCTGAACAAGATACCGGGGATTCAAGAACTGCAGGGTCTATTAAGGTAGGGATTTGATTGTTCAAGTTGAAGTTGTATTCCTATCTTGTCAAAAAGATGAAAACCTGTTGATATTATTGAAGATGAGGAAATTGAACGCATGTTTTGTTTTCTTTTTCCTTTTTGTGATTTTACTTAGTTCTGTGGACTCTCAGACTTAGGTGTTGCGCTAAATTTTAGTTATCTGTTGTGGTTCTTTAATTTCCTCAGGATTTCTTTTCTTTTCTTCTGAAGACATTAGTAGGTTTTTAACACTATGTCAGTCTTGCTATTGTTTGTTGCTTGATTTAATTTGTTCAGCCAAAATTTCACCAAGTATCTCCAGCACACAGAGTAGATCATTATGCTTGTCATTGTGTATGTGTGACAGCCAATCAGGACAATATGTTAATATAATTGGCTCGTTAACTTGTAAAGAGAGATCAGGGAAATTGTCTACTATGTCCTTGTTCATAATGAGAGGGAAGTAGAATACACAGGAAAGCTTCATGTAAGCCATCATATAGTGAGATGTTATTCAGAAACCATGGGCTGCTTACCATCTTCTGTTCATTTTGGTCCTTCGTTTCTCTTGTACACACTAAACAGTTTAGGTTCAATAACATGAATAATAGAGCAGCTCATAATCGCACTCTAGGATCACATTTATGTTTCTGGAATGTAGACATATCTGAGTTAAGTTGTTCCAAGGATTTGAGATAAGAAAATGAAATCTTTATGCACATTATTTTGCATGCACTCCCTTTAACTTTCACTATCAAACCAAATATTGTGTATATGTGGGTGCAGGCATTCCCTCCAATAGATTCTCCAGTTGGCTGCATAATTATTTGCAAGATAATGAATGAAAAGGATTAGTATTTCCATGTTTTGGTTATTCTCTGTGATGTTTGTAGAAATGATTGGCTAGGTTGGTTTGAGATCATCAGAATTGGGAAATTTCTTCGCCAATGCTGATGCAAACTTTGTTGGAAGAGAGAATGCTGGAGGAAATTATCTTCCTAGTAATACAGATAGCACAATTGTCGATATGGACCCCATGGACATGTCCGAAAGCATGCAAGAAGCTATGCATCGCTCTAATTTGGACATGAGGTATATATGAGTATGTATGGTAACTTGGCTTCCTTTCTATTTTTCCTGGTGTTAAGTTTATTACCGTTTTCTATCCACACATAATAATGCATTACCCTTTCAAAAGTCAGTAGAAGTCAATTAGCCATTCTTGTCATTGCTTGTTTAATTTTTGCCAACAGTGGTGCAGAATACATTAGGAAAGAAATTCCTCTCCATGTTTTGCCAACTTCGTCATTGCTTAAGCTTGATTCACCACTGGCGTCATTTACTGATTTGCAACGAGTTTTATATGAAGAAGAGCGAGGAGCATATAACCAAGCTGTGTTGCAAAATATAAGGTGTTACTTACGATAGTGGCAACTTGTTTTTAACTCTCATTTTATACTTGGTAGCACTGTTGAACTTTCTCTAATTTGCTGGCATGTTGCTTAGGGATGGAAAAGTACATCCTCTTACTTTCATTCATCACACTGCTACGTATCAGGCTTCCATGTGCAAATTAATGGAATACTGGTTAGGAACAATTAACCATCATTTTTCAATTTCTAATTCTCCATCTTTCTTTTAGGTTGTTTTTATGCTTTTCTCAAATGCATGCAGTTTAAGTCCTGCCATAAATGCACTCCAGGATCGCTTGAGGGAGAACGAATTTCGGGTATAGACCAGAACTAAATATGCTGTTTCTTCAATGGACTGTTTATTTGTTTGAACATGATGCTGTTTGGTGAAACTAATGGTGTTTGATCTTCACCTTGCAATTAAGAAGTTGCGGGATTTATGCCTGACAGCTACCTTTTATTGCGAGATTCCTTCTGAGGGATAAACTGTGAATTCTAGGACTAATCTTGTGGCACCATTCTTGGGTTTTCGCCTTCAAGATTCTCTTTCATTTTTAGCATTTGGTAGATAATAGATATTACCATGGAACTTAGGCATATATATGCCTAATCTTCACAACCACTGGGCTTTTAATTTATATGGGAGCATATGTTCTGCACTTTTCAAATGCCTTTTTTACGATCTTTTAACACTTTTCAGGTAGTTAATATTGTGACATATCTGCTAAGAGTTGAAAGTTGATCTTTTTAAATACTTGAAACAGCCCTCTTCAGCTGTTGGCACAAAAGAATTGATGTAACATGCATCCATTGTTGATTTATCGAATAATCATACTTTTCCGTTTCCCAAACCTAAGTAGTGTTTCTTGTGCGATCCGCATGTACTGGAACAGTTAGCAATGCTGAGTAACGAAGCCAAGTTTCTGGAGACTGAGGCAGTTAGAGGCAGTGAGCCAAGTTCCAGATCTCCCCGTCAAGGTGTGTCTCATTGGACACGAGGAAGTTCTTCACCAAGTCAGAGGGACCTTCATGGTTCCGAATCCATTGGCATGAGGACTGTTTCTGGTTCTGGTGGCAGAGGCAGATTAGGATCTTAATATAAATCTGTTTCCGAGGCTTCTCCGTTCATCTGGTAAGTAATATGCAGTGTTAAAAGTGTTGAGGGTTTCCAATATGAGTTTTGGTAGAAAATCATTTTCCTTTTTCGCTTGGTACTTAAATAATTATACCAATGCAAACATGTGATTTTCTTTGGAAATCTAAAGCAGAGGGTGTTAATCCTTGAGATTGCTGGTTCTTGCCATATGATCCAATCTGCTCTAAGAGGTGAGACTTTTGAAACTCAGTTGCCTTTTTGTATGACATATGCCAAGAATGGAATTCTGGAAGGATCAAGACCACTTATGATGGCAATATCAAGTTGGATCGTGTGTATCTACTCCGAGTACTATAGTCCTGTTTTTGTTGACCTGTTCTGTTGTGAGCTTTTTTGTAGAGCATGGAATTCCTGTTACAGGTTTCCTTGGTTTGTAGAGAAAAGAACTTAAGGGTCATTCCTCATCTTTTTTACTTCTGCAGTTAATCATCAACTCTGCGAATTTCAGTTCATTATTTATGAAAGAGTTGAGTTCAGGCAGCATTTGAGTTATCACTTTTGCTATGATACCCTTTTATGTTCATTTTTAAACATGTTAAGTATCCTGAAGCGCATCATACCTGAGTCGGCTGGGTAGTTCTGGCTCGAACCAATCAGCCGGAAAGGCTTGAATAGGGTAAACTTAAGCTTGCAATATGAAATGACGCGTTTTGATATAATGAAAGTAATATTATTTTAATAAAATTATAACAATTATAATATCATTTTATTTAATAATATTATTTTGAATCTTTGATAGATGGAGAAATTAAAATTAGTTTTTTATTAATGTTAAGAATGTTATGTTGGAGTATTGTCAAGATACTATTAGAATATTTTGGTTCTTATCATAATATTATTATTATTATTTATTAAAAATATATTATATATTACTATTTTTATATTTGATTTTTAATTTTTATTTTATTTTATTCATGTTATATCAAGTTCTTATTTTATTATAAAAATTATTTGTAATTATTTAAAAGTTAATAACTTGTTGATTATTATTATTTATAAAATAAAAATATTTTAATTATTTTTTTACAAAATAAGTCATGCAATAATCATATAGAAGATTTATTATCATTTTTAATATTTAATATCAAATACTAAACATACATGTTTAAAAGTTCTATTTTTTTGAGAGAAGGCTGGTCCATGAGTAATGCAGTCCTCTACTCACCTTCATCCATAAGAACAGAAACAGAAGTCTGAACTCAAAGCTCTGTAGTAAAGCAACGTATCACTCCTCGTTTAGGATTTAGTAGCTTTAATTTCTTTCAAGTTCTAGTCGAGTACTGATCTTTGGTTTTGCGAATCCTGTTCAGGATTGACCAGATATTCAACTATATACTAAGTATAGCCCTACAGTACTTGCCACAGTAACTTGTAAGAAATTACCATCATGTTCACGTTAGTAACATGATATAAGAAACTAAAACACGAGGTGAATGGAGGAGAAAAGGAACAGAAAAAAGTGAAAGGTGACCAAAAACACACGCGCACACAACAATAGAGAGAGAGAGAGAGCAAAAGAAAAGAAAGCAAAGAGTTTGGTGAGGGACGAGAAAGAAAAAAGGGAAAGAATAATAATATGAAGTTGGTCGTGATCATGCATGGCCATGGGTGTGTTTCCCAATGAGAGAATCGAATCAGCACCACTTCTCTTTATTTTTCTCCAACACAACACACTACTTCCTTCTTTACAGTTTGCCAATTCTCTTCCCTTTACCCTTCTCCAAGAGAATGGAGGCCAGGTCTTGGTGTATTATGTATGCAATGTGTTATCATTTCTATGTCAATGTACGCCTTAGTAAAAGAGAAAGAAACTAAAGGTGGTGGAGATTTTATAGAGAAAGAGCAAAAATTGGAATAGCAGCCGCAGAAAAGGAAGAAAAGAAAAGGGGTTAAAGTTGGTCAAAATGAGACCTCCAAGACTTGCTATTCCATCATTTCCAGCTTCAACTATCTTTATTGAAACCCGCCATTTGTACCTTTCTCTTTTATCTTGTCTTCTTTTCCTTTTCTTCTTGTGTTTGTTTTGATATTCTATCTCAAGCATGTATATCATATCTCTGCTTCTTCTTACCTGTTGGTTATTGTTAGAAAGATAGGAGTAGTATAGAAAGTGTTAAGACAACAAAAAGTTGAGAAAATACTGAAGATGTGTACTTATTAGTGTTGTATATTATGGACCATGCGTATACTTTCAAGCCTAAGAAATAATTCTGGAATTCTAACCAAAAACCACATATGTTAAATTTTCCTTTCTTTTCTTGGATTCCAAACGCTGGAATTGATCCAACTATATGTGTATATAGCTTAAATATTGTTAAAAGAATCGGATAGTAATCTGGAAGCATTTTCCAGGAAACTAAAGTACGAGAAAAGGGAATATTCAAAACTGCAAAGCAGCAACAATTTATCCATGCACTTTCTTTTAGTTTGACCATGCTCAAAGCTATTGTGTGAAGGAGACATGACCTCCCATGGATACCATGGAGATTTCAAGTGGGGTTGCTTTAAGCTTTAATTGTATATTGTTGAAGAGTTTAAGAATTTATTGCATAAAGTGTTCCATCCAACAGCAAGACAATATACCTTGTTTGATTCCTTGCTGCCTAAGAACATTAAGAGTCTCTTAAGGTCATCATATCCTATGGTCAAAAGGGTTTTTCTAGGGTTTATGCTTGACTCTTTTCAGCGGATTTAACTTGTTATGCTTGTAGGCAGACAAGATCTATCCACCTTCCTTTGTGTGGGATCATTGTTGGTTCTAAGTTACAAGAACCGAACCTCTTGTTGGTTAAGTTTGACGGGTAATCTCAACCTTTGGCATGTGCATGAGGAAAATACTTGATTTGACAGTAGATTCCATTGTAACAGTGTAACAATTATCTATTCAACATTATATTGAATTCATTTCATTAGACTATCAAGTTCAAGGCATTTTATAAATTTGATTATTTGAATTATAATATGAATACCATTCAAAAGTTTAAAAATAGGGTTAGTTATATAGTAAATCTTTTGTAATTTAACCTTCTTTTTAATTTCAATGCTTATATTTTAAATTTTATTATTTATTCTATAATATTATTTAATTATCATATAATCTTCTCTATCTCCATGTATTTCATTTTTTAATCTACTATTCACTCAAAAAGTACTAGGTCAATAGAATTATCATTAAATGAAAAACTAACAAATTATAACGAGAGCGAACGTATATGATAATTAAATATACTATAAGGAAATAAATAAGAATACCTGTTACTCCTTTGTAACTTATGGTCACAGGTTCAAATCATATAAACAGTTTCTTTGTAAAAGTACAACAAAAAAGTTGTATATATTATGACCTCTCTAGATTCTTACAAAACGGAGAGCTTTGTGCACTAGGTATATATTGACTTTTTATAAGGATATAAATAAAAATTAAAAAATTAAAAAAAATCAAACCACAAAAAATAATAAGCACATGACAATTAAAAAAGAAAGAAGAAAAAATGAAAAGGGCACCATGCAAATAAGATAAGATGATGAGCAAGACATGCATAATGAGTAGTAGTAATGATTTTGCACGACTTTTAAAAGTAGAGGCATGCACTAGTAATGCAAACTCTTAGTGATACCCAATTGAGTGCAAGTAAATTTGTGCATGCATATCTCAATTTTCACGTCAAGAAACCCTTAAGAGAAAGAAGTTCTGCTACAATCCAAATCAAGGAGATGTGTATTGGAATCATAGCTGGAATAATTTTAACTTTATCTCTTTTTTCCCACTTTATATTTTTTATTTTTTTTCCAATTTTCCACATTTATCAAGATATTGCAAGAACAAGAAAAAGTACGTATTACACGGCCTTCCATTTATTCCCCTTTTTTCTGTTTCTCTGTGGACTGAACATGTATATATAAACAACCCTGCATCACTCCTATATCACCCCACACCATCTCCTTCTTGTTATTTAGCTTCATCTTCAATCTCCCTTCTTTTGTTTTCTTTCTCTGAACCGTTTCACATCCTCAAAGGTTGGTTCTTAACTATGATTTTAAGTTCAATACACAGCTACTAGCCGTTTCCATGATCTTGTTTCCCTAAAAATGTTTAGCTAAACCTTGATTCTTCAATGCTAAGATGAAGATTGATGGTAACAGGTCTTTTGATGTTGTTGTTGTTGTTATTGTCTTTGCAGAGACTAGCTAGAATGAGCAGACCTGGAGATTGGAACTGTAGGTCATGCCAGCACCTGAACTTTCAGAGGCGTGACTCATGCCAACGTTGCGGTGACTCCAGGACCGGAGCTGACTTCGGCGGCTTTGGTGGTAGGAGTGGAACGTCTTTCGGGTCCGTGGGGTCGGACGTCCGCCCTGGTGACTGGTACTGCACCGCCCCCAACTGTGGAGCTCATAACTTCGCCAGTCGGTCAAGCTGCTTCAAGTGTGGTGTTTACAAAGATAATGATTGCCTTGGAGGCTTTGATTCTGACATTCTTCGCCCGAGAAGCAGTGGTGGGAATCGATCTGGATGGAAATCTGGAGATTGGATTTGTACCAGGTATGTGACAAGTTCTAAACTTGCTTCTTTAACGTGAGCATACAATTATCAGGTTAATGATAAATATTTAGTGACAGTTTACTGATTCTTAGGAATAGAACACCGGAAAATGCATAAGAATTTTATGATTGAGTCGAAACCACATAATGGCTTGCAATCTGCAAATTAAAACTTTATTTTCCACAGGTGGGGATGCAATGAGCACAACTTTGCTAGCAGAACGGAGTGCTTCAAATGCAATGCTCCCAGGGAGCTGAGCAGCAGAACTTCATACTAGACATCATCTTGTCTACTACTCCATGCATTTTCAGGTATCATCTCTGAATATCACTACTTTGTACTCCGCCATTTGAATATCATATGATAATGGTTTTCTTGTTCTTTTTCTTTGACAGGCATAGCAGTACCAGTGCAACAACATTAAATTAAAGAATATGATATGATGGATTACTACTTTTTCTTCATTGTTATTTGCATTTGCTACATATAGCGTTCTTGAGGTGAAACATGGGTTAGAATCCATGTTCCCGTTAGGCTATAAAAACCCCTTTTGGCATTTTGTCAGGCTTCAACATTGGAAGTCTTCCTATATAATGTAGTTTCGGTGTTTCTGATCTACTATGTACCAATTCTTGTAGCCAACGAGAGGGCAAAAAGAAGAAGAAGAAGAAGAGATTTCAGGCTTTCTCTTCTAAGTTTCTTCAGGGAAGACTTTAATTATTGTATGCTGCATGGTTTTCTTAAAGGAATATTCTCCATTTCTCATTATTGTTTGACTGAAATGACCGTTTGGATATCCATCCTTTCTCTCTCGATCTTCTCGTCACTTTAACTTTGTGTTATTAATGTGTATAAAACAGAAAGGAATAACAATTATAATTAAAATACATGTTTATGAAACAAACAAAAAAAAAACAATCTTTTTTAATGGCATATTCAAGTTATTTTTACAAATGTATGTCAGATTGTGTATGTATAATGTGTATAAAAGAGAATGGAATAAGAACTATAACTAAAATTTTATATTTTGTGAAATGAAAATCACAAAAAATTGATTTTTTAAAATAGCATATTTAAATTATTTTACAAAGTTAATTAGTAAGAGATAATTTACTAAATTGAATTAAGATAATTAATCATACACTAAATAGAATTAAGATACTTAAAGAATATTAACTACAGAAGAGAACATTAATTAAATTTAAATCGTTGTATTCAACATGAAAGTTTGAATAAGATGAATTGCTACTCTATTCTATCATCCTTAAGTGTTAAATTAGCTTTGTCAAAAGGAACACCTCAACCTTTAAAGTGATAAAGCTTCTCATATTTTTCAGAAAGTAATGCTTTTGAGAACTAAAGAGATATTTTATTTAGTCTCATATGATTTTCTAATAAACTTAAAAAAATTATCTACTAATGTTAGCAGCATATATGCATATACTTTTTAATATTTTTTTCCTTTCAAGAGGAGTAATCACATCCCTCAACAAGAATTTTCTACAATGACATTGTAAATCAATTAAGAGGGATGTAGCATATAGGTTGGTAGCGCGTTTGTTTTGGGTACAAAATATTAGGGGTTCAAATCCTGTCATCCCTATCTATTACTAACTTTGCCTCTGAGCAATAACAAGGATCAACTGAGATTAATTAAAAAGGGAAGTGATCATTTCAATGTGTACAATATGAAATTCTACAACTCCTACTTAATATATATATATATGTACGTATCTTTTTCTTTTGTTCACAAGGTACTATAGGTGGGACTGTAGGAAAAAGTAATTAATTAAGAACCTATTAATATAACATTTTTAGTCTTAAAAACACTATCCACCACTCAATTCTTTCAACTAATCCTCGTTAGAGAAAGATTGAAACACGTATGTGTGTGAGTATATATAAACTATTGTCAAACAATAGTTTTCAATAGCATTGGATTCTCTTTATTGACATAACATGTATCTTTCAAAAGTAGGCAAGGCAATCATTGATGTCTCTCCTCTAACAAAGTGAGTTTGTGCTAGGCTTTATCCAAAGATTCTTGTGCTTTTGTTTTTTTTTTTGAAGGAAGAACGTTAGTTTATGTAAGATTATAGCTATACTACACTTACACATTATCATTATGATACTATTATATTTGAAGCCTTTGTAATTTGTTAAATTGGTAATTACAAACCAAATCAGAACATAAATACCCTTATTTTAAAAAATCAAAAAAGTTATAAGGCGAAAACAACCTGATAGAATTCAAAACAAATTTAAGAAAAATATATGTAAAACTAGAAATTGCATTTCCATATATATTTTGAGCATTGGATTAAGAATTCTCTCAAGTAATTAATTAACAATTTGATTGCTATGTATTGCATAATGAATAAGTGCTTCTTTGGTTTAGTATATGTTATCTCATGAAAAGCATAATATTATCAATAAATTAAACTTTAACTATATTTGATTAAGAAGTTTTTGTGATAGGAAAGAAGAGGTGATAGGTTACAAAGTTGTCCTTATAAAGTAGATTTGTAAGAATCCTTTTAAGTCGGGTTTGATGAAGCAAAGAGTTATAAGTGAGCACTCCTACCTGTGATAGAGACATTACTTCACTTGGACCATTGCTCATTTCTATTTTCTTGCTTAAAATAAAGATAATTAACTATATTTGAGCAAACCAAAAGCAGATTCAGTGTCACACCTTTAATACTTTCATCCATTGACAAGGTTTACAAACCCTATTATTTACTTGAAATAACATGAATGAAGTAGTATACTGTTAAATAGAAAAACTTAAAATAAAATAAAAATAAGAAAGAAACTAATCTCCACTATGCTATATACAACAAGACACTATATCTTTCATTATATATAATACTTATCAAGAAAAAATATGTCATATAATATCTTATAATTGGTCCGGATAGATAGTACTGGTTTAATTTGTTACGATTTAGATATGATTTGGGACATTAGAATAATTATATATCATAAATCACTCAATTTATACTCATAAATTATGAGTAAAAAATCTTTTTTTATCAATTTAATAAAAAAAGTCAAAATTTTCATTATACTTAATTAATTTTTGTACAATTCTTCTCAAAATTAAGATATATGGATTATGCAAACGGTTAATATAAACGCAGTTAAGCATATAAAATAACTAAATAATTAATATAAAATTTCTTAATTGACATATATTATTTGTTAAACTAAGGACCCGTTTGATTCAATTTCTGTTTTTTTGTTGGTGTTTTTAGTTTTTATTTTTTGTTTTTGATTTTATGTTTTTTTAAAATTCTTATTTGGTTGAGATTTCTAATATTAAAATTTAAAACAAAAATTTATTTAGTTGAGATTTATAATAAAAAATTAAAAACAAAAAGTGTTTGAGTTCTTACATAATTGAACAGCAAACCAAAAGCAGCTTCTTTGACACCACGATCATACAACAACAACTCCCTGTTGGATCTCCATGATACACTTCTCTCCCCATCTAATCAGTGTCAAAAAGAAAGAAAGGGAACCTGGACAGCTTCAAATTTTCAATGAAACCAACAATTGCATCAATAAATAAGAGAATGGTATTCATCATAATAATCATTGGAGAGATGAATCACTTCTATAATTACTGAAAAAGTTTTTGGATAATGCATATTCTTGTTTGGAACAGTCATTACTAGGATACACAATGACTAGTGCTCACCCAAGTGCCATAACTGGTCAAGAAATTTACTAACACAGCTCTAGGACCATCATTAAATGTTGCAGTTTGATCATCGACAGAATTCAAATGCTTTTGGTCCAGATTCTGCTTATAGTCAGCATTGGCAGTGTCTCTACCAGAATTGCTGACTGATAGTGCATCAAAATCATGTTTTGAAAGTTCAATGCCATTTTGTTGGAGACTATCCAACAATGGAGCTGAATCTGATAGACAGACAGTTGGATGTTTGAAAGGGTTTATTTGCATTTAGTGGTACCTCATTTGCAAAATATAGTTAATACGGCTTATACAAGTTAAATCACAATATTTCCATGTGTATACACTATACAAGAAAGCTAGAGCTAAAAGGATAAGGGGAAAACACAAGCTGCTCTTCCAAGTAAAATCAGAGCTAAAAGGATTGAGCTCACTACACCTGATGCCTTCGGGCTTCAACAATTGACGTCAAACAAAAGCATTGAATTTACTGGGAGAACCGAGTGGAGTTGAAAGAATTGCAAAAGCATGCCTGTGGATTTTTATAAGCTTCAAATATTATGACAATGCAATGCGTTGGTTTAAAAATATAACACCAATTTAAATATTATGAAAATGCAATGCTTTTTAATGTACTGATAAACATCTTAAAAATCAAACTTCAATAATAATAATAATAATAATAATAATAATAAGTAGAAAAGTAATAATAATAATAATAATAATAATAATAATAATAACAATAATTAAAAAAATTAACTAGAATAATAAATTTAGTAGTAGTAATAATAATAATAACAACAACGACAACGACAACAAGAACAAGAACAAGAACAACAACAACAACAACAACAACAACAATAATAATAATAATAATAATAATAATAATAATAATAAATATGTATAATAATAATATTATTAATAATAAAAATAAGTTTAATTGATAAAAATAATAAATTTACTAATAATAAATTAATAATAATAATTATTAATAATATTAAGAATAATAATTTAATAAGAATAATACATTTAATAATAATGCACTATTTGTATTTTTATTTTCAATGTTATAAAAAATTTTGATATTTGGTTTGAATTTTAAGATTTATCTTTATACTCGATGGAGGTTTTTTTAATATTTTTCAATACTATATTTATGATATAACAGTATTATATGATTAGAATATCAGTAATGAAAAAATTAACATTTAATAATATAACTTGTATTACAAATTAACATTATTTAACGATTTCAATTTTTATTCGGTTTGTAGGGATATAATTGAAAACACAAGTTAAAATTAAATTACATTACATGAAATAATGTTACATACCAAACACTATAATAAGAATCCACCCAACTTTCCTATTAGAATTCTTATAAATATTCAAACATGTGAATATTTTTACTTTCTATAGATTTATTTTCTGATGAATCAGATTCTAAATTCACTTTACTTTCTCGTCAACCAAACAGGGCCTTTCTGTCATAGTAAGATTAAATAGTACTAAAAATTTTAGTTAAATTTTTATTATTTTTAGAATACTTGATGGTTAAAATTGAAAAATAATATGTTAAAGAATATAAAAAAATATGTAATTGAAAGTTTATTTGTACTTATCACTTGCTAAATTCATCATATTTTTTAAATTTATTATTATGAACTTTTAATGGCTATCTGTAACATACTTTTCCAGATATTTTTTTGTCGTTTACTATTGTCATATGTTATTTGTTATTGTACTTTTGTTATATATGAAATAATATAGTAGCAAGCAATTGTTTTTATTTACCATTGGCTCTTTTTATTTTCCCATTTAGAGGATTAAGCTTAGACTAAGATGAGGCTTCAAATTTTTATATCACAATCGATTAGTATAACTATAACTCCAATATCCAAATATTTACATTAGTTGTAATCATTTTGGTATTTAAAGTTTAGAGAGTTCCATATATATTTATGAGAATCATAAATTTTATTGAGAGAAATGAGATTTAGAGACTTTTATGGTAATTTATTAGTAATTTATAAAACAATATTTGATGATTAATATGAGTTTCAACTTGATTGTTATTTGTTTAGAGTGAAAGTTATTGTAATGAGGAGAGATGAAGAGCTTGAAAAGAACAAAGAATTCCATTGTTCGTTTGTATTCTAATATGAAGCTTGTCCGATTGGTGTAAAGTATATTTTAGTATATGTAGTGATTTGTATTTATAATATGGTAATATATGTTGTATAATCCAGTGGTAGACTTTGTGTAATTCAATGGTAGTTTTTGAATAATTTGTATTTATAATATGGTAGTATATGTTGTATAATCTAGTGGTACACTTTGTGTAATACAATGGTACTTTTTGAATAATGTTATGGTATCATCTTTTATCTTGGCATCATCACCATGAAATCACCAACTTTAGCACTAACTAAAATATATTGCCCTTTAATCTTCTTGGCTAACCATTTTATCTGATAACTTGAAGGTTAAGGTAGGCATTGAGCATATAACGGTTGTCTAAAGAAAGTAAATATTTAGAGGTTGCTAGCTAGGTGTGTTATATAAGACCCTTAATATATCGCCCCCTTCTTCATGATCACTATAGTTTTTATATAATTGGCAAAATAGTAGCCCAAGTTGCAATAGTAACCCTCTATTAAGCTCCACATGTAGAACAAATCGTAATGTGTGACCACCCTCGTACTCTCCCTCTGATATGAAATGGTGTGTCTAATTGTTTGAATTAAAAATGCATGATGGGTGATTTTATGTGGGACCTATTTTTTCTAATTGGTTGTAATCGTTCATTCTTGTAAAAAATACTAAAAGTCAACATGTATAGATATACCTTTGGGAAATTTTATTAAAGGGGCTTTGTAATTTACTCTATGCATAAATTTGGGTGGATAAAACTCTCAAGTCACTCTAAATTGCATACTAAACATTGAGACAGTGAAGCAACTCATCTAAAGTTTTAATCTTGTTTAGATCATTCTAAGTTATATTTCTGTTAAACTATTGCAAATTTAGCACCTTATAAGCATCTTCATTAATAGCAAAATTTTTCATTTAGCTCACTTTCTCAACTACTTTGACCACCTCCATTGCCAAACTAACTTCTACTAAAAAGCAAAACTTCATATTTCTATCAGGTTTAGAAGTTCTAGTTCTTAGGATTTCTTACCTTTCCAAGTGACCTTCATTGGTGAAACGTAGCATTAAATGTTCACTCTCATTGTTAGTTAAGTTTCACTATACGCAATTGTCCATCTCTTGGATATGCCCTTAACTTTGCTTGAGGATGCTCTCTTTCTCATATTTTCAAAACTTCTTCACCATAATAAAAAAGAATCAACTAGTTTAGACTTAGAACATATAAGGGATTTTAAAGAAATTTAACAATTTTTTAGAGTTAATTTAATTTCTATTTGGAACCTTTATAAAGTGTTTTATATTTATTTTATTATGTTTTTCTATATTTAGTTCATTGTCTTATAGATGATGAATTTAAGGAGTAAGCACAAGATTTAGTGCATCTTTCTCCATAATTATATAATTGATTGTATTTAAAAATCATTTAAAAGATGAAAAGATGGGTAACAACTTTGTAGATGATTTGAATTTTTGAAAAAAAAACTTTGTAGAAGATTTGCAGAGCTAATTCTAACTTGAAGATGTTGAAAAGTGGAGAAGATGGTGAAGCAAAGTGCAATAGGCGTCAGACTTGTTAAGGTAACAAGTGCATGTCTTACAAAGTCTTAGAAACTAAGAAACAGAACAAGACCGACATCGGAATTGATCCTAGACTAATACCAAATTCATCTTAAATTTATAAAGAGAAATAGTTCAAGGTTGGCCCCAGTTATACTTGATGTCAAGCATTGGTTACACTTTAACTTGCAAAGATTAAAAGTAATAAGGTCGATGTCGTTGTTAGAGCTAGTTCTAGGGCCCAATTTATTAGGAAATGGGATTCTTTAAGTTCAAATCATCCATAACTCTGTTTTTGTAGCCCTATCTACAAATACTTGTATTAAAGTTATGTGGAGCTTTTTAACATAATTCTAGCTTAGCTTCTTATAGTTTTTTTTTTGCTTTTTATTAGAGGAAGATTTGGAGCAAGTATTGGAGGGCCTTATGACATCCTCTCTTATTCTTTTCTTTTATGTTAAGATTTTTTTTGTGGCTAGAAACATAAATTTGGTTAGGGATATAGCTTATAAGGTTTATTGAATTATTTAAACATGTTTTGATTATTCTATTGGTTGGATTTATTCTCTTCAATCTTAATATTGAATTTGTGATTAGGCACCTTAGATTCAATCTTAGAGATTATATGAAGGGATGATGAGTGAAGTATGATCTATGAACTAGGAGAATAAACAATTTGTTACTAGAGAATAATGGTATCTTAAACTTTAGTAATAACTATATAGATTAACTATGCTTAATAAGATGAATTAGATTAAACTATGCATCGACATGTGGTAGTTACCTAATTAGATATACCTTTATTCCTCTATAGAGGACATAGATATGTTAGGTTAATTGTTATTTCAATATAGATAATCAATAGTGTATGATAATTGGAATCCCATATAAGTGAACCCTAAAATCCTAACATTTTTAATTGATTTCTTTGATCAGTTATTTACATTAGTTTAATTATCTTCGGTACTTTATTTATTTTATTTGTTTAATTAAGATTAATAGATATATAAACTAGTTCTCTTTGAGACCAATAATTTAGAGTCATTCAAATTTTATTAAGTTATTTATGGTTAATACTGTACACTTGCAAATTAGGAAGTAGATCAATTTTTTGGCACTATTGTTAGAGAGATTACTTTACCAATTTCGTTAATTTTAGTTTGTTTTTATTTTATTTTAATTTTTAATTTTTTTCTTATTATTTCTTTTGTTTGTTTTAAGTAAATAATGCAAGATAAGAGATCTAAGAGTGACAGCTTAGACCCTCCAATTCAACTATAAAAAGAATATATTGATAAGGATAAAATAGATGGTTGCATGTCAAGAAGAAAACCTAGTTTTGGATATGGGGTAACAACCATAAAGGATACATATAGGGGATATGTGATTGCTAGTGATTAGTGTAAATCCCTTGTATAATATTAGACTAAGTCAATGGGTGAGAAACAATAAGTTTAAACAAGTACATCTACTTTTGCTCTTGACCTTTGGTGGATTACCTGGTGAGGACACGATCATATTCATTAGATAGTTCTATTCAGTGATCTAAACACTTCCACTTAATGACCTCATAGAAGATGAGTTGAGGATGAGGTGCTTCTGATACTACATTAAAGATCAAGAAAGGATATGGTTGATCTTAAAAAAAGTGGACTCTTTTAAGGAGTAAGATTAGGTATACAATGTGTTTATGTTGAGGTATTTTCCACCACAAAAGGCCATCAAACTAAGGAAGCAAATACAAATCTTTGCATAAAAGTAAGGGGAAGCATTTCAAAAATCTTGGGAGCAATGTAGAGCTTTTCTAAGTTAGTGCCCTTATTATCAGTACTAATTACAATCAGTGGTGTAATTTTTTATAAGGGTTTGATATTGATATATCAAACTTTGATCAATACTGTAGCTTAAGGGATAATCTTCACAGATATTGTTGAAGAGATAAAAGAAATCATAGACCTTGACATGAAATTCATCAAACAAAGTGGTAATGGGAAATCTAAGGTGTTCCTATATGAGGTGTAAGCAATTTTACATCTAGCAATATAAATATTAGATCTTTTGACTTAGATGAAGATATTTTGAGTCGTGATATGGGCAATGGGGAGGCGTGTTACCAATATAGCATATATGTGCACCTAACCCAAACATAAATAAATGTTGAGTCATCCTCGAACTATAATGAGGAAGTAAACTATATAGCTGCCAATGGAGGAAAGAAAATAATGCGAATGACCACTTCTATAACATATACAATTCGAGGTGGAGGAATCACCCAAACTTTTTGTGGAATAAGCTAAAAGAAATTAGAGCAGACATACTATTAAGACCATATAGGTTTTAAAATAAACCTTAATTTTAATAACAAACACTATAAAACGATGGGAAGGAGGAGATGTTTAAATAGTTAGTGTCTTCCATAGATGTACAATTAAAACAAATAATAAAGACAAAGAAAGCATACATCCATGGCCTTAATAAAATATTGGCCAATTTTATGCAATCAACCAGTGTATCAATTTATAATATGAACGTACAGGTAGGCCAACTAGTTAAGGAGGTGATTGAAAGAGGTTAACAAGCTTTTGAGTAACACTGAGGTAAACTTTAGAGATCAAGTGTGTACCATCACATTAAGGAGTGGTAAAATGCTTGAATATGATGTTGTTAAAGAAGAGAAATGAGGAATTCGAGAAAAAAGGAGCATAATGAGAAAGAAAGAAGTAATGGAAGATTGGTGTTGGTCTCACCAACATCTGACTTAATTGTTGACATGGAAAACATAATAGATATGAACAAAATAGAACTGGCCAATTTTGAACATAAATAAAGACCCCATATATGTCAAGTCTTATGCGCTGCCAATGCTATATCTTAATAGGCTTATGAAAAATATGAAGGATAAATTTAACAAAATTTTGAATGTCTTTAGGAAATTTGATATCAATATCCATTCTTTAACGCTTCAAGTATTATCTCAGGTGTCATCATTTGTTAAGTTATTGAAGGAGAACATCGCCAATAAAAACAAATTAGATGAGTATGTTATGTTTCTTGCCTTTAACAGAGAAGTTTCATGCCATCATAAACAAGAAGTTACCTTTAAAGTTGAAGGATTTAGAGAGTTTCACTATTCCTTGCAAATTTAGTGGTTTAAAAGTTATTAAATGTTCATATGATTTAGGTGCTAGTATAGATATAATATTTGTATCTTTTTTTTAGAAGCTGGAAATAGGTTAACTAAAGTCGACAAATGTATCACTCCAATTAGCATATCATTTTATTAAGTACTATCAGAGATATGGAAAACTTACTTATAAAAGTAAGGAATTTTTCTTTTCGTCCAATTTTCTTGTGATGGATATGGAGTATGACATAGAGGTTCCCAACATCTTTAAGATACAATTTTTGGTGATTGAAAGGGATATGATTAATGTTGCTAAGGGAAAGCTTGTAATTAGGGTATGAAAAAAAGAAAGTTGAGTATTATATTTATCAAGCTTTAAAGAGACTTCTTGGCCTTGATGAGGATTTCTTTATGATGGACTTAAAAAACCCTAATGTGTAGGAATGCCTAAAGCTTATGATGATGATTTAGAGAAAATATGTAAAGCCTTAGAACTTTAAGAAGCAATAAAAGGAGCATGCTATTAGGGATGGTGTCCCTGAGGAAAATAGGGATTCGAAGCTGTTAACTCTTACTAAATAAGCACTTGAATTAGAGTTTGAGTTCTTGTCTCCTTAATGGCAGTCACACCTAGGAGATTCAAAGAATTATCCTACTAATACCTTTTCTCCTTTGTGTTTTGTGTAAAAAGGGAATTGAGATTTTCCTAATGTTAATTAAGGATGATCAAAGAGTTTAATAAGGTGTTAAGCTAAAAGGCATCTAAATAAGCGCTTATTGGGAGGTATCCCAATAATTATAACTTTTTATATTTTCTTTTATTCTTAATGTTTATTTTATTTTATAGGCTAACTTTTATAAAATTTCTTGGCGTTTTATCTTACTATAATTGCTTGGAATATGGAAGAATTCTCAACCTTAATCACCCTATTTATTTAACTTGATTATCTTAATTGTTTAGCATAAAGGGTAATGTCATGTTCAAATGTAAGGGGATTGAATTTTAAAGTTTTCCATTAATTTTTGTGTTAACTAACATTAATTCCTTATTAAATTTTTGATTTGATAGGGTGTTATTTTTATATTTTTCATTTGTTGAACCATGGACACATATCATAATTTATAAAGCCAAAGGTCATAGGGAGAAGATATAGTTGAAAGAAGAAGGGAAAATCAAATTTAAGCATGAATTGAGGATTATAGAGTATAACTAGCATCGATTGTAAAAGAAAAAAAGACATTGGTCTTAAAACAACAAATGAAGTATTAAGAAATACAATAAAATCAGTGTCAGTATAAGAAGTATTTCTGATGTTGGTCTCAAGAGTGAAATAATACTTTAAAGTTATAGAAAAAAAATGGCATCGATTGTGAATGCAGTGTCAACCTCATCCTAAATCCTAATAGTTTAAAAAGTAAAGTCATAATATTTCTAACCCAAAACCCTTAAACCCTCTTCCCTTTTACCTCTAAACTCATATTTCATCCCCAATCTCGACTTTAACACTAATTTTGACCTTCTAAACACCTAATCTATCATTCAAACACAAAACTCACATCCAAAAACACCAATTCATCACCTATTATAGATTTTCACCAAGGAACGCCTGCTTGGGGATTTTCATTTTCATATACTTTGGGAGCTATTTTAACATATCTTTTGCATTCGATGGTGTTTAAATAAGTTGTTATATTGATTTTCTTAGTAGTGGTACATTGGGTTTGGATGTTGAGTTAGATTCAGACCTATTTAAGGTTATGTTCAACTTCCTACACATCTGCTTCAATACACTGGCATCATCTAACACCTTGTCAATATTGATATCATCCTAAACTATAATCCTTATCATCTTCTCTCCTTGAAGGGATGGTCATACGTAGATTATCTAAATAAAAAATCTGCAAACAAATTAAAAATTAAAGTAAATTTTATAAGTTACACATTTTGTACATATCCAAATATTTATTGACAATTTTAATTTATAAGACACATAACTCACCCTCAATATAGGTACGCATCTACCTATCCAAGGAGTAACACTTTTGGCCTATATAGCTTGATAGAATTTGTGAGCATCCTTGCAAAGATGGTTTGAGATGAAATATTCTCAACCAAGTTGCTCACAATGGTCAACATTTACTATGGTATCCAATAGTTGGTTGATACCCTACTTAGCATTTAAACAGAAAAATACACTTAACATATAAATAAGAAAGTTTTGCCAAAAATATTCCTCCATCTATGCATCCTTAACTTTCTCGAGTATGCATTTAATCATTTTTTGGTAAACACTGACTTCATACTCCTATCAAAGCCTTAGCACCTAGTCTCATTGGCTTTTATGCACACTTGTTTTATTTCATTCGAAACCCCTATGATCCATGCCACATTATCATCACTAATTTTCTCCACATATTCCTCTCTAATTTATAACAATAGCTCATTCAAATAAAAGTGAAGACACAATCAATAGAAGAGGTCCGTCCTCACCCTAAACTTCTAACTACTCAAGAGTTATGAATAACGTTGCATTTGAAAACTCTATAAATACTCATACATTCTAGTCATAATCAAAATATATTCATATTTTTATGACCAAACTTTAGTAATTTAACTTAATTTGGTCTAAGTTTCTTACCATATTCTTTATGTTGCTACTTTGCTGACTTGTCCCATATATGATAATATCATCCTCAAAATGACGTCGTATTGAAACTTAAAAATTATAGTGCTATATTACTTTAAATAAGAAAATTATATCAATAATTAATGAAGTATAATAGAAATTGTGTGATAAGTAAATAATATAAAAAAAGAGAAAAAATAATTTTCATAGCTTGATAACTAAATTGCAAAAAAATTAAATGATAGAGAAGGTGGTATAATTAACCTTATAAAATATGAAAGGAATAAAGTTTAGTACAAGTTTAATTAGATCTTTTCCACCAAAACATCAAATAGAAAATTCATTTGAGAGTGAATATCATATGCATTATATAATTTATAATATTTAACTTAGATAAATTAATTTAACATACTTGAGAAAAATATAACTAACAAAAGATTGATTGAACAAGTCAAAAGTCCTACACTGTTTTCTATTGTTTATACAAGTTTTTACCGTCAACCAATCTTCCATTTTGTAAAACTATTCAATTTTATAAATAATAAAAGTATCATATTTGACTACTTGGTTAACCTTGAATTGGAAATGATATGATCTTATCAATTGTATTGTCATACAAAACATATAATTACAAAAGTTTAGCACACTAGTGATTAAGTATATATGTAGTTATTTATGTTTTTCCATCGAATGTTGGTGCAATGAGTAAAGTATTTTATTTTGATACAAGTATATGAATACTATTCTGAGCTTAAAACATTATGTTCTGTATATTTTCTCAAGTTACTCGGAAGTCATTTCTTTTGACAGTGTTAACATTTAGATATTTAATCCAAACAAACTTAGCTACATAACTTTTTTCTTTTTGAAAATTAACTTAGCTTCATAACTTATGATATATCACACACAACTCACCGTACCTACTTCGCGTTCATGGTCTATACATGATACTGAAGTGTAAAATCAAGCTTTTAACGAAATACCTACCAAGTCATGTAGGTTATAAGAATATAGGAGATGCATGGCACAAGCGAATATGATACTGATCCAAGAAAGCCACTCAATCCTAATTTATCCATACCCAATTTGGTCAATTGGAGTTATTGGTGAAAAGAATAATTCTATAGCGATTAACTTTTATGGTGACAAAAGAGACTAACGTCCTTAAAAACTTTTTTTTGTTTAATAACTCTTATAATTTAACATTTCAAAAATAAAACGTTTTCATACTTAATTGACATGATTAAAATTATGTGCATCTCTTTTAACAAAAAAAAAAGAGATAAATTAAGTATGAAATATCTTTTTAAATATCAAATCATAAAAAGTGTTTTAAAAATAAATAAACCAAAAAAAATGAGTGCTTTTGACCTTTTAACATTAAACCAACAAAAAGAAATAAAATAGAAAGGAATAATATGCTTTCTACTCTATATATGAATAAAGAAACTTAAGTGTTGGAAAAGCAACAAATGTACCCCACTAGCATAAAAATGTCAACCAAAGGTTACAGGTTTCATGAATTTTGGAGCAAGAACCGCCTATAAATGTGCTCAATCTTGAGAGGTTTAGGAGCAAGCAAAAGAGCAAGCAATGGCGTGACTTCTTTTACGGAGCAGATTAGTCGCGAGCTTCGTGGGCTTTAGCAGAATTGTAAAGCAATATTACCAAAGCTTTTGTTTTAATAGTAAAATATAAACCAAAAGTGATCCAAAAAGAAACTGCAGAAACAAAGTTTTGCCTTAATAGAGTTGTCTAGTGGTAAAGTTTTGACTTTCTTGAGTTGTCTAGTAGTTAATAGAATAACGCACCCAGAAAGAGGCAGCATTTCGTGTGCATACCAAGAAATGGACTATAGGGTAGATGGCAATAACAAATAACAATTAAACAGATGGCTTGATCATAGTTGTAAAAGGTCTTGAATCCCCACATTGGCACCCCTCGATGATCTAACATATCTCTGACAGGTTTACATCTTCAGGAGCAAGGGAAGACAGAAGAGTGAAACGATGAAAGATCCTTCACTAACTCGAGAGAAGTAGCAGACAAAGCTTGAGTATTAGATTCTCTTTTTCTTATTCTATCGGTGAATGGAATCTTAATATTTCTTGTCAAACTATAATATTAAGTATAGACAACTTATTTAAATTTCAGAGTGATGATTGTGTAGCCAGGGAAATTCTGAGGATGACCAACGATGTTTTCTTTCTAATACATTAGAAAGTACTTTAAAAAACCAGAATATTTTGGAAGGATATTTCAGATTGTTTCCATTTTCGATTGCCCTTTTACATACAAACATCACTTCAGCTTGTTTTTCTGAAAATTATTAAGTTGGTGGTAACATTGCCACGTAACAATGGTCCGAGTCATGCATATAAAATACAATAACGATTATCGGGAATTGAATTAGAGTTAAAGTTGACTTTATATTAATTATCAAGCAAGGTCCATTAGCTTTGACATCAAATAATTGAAAGTAATGCCAAAAAAAAAAAGTAATTGCAAGCTCTTTTACGTATAAATCATTATTCTATTAATTCATTAAACGCATGCAGACTTTTAAGTCATACCAATTTGGTAACCACGATAACTAGGAGAATTAGCCACATTTCACTCTACAGAAATCATTGATAAAATATTTTTCACACAAAAATAGTTCGCAGGATGTATCTTGCTCCCTTTGAAGTTAGTATTAAACTTCTCAACTGCCAAGAACTTCTCCACTACATCACTCCCTAAATGAACGCAAACAAATAGCATTTAATTCCATACAACTGATTTACCTTCAAAACTATACTCAATCAATATGAGAGCAATGTGTATAGTCGTAATTTGGATAATACAGAAGAATAAAAGCACGAATGGAAACTCGTAATTAGGGTAAAAAGAATGAAGAAGAGTTATGAGAACAAATCAATTTGGTGTACATAGCTGCCAAACGAGGAGGGAACCTTTTGATCATAGAAGACCAGCCCTGCCACATGTCAAAGAGACAAGACAGAAACCAAACTGAGCTAAATGATTAAGATGCCTTTGATAGATGAACTGTTAAAACCCTACAAAATTTTAACTTCGATGGAGAAAGATGTTTTTAGCCTTTTCTACTATTAAGTTTATACTAATAAATTTTGGAATTCCCAATTATCGCCTAGTATGCATCATGAAGGCATCAAACCAATTGGGAGGCTTATGCGGACATCTAGAGATTCTTTTCACCATTCTACAATCATCCTGTAATATTTATAACAAAAGGTAGATATTAATACTAAAATTGACCTTGACCCTCGTGTGAGCATCCAAGAGTTGTAAACTTCTCGCAATTGGATCCAATTCCCTCCACTTTTTATGGCATAAAAATCCCCTGATGTATAGGCTGATTAGTAGTACTACACGTAATGTTAACTGATCTCTAGCCTCTATTATGGAGGTTTGATTAGGACACTAAAATGCCTACACCTTGGGTTGAAAAATTACAACCACGACCGACCAAATTTGCTTCAAGCATTTGTAACAAAGGGAATGTTTGCTTTTAAAGTAGTCGGCAGAAAGTTTATTTATAGCATGTTAGTTGGGTTAATCCTCCACATGTATCAAAGGTGTCATTTGGCTTCTGTTGACTCCATTCTAAAGCAGAAATGCAACACCTAAAGTGATTGAAGACTAACAAGTTCTCAAGCAGTAAAAAAGGGGAAAAAATGAATTAAGAGGGATCCTCAATTTGGATAATGGAATATCAAAGAATATAGTTGTACCTCATGACAAGATAACAAGGCCGAGATATATAGATGCACAGAGAAACGCAAGTGATATCATTCCCCTGTAAATACATTTACCATTAAATGCAAGTGTAATAACGAAAGCATCGTCAAAAGTTTGTCTTTGTCAGATATCACACAGAAGTACCTAATGATCAACCAACTATTGTTGTCAAAGCATAGAAGCTTACCAAATGACTCCCCAACTAGGACCATTGCAGGGGCATGGGCAAACTTCTGCAAATTTTTCAGCATCACTGGAGTGAACTCTTCGTGATATTAGGTCATCATAGATATCTGTATACCATTATCATTGCAGCTTCAGTAATCCTAAAAGGGAAAAAATGATTAAACATAAAAGAAGTACTAGAATACGTACCATAAATTGAAAACAATCCGTTCATCACACCTGCAATAGACAATTTCAACATAAGGAGCATCAAATTTTATCTATCATAATGCTAAAATTTATGGTGTAGAGACAAGTTCATCAAGTAAAACAGAGATATGGCACAACAAGGTCATACCCATGAAGAGAATAACATATCGAAGGATCCGTACTTTTGTTAATTCTTGCAATATCCAAACAACAGCAAGGAAAACTATGAATCCTGATAATCAAGTACTTAAGATGTTAGATATGAGCATTTTTTGTTTAAAAGGAGAAAATGTAGCGTGAAAATAATGAGAAAAACTCACCAATACAAAGTCCTCGAAGAGTCCACTGCTCAAAAGAAAGTACTTTATAAGTGAGACTCTGATTTTCCAACTTTAGAAAAACCCATATTCCTGAACTTTTTAACTTATTGTGAATATTCTTGCTTTCACAATGTTAAATGATCAGAACATCCCCAAAATGCAGCATTTAAATAGGATGCTAGTAATAAAAGCAATTAGCAATGAACAATATCAAAAAACACTGTACTTTTGAATAGTGCTTGTCATTCACAGACAAAGCTCCCTTTAAAAAGGACATTAATCTTTTAAGGTGATAGCTCATAAATGATATAAGTGTATTACTAATACTGCTAAGCTCCCTTTAAAAAGGACATTAATCTTTTAAGGTGATAGCTCATAAATGATATAAGTGTATGAATAATACTGATATGCATCTTTTTCATCCCACCAAAAATAAAATCCAGACATTTTTAGAGACCAAATATCAGAATTGTTATTTATAGACTACATTTTAAAGTAGGACTTAAAAACATCAAGAGCGTAAAAAGTTACTTGGGAAATATTGAATAGAGTATTGTGCTTTTCCAGGATGCTATCACACACGGATAATTAAGCAATTTTGGTCTGTATTTTGATATAGGACACCATAGACTAACGGACTCACTAGATTCCCTGAGGGAGCTTTTCATAGAGACCACATGGTTGTATAACAAAATTTTGCAATGGACATAGGATCATTCTGCCACCCATAACTCCACTCCTCAAAATAATAGTTTTGGTTAAATGAAAAAGAGGACTCATATTATTACATGACCTTAAAGAAGCTAAGTCTTTCTCTTGTATAAGCGATGCAAATCACAGAACTTTCAATTTCAAAAGAAATCAAGAAAAGTAGCCCTTCTATTGCAAGAATTGAACAAAGGAATTTCGAGAAAGAATTGAACAAAGGCTATTTTGGTCAAATAGACAATATTTTAGTCATTCAAATGCAATTTCATGTCTCATAGAGCTTATATAATGGATATGTGCCTTTTTCTTTAACTTACATTTTTAGCAACAAAGAGCACAATCACGAGAGCAACAAGAAAACAACCAGCCGCTATTCTTGAAGTTAGGAGATTTGTGGATGCAAGTATCAAAGCCATCCCCCAAAATGATGATCCTAGATCTGGATGAAAAACAACAATAATCGACATAGCTTACATATACTTGGCCTCATTAAACCAGCACACGGATAGATGAAAATTCAGAAGCACAGCATTTTCACATGATTTTCAACATAAAGCTTACAGTTACTAAGAAACCTATGCAAGCTAGAAAATATTGGCACAAGTTTTTGGGTGCCAAGCCAAGAAATAAGGAGTAATCTTCTGATTCAAGGGAGGAGGGAACAAAGGTACCTGGCTTGTCTAAACAGGTGTAAGACACCAATAAGCAGATTAGTGTACTCAACCTATTGGTTCATTTTCATAGCAACAAACAGTCAAATGAGTATGCCCTTGTCTTGAGCATCCCATGCATGGAGCATGTACAATTACACGGGGGTGTTAAGTACCAGTTCAAATGCTATGTGGCCTTAATGGTAGATCATCATATATTAAAAAATCACAGCTTTCATGGGTCATGGAAAATTACATCCTGCAGGCAATATCACCCAATATACACCACCACGTGTATGTGTCACTCCACCTTCATTTGCATGAACCTGAATCCCTTCCACCTACATATACAGTTAATTATGAAGAAAGTATATGCAAAGGATGTAGTAGGTAACATAGAACTGCTAAACAGCAACGTAGATAATGATATATACTTACAAAAGAGATAAGTCAAAACAATTTCTTACTAAGGAACACAAGAAATATAGATCAAGGCTAGGTATCCGAACATGCATGCATGTCATTGTTTAAAAGATCTTTACAAAGAATTTCGTCCAAATAAGCTACATTTATTATGATAAATAAATGAGTGAAAAAAAATCCAATAACATCTTACTCTTTTAAAAAGAAAATTCACGCGATTATCGTTCTCCCAAAGGACAACAGCATAAAAGGGAACTTCTTTCTCTGCATTTCAGGTAGCTAATTACAATGTTGAGAAACAGGCATCAACAAATACCACATAAACCATCTACCCAGATTATTCATGATGTTGATTCCTCACATTTATGGGGGAATGTTATGAAATTGGAAATGGGAGCATAATCTATCTGCACAAACATCACAAAGATGACACCTATGCATCTAAGCATGGTACGAAGCAGTTATGTAACTTAACATAGGAACACCAATAACTACAATTTCCATTGCATCATTACTTTTGCAATAATAAAGAATAAACTGAAAAAAAGGATAAAGGATTTTATGCTTTAGTCGGCCGTAAAGAATGACGGAAGAAAGAAAATAAGTGAGGAAGGATAATTGTTATTCTATTACATATACATAAAAATGTAAGAATGGAAACAATGTGGGCCGGAGATTCACTCATAAAGGAGAGTAACATCTAGTGAAAGAAAAGGCAATAGGCTTTAAAGTAAACATCAGAAGCATTTATATATTACTAGTTTAGGCTAACCTAGAACAGATTGAGTGGGAGCAAAAGCATGAATATTCCCATTTCCTATCAATTAAAAAAAATGGATAGAGAAGAGCTTCTTACCTGCCCACATGTGAGTTTACAGGCAACTGCATGACTTGCTTCATGCAAAAACACAGCGATAAGCTTAAAAGGTGTCAGCACAAATGTCCTCCACAGCTATCACATTTTCAAACAACGTCCCAATTCCGTTAGCACATAGTTAAGGATAAACTCACATCCCTATAATCATTCAACCATAAAAACATGATCCCTCCTGTCATTCTACAATATCTAGTAAATCTATTTAAAACCAAAGGCAACGAGGTGTAACCCCACAACAAAAAGGACGATATGTAACGCAATTATCTTTTCCATATGCATTCAGCACAGTGTACTGTTGCAACACTTAAATAGATGGGATATCATCAAATTTGACACCTGTATTGGAATTTGACATCTGTGGACGTTGGTTATATGCTGATCTGACCAAGACACAATAGAAGGGTTTATATGGTTTCATCGCATTAAATTAAACTCCATTCCACTTGATGATTTCAAAACATTTCAAATTCAACTGCAGTTCAACTCAGTTACGTCTAAAGGATTTCAGCCAACAAAAATATGTGATGTTTACTTGCAACAAAAATCTGAAAGAACATTACTTTATTTAAGAACGCCGTACAATATGAGCGCCACCGCACGCATAAGAACTATTTCTACAGCAGCTAAGGCAGTAGGAAACAAAGTTTAGATCTGGTGATTGTACCAGGTGTTTAAAGAAGAAGCCCTAGGTTACAAGTAAAGAAAACAAAATCATAAAAATTAACAAGAGAGAAAAATACCAGGAGGATAACAACGGAGTAGACACCAATCATGACCAAAAACAAGACCTGGTCATGCCTGCAACAGTTCTTCAGTTCCCAGTTGGGCATCTCTCTGCGCACTTTGAACGTCGTGAAAATCAAAGAAACGTCGTTGATGGATATATACACCTTGTGTTTGAAGTGTTTGTTGCGAGTGGACAACCAATTTTACTTGAAAGGTTTTGATTGGAGATAGACAAGAAGACATTGGGCTCCGTCGATTTTGAATTTAACGCGCTTTTCTTCTGTCGTTGCTGTAAGTTGTGTCCATCCCAAAATAGTCAATGGTCAATGCAACGAAGCCACCTTTGAACTTTGAAGATTTTGTCACGGAAGTTACCTATTAAAATTTTTAAATATAATTGTTTTAAACTAAAAATGGCATATTCTTATTTGATAAAACATTCTTATCATTGTAATCTTCCTTAAAAATATAAAAGTTTTGCAAACCATATAAAAACTATTTCTGGACAAACGTTCACTACAATAAAGTAGTACCTTTTTTTCTACAATTTAAAAATTATAGTTAAAAGTCACCCTTAAATAAAACCATTAGCGTTAAATAGTTCACGAGTTTTCTAAAACTATTAGCGACATTTATCATAGGATATTTTTATATTCATAGCTAATAAGATTTGACATTTTTTTAATTGTGTATTTAATTTTGTAGTTAAATGTTTTTAAAAATTCTTAGCGACATTCAGGATAGGCTATTTTTATATTCATAGCTAATAAGATTTGACATTTTTTTTAACTGTGTATTTAATTTTGTAGTTAAATGTTTTTAATTACGAAAAATAATTCATAACTAAAAACATATGGTGATGTTTTTCAACTCTAAACTTATTTTTATAACAAAATGTTTTTAACTATTCGTAACTAAAAATATTTAGCGATATTTTTTTAATTCTGAACTTAGTTTTGTAAACAAGTGTTTTTAGCTACAAAATAATTTTTATAGCTAAAACACGCAGATTTCATAATATTAGCAATGAAAATAGATTTTGAAGTTAAAAACATTTAGCTACGAAAATCTATTCGCATCCAAATGAAGAAGAACGAAAAAAACAATGAAAACAACTTCATTTTGGTTCACTAAAACGACGTCATTTTCTGTATATTGATAACCTAAAGACTGCTTTTGTCTATTTTTTTCTTTGTCTTCATCCTATTGCAGTGTGCTCATCCAATATCTTCGTCTAGTGTCTTCGCCCGTCTTCATCTGTCTTCTCTCTAGTGTTGTTGTGCTTTCTCCGCCAATTGCCAACGTTTGTCCTGCTTATTCATAATAGGATTATTCTTCTCTAGGTAATTAGGGTTTTATTTCATTCTTGATTAATGTAAGTTATGGCTGAGTCAATTGGTTACAAATACTTAAATTACTATAATACTAATTACATTTATGTATGTAGCATAACACTATTACACAGAAGACGTGTTGAATTGGATTAATAAGCATATGTATTATGTTTCATTTACATGTTACTTATGTTTTTCCTTTTATTATCAATCACCAATTGGAACTTCAACACTCCCAAATCTACTTCAATATGTGGCTATAGTGTTTTTCCACTTAGATCATATATATTTTTGGTATTTAGTTTATTAGTGATGCATATTGTTATGTGTAACTTGATTTTTGGATTGCTATTTGGCTTTGAATTTTTTTGTTATGCAAAATATAAAATTGGCTTAATCGAATCAATTTTTTTAATCATTACATTTCAATAAAGCTCTTCTTTTTTAATCATTACGTTTTAGTATAGCTCTTCTTGGACTTGGTTAAGGAAAGTTCTTTATTCCTGAATTGTAGTGATTGTCTTATTGTAGCATTTTTTGTTTAACTTTAGTTCTTCTAGCTTAATCAAATAGTTAATAAATATAAAACGAGTTTCTTTTTTGTTTTTTTTCATATCATGTATTTCAATTAGGGTGTGGTTAAAGTTTATGTTATTGCTAAATAATGCCTTAGTATCAGAGTAATTTGACAACTAAGAGTGGTTAACCATAGCCTTGTTTAGTTTTGAGGAGTAAATAGTGTTATCAAAGTCACTAAGGATCATTTGAGGATATCTTAAGTTTCTTTGGATAATTTTTAGATCATTCCAAAGTGAGGTTTTTTAAAATACCAAATTAGTTGCATATACAAGGGTGAAATAAAATAAAGAGTATTGGGTAAGACTTTCACTATGATTTGGTTTATTTGGTTTGATAAGCTCATATCAATGACCTTAACTTTATTAGGGTTGAAAGCCACCATAATTCAACCATTAAAATGACATTTGAGGTTGGTAATTAGAGGCCAATCTTTGATAAAGAACCAAAATCCTTTTCTACATTGATATGCTTTTAATTTTATCTATAAAAGATCTATCAGAATAGGTTTTCTAGTAAGTAGATAATCATGAATTACATGCTTTTTGATAATTGAGCCCTCTGACGTTCTAAATTATGACTAACATTAAAAGATGTAGCAGATCCTAGTTGGGATCCTTTAGCTTTTGTCCATGATCTTATTCCTGTTGTTAGGGAAAATTCATTTATAGATATCTTAGGAACACTATTGTCGTTGTCATTTTTGTTTATAAGTTTTTATTGATTAAAAACTCCATATATTATATTATATCTTTCATTTTGTTATCATAAATCCTTAAATTTTTTCAAAAAACTAACTTAATATTTTATTTCATGGTCAGTAATATAACAAGTCAACATCAACTTGAATAGAAAAATAAAGAGAAATTTGGAATCTTTACTATCATGATCTTATTGCCTCCAAGTCCTTTCAAATTCTTCCCTATTTATAGATATTATAACAACTTATTTCTGGTTTTATATAAAGGTTAAAATCTTAAATTCTTTAATTATAGAAAAAAGGCCCTACTAAAACTAATATCTTAAAGGATCACTTCACACAAAACATAGGGGTAGCCTTATAATTCAACTTTGAGGAGTTACTTTACATATATGTCTTTTGTTGTCCCTATGCTTCCCCTACTAAATGGCAAGTAAAGCCTAGGCTAATTTTATAAGAAGTATCTGCAAACATGTCTTATTGTTGTGTTTTGAGCTATGATGTTCACTGAAAATACAAGGTCAATTTGGTTTTTTACATGAATTATCCTTATTGTTGGCGATATCATTAGAAGTTTGGGGTAAAGTTGTTGGTTTTTCGTTACTTATTTGGTTATCAACATAATGAACAATGTTTTTTCTTTTAAAAAAATCAAGTATAGTTTAAGAGGTAATTGTTGTTGGTATAACTTAATGTTTCCTTTAATAACATTCATTCCCATTAGTTATTGTAATCTCCTTTCTTAAATGATTTATAGCTAGGTCTCCATTGACTTTATATTGATTTAATGAGGGCTTCCACTGATAGCCTATAACCATAAACTTCTTTACCATGTTTTTATTATCATCCAAATTTAATATTATGATAGAATATGGAAATTTCTAATCCATTTTTACCTTTATATAAACTCTAGTGCATCTTATTCACTTCATTGAAGTTATAGCTTCATCTAAACATAGAGGTTTTCAAATGAAACCTGCCAGATAATTAAGTATGTTGTTGATCAATACTCCAATGGCACATTATGAAAATTAATCCATATTGGCACAAGCACCATCTTGAGTTTCTTCATGTCCAACGAAAGCATAAAATGATTTGAATCATTTAGTATGTCTCAATAAATATAACCTAAAGGCTTAACTTTAATTATATTATGTATCGTTGCCTGTGCCAATCCGTCTTAAATCATTTTGATTTATGTTTCATCTATTTTGGATTTATTTTCATTGTAAATGGAACTAAATGTCTAACATCCCTTCCAAATAGAACATTAGTCTCTTCTACATAGTTATTAACCAATTACAATGGCAATGACAACAATAAAGAGTTCTAATTGATTCTTTCTTAAGAGTTTTATGATATGCTTGCTAAGAATGATGATATTAATACTTTAATTACGAGTGCAGTTGAAGAGGAGGTGTTAAAGCTCATTATAGTGAAAGCACACATTGAATCAAATCTTACAATTCTTGCTTCAGGATTTAGAGGTAAGTTTAAAACTCACTACTTGAATTATTGTGAAAGTCTAAGTAAAATCTTATATACATGGATTGTAGATAAATGCTTGAACACTTTATTAACCTCATTGCAAACTAGTTAGGATGTGATTTGAAGTGGCTTTCACATTCTTGGTATATAAAAATGAATGTACATATAGGTTTTAAGATGGGTTCATGCTTCCTATTCTAAGCTAACTTATATTTCTTAACTACAAAACCTTATATTGCCATATATCTTATTACATTGTTTGTCACATTCTGTTAACCAATTGCATTATTTAATAAAATTCAAACTTGGTATGTTAACTTAAATTGATTTATCATTATGTCATTTACAACTTAAATTGCATTTATTAATTAAGTAATTTACTTATAATTGTATAGCTACATGGAAAAAAATTGGATGATTCATCAGAAATGGTCCAGCCAATATTTAGGAGTGAAGAATTTCATGAAATTTGTAAAAGATAAAATGGGTTTAGAATGTGAAATTTGTTGTCCATGCACAAATTGCTTAAATTTCAACTTTCAAAGTCAAGTTGTGGTATATAATCACTTGTTAATCTTAGGTATAGATAAATTCTATACTCAATGGATTTATCATGGCAAACATTCTGAATCAAATAATGTTAGAAGTGTTGATACAAGGGATGATGGTAAAAATAATGATGTAGATGATAATGATATTAATGACAATGTAGATGATAGGATTAGAGAGATGCTAAAGGATGTGGGGAATTATATGGAGACTATGAATGATAATACTTTGCCTAATTACAAAAGATAATTTTGAGAAGTTATTAAAAGTTGTTTAAGAAAAACTATATCTGAGGTGCTATAATTTATCACAGATATCTTTTGTAGTCAAGTTGTATCTCTTAAAGGTATATAATAGGTGGAATAACAAATCTTTTGACATATTGATTAAGTTGCTCAATGACACATTATCGATTAGCCATAAACTGCCTAAATCTTACTATGAAGCAAAAAAATTATAAAGGGACCTTGAATTAAGATATATATCAATACAGGCTTATAAGTATGATTGTGTTATCTTTTGAAAGGACATCAGATCTTCAAGAATGTCTCATTTATAGTACATCAAGGTGGCAAGTTGATGATAGAGAAGGAAAAAAGATACCCCCATCAAATCTTAAGATACTTCCCTATTAAACCACAACTGTAAAGGCTTTTTATTTCAATTAAAGCAGTCATAGATATGAGGTGGCATAAAAAGAAATGCATTGATGATAACATTATGCGTCATCTAGCATACCCAAAAGCATGGAAAGACTTTGGTGGGAAGTTTCCATAGTTTCTAGAGGATTGTAGTAATGTTTGACTAGGGTTAGCCTCTTATAGATTTAATTCATTTGGTAATAAGAGTACTTCTTACAACATATGGCTGGTAATTCTTGTATCATACACTTCACCACCATAGAAATGTATGAAGAAGCCTTTTTTATTGTTGATTTTACTTATTCTAGGACCTAATGCTCTTGGTAAAGACATCTATGTATACATGCAACCACTAATTGATGATTTAAAACATCTCTAGGTGGTTGGAATAGAAACTTATGATATTTTTTAACACAAAAAATTTAGAATGCATATGGTTGTTTTGTAAACTGTAAATGATTTTTCAACTTATAGTAATTTTTCTAGATGGAGCACTAAAAGGTATATGACATGTCCTGTGTGTAACCATCAAACTCATTCAATGAGGCTACGAAGTAAAATATGTTATATGAGACATTGTTATTACTTGGAACATGGTCATAGATGGCAAAAAAGTAAATTGTTTAATGGTAAAGTAGAACATAATGAAACCTCTTTGCACTTGTCAAGTTATGATGTTATTAATTAACTATTACATTTGGAAGAGTTTACACCTGGCAAACACCTAAGTAGTAGAAAGTAAAGTGAACTTTTTTTATCTTAATTGGAATAAAAAAGTATATTTTTCAATTTGCCATATTGGAAAGATTTGATATTGAGGCATATCTTAATGCAATGCATATTGAAAAAAAAACATTTGTGAGAATATTTTAGGTACTTTGATGGTAATTGATGGCAAATTGAAAGACACAATTTAGGCTAGATTAGACTTTGAAGGCATGAATATGAGAAAAGATTTGCATTTAAAAAATAGAGATGATGGGTCATACATGATTCCACCTATATGTTACAATATGTTAAAAAAGGAGAAATAAACTTTTTGTCAATTTCTTAAATCAGTTAAGTTTCTTGATGAGTATGCATCTAATATAACTTGTTGTGTTAATGCTAGTGAGGAAAGTTTTGTAGTTGAAAAGTCGTGATTGTCATGTACTTATATAACAGTTGCTTTTTGTTGGAATGCAGGTGTTTACTGAAGAATGTGTCCATAACTTTGGCATCATTGGGTGAGTTTTTTTAAGTAATTATGTTGTAAGACATTGAAAATAGAAGAGCTTGAAAATATGAAAAAAGATATAGCTTTGATTTTATGTAAACTTGAACTAGTTTTACTGCCATCATTTTTTATGTTATGGTGCATTTGGCAATTCACTTACTATACGTGGCAAAACTTTGTGGATCGGTTCAATTTTGATGGATTTTTCATATTGAAAGGTAATTTATATTCACATACATTTTTGTCTTTAATCATCAGTTAGTAACAAATGCTAATGTTTTATATTTTTTTAGGTTTTTAGGCTCTCTTAAGCATTATATGCACAATAGAGAGCTCGACCTGAAGACTCTGTTACAGAGGTTTATGTATCGAATGAATGCTTGACATTTTGTTCTATGTACTTAAATGACGTAGAGACAATATTTAATAGAGAAGAATGTAAATTCGATTTTGATCAAGATAGTGGCTTGTCAGTTTTCTCCTAAAAAGTAAAGCCACTTACAACCGAAAAATATGTGGAGTTAATCATAAAAAAATTTCAAATTGGCCATTGGTATATTTTGAACAATTATGAGGAAGTCAATTCATATATGGAGTATATATATTACTTAATTCATTATTTCATATTTAAATTTTGGCATTCAACTTGTTATTTTTTACATCAATTTACTTTTTTAAATAGAGATTATAAAGATGAGATTAGAAGCAAAGATGATGTCAATGTTGAAGGAAGACATAAGATAAACCTCCCATCATAGTTTAGGACTCGAGTAAATTATTCATGTAATAGTATAAACAAATGAATATTGTAGGTGAGATTACATCATTAACTTTTAATTATATTTTTTTCTACTGATGATATGGTTACATAACTGTAGATTGCCAAATGCGACAACATCATTATATGCTTTGGCATATGGGCCATATATGTTAGGAAAAAATATACAGGTTGTATTGTTAATGGAGCAAAATTTCACATAAATGATCGTGACAATCGACTTAGAAGCCAAAATTGTGGAGTTATTGTTGAGGGACAACATAAGGATGATTTTATTGAATTCTACGGTGTTATCTCAATAATAATTTAGTTGTATTACATCAAGGATAAAAAGGTTGTTCTATTTAAGTGCAAATAGATTAATGTTAGTGACAAAGGGATTATCATAAAAGTAAAAGGCATTATTACTAACATCAATGGTAGTAACACATGGTATGAAAATGAACCATTTGTGCTTGTAAGTCAAGTGAGTATTTTACCTCAGTGATTCTTTATTAGGTAGCAATTGGAAAGTTGTTCAAAATTTCAACATTGAATTTTTTTTTTGTTAAAGGGGAAATGATCCAATAAGTGAAGATGGTAATTAAGTGTATCAAGAGATTGAATCGCAACTGAATAATGTAGCTCTCGAAATAGAAGATGAGGATATATCATCATTTAATAGTAGAGATGTTAATTTCAATATACTAGAAATTCCAATATACTAGAAGCAGATGAAGTACAAGGCAATCTTGTCGTAGAAAGGGATGAAGACTATATTGAGGATGAATTATATGATAATTATGATACTTTGGCTTAATATAATAGTGATGAAGAGTTGAATTATAATGCAATTAATGATGTTGACTTTAAAGATCTTGATTATGATGATTAAATGTATCATAAAAGTGCTCTTTTTGTTGTCCTATTATGAAATTGATAATATTTATGACATTAATGCGATTGATGTTGATGATTGAATGTATGTTGATTATAATGATTCAATGTATCATGAAAATGCTCTTTATATTATCTCAAACGTAATGTTGGTAATAGTTATGTTATTAATATGTGTAATGTTGATGATTGAATGTTGTTAATGTGATTAATGTTGATGATTGAATGTATGTTAATTATAATGATTGAATGTATCATGAAAGTTCTCTTTATATTGTCTCAAACATAATATTGATAACATTTATGTTGTTAATGTGTGTAATGTTAATGACTGAATGTTGTTAATGTGATTAATGTTGATGGCTGAATATATGTTAATTATGATGATTGAATGTATCATGAAAGTTCTCTTTATATTGTCTCTAACGTAATATTGGTAACATTTATGTTGTTATTAGACATAATGTTAATATCGAATGTTGTTAATGCAATTAATGTTGATAATTGAATGTATGTTGATTATGATGATTGAATGTATAATGAAAGTGCTATTTCTTTTGTTTTATTGAAATGTTACTAACATTTATGTTTTTTTTATAGATATCCAATATTGTAACACTTGGTAGAAACAAAGGGAAGAAAGTGGTAACTATGCAAATTGTAAATGCAAGGATCTTTAACTTCAACCAAATCAATCAGTTGGTGCCATAAGTTCAATTCCTAGCCATCAACAACATTTTAACCCCAATGAAATTAGTCACGCAAGTTTAAAATTTCGAAAACTAGCAAGTATATATATATATATATTCAAATATATTTCTTTTTCTTATCATATTCTTTTTTTAGCCATAGGAATATAACTTGTTCTAGTACATTGCCACAACAAAACAACAATACTATCCTACCTTCAAGTTATACATAAATTCATTATGCCAAACAACAATGAAGCAACTAATGCATGTTTTTTAATATTTAACCCCTTCAACCAAACTTATGTTCAAATATATATATTTATATATTCTAATATTTTCTTATCATTATTGATTTGTTGTTAGCTTCCAATCCTAGTATTAGAAAATGTTGAAGAGGTAAAACTAAAAGATATGAATTGTAAGTTATCAATACAGATTGATACTCAACAAGGTCATACTGTAGACAAGGTCCCATCTACAAAATTTTTAAGTGAGTCTGAGATTATTGCGAGAACAAAATTACCTTATTTGAAACATGTTAACTAAGGACTTGAAGGAAGATAACTCGTTTGAAAATGCTTCGGATAAATTTTTGGTAATTTTCATAATGTTTACTGTATTTCAAAATTAGTTACAATTTTACTTATTGTTTACAGTTGAAATTGAATATTATGGATATTGAGAACCTAAATTTTCAAGTTCTTCACTATTGAAATAAAGGACCAAGGATTGTTGTTTTAAGTTGCATAAGTATTGTAAATTTTTTACTTCTGATGCGGAAGCATGAAGACATGCTCTAAAATGAATGTCTAAAAAAATTGGAATAGTTTGTGTGATTATTAGGCTGACCTGAAAGTTCAGGTTTGTTTTCTTTGCCTTAATATTTACTTCCATTAATCTTTTTAGATGATTTAATAACTACGTTATCTTGTTTTCTTTATTTAGGAAAATTTTGAGAAGGTAAAGGTCAGTAGAGCAAAAATGAAAACACCTCATAATCAAGGGTCAAAGTTAATTGTAGTTATCCAAAATGAATATGTAAGATTTTTGTTTGCATGTTATACTTATATCAATAAACACTACATTATTTGATTTGCCTTGTATTTTTTCTTTTATAAAATAGAGTGAGAAGGAATTATATGGACAAGAGTGTGATAGAATCACATGAAGTCACTCATTATAAGAAAGGTAAATGATGGGTGTTAGAAGAAGCAGAAAATATCTACGTAAGTATAATTTTTTTTCAACATTTCAGTTCATTTAGTAATGCAGTAGTAAGTAGTAATATTTGGATTGAATATTGATTTTTCTTTTTTAATTTTAGAATAAGATGCAAGAGTTATTAGAGAAATCTATGCCTGAGGAGAATGAGCTCAATGCAGAAGACATTTGTGGTATAGTACTTGGTATACATTCTGGCCATATGAAAGGTCTTGGCTATGACCCTAAGCCAAATGTTTCAACCTCAACATATAAAACAATTATTCAACATCTTCAAGAAGAAAACAACATGCTTAAGGCTGCATTACAAGCTAAAATGATCAAGAGAAAAGAAACTCGAGCAAAATTAGCAAAATATGATATGTTTTCATAAGATTGTTTGGCCCTGATTGTGATATAAATGAAGAGGAAAACAAAAGGTATTAATTCTATTTCCTATACTTTTTTCTTTCAATTCCTGTATGTATTATAATTTATATTTAATACTTTTTTTATACAAATTATAGAATGGATGAAGATGCAATTGATGAGTGATTATATCATGAATGGTAAAGTTATGTGATATTTGCTTTAATTAGAACCAAATACTTATTGTTTCAATACTCACAATATTTTTAGTTGATTTTAATCAAGCTTTTTGGATTATTACAGATTCATCGACATGGACAACATTAGGTAGTCGTTCGAGTTATGCTCTAATATTTTTGAAATCTTAGTATTTGTAATTTATAAACTGGTCTCTTTATTTATTTTTTGTTTGTAATAATTGTTAAAGTTGTCATTAATATCTTGTATAAAAAGAATATTTTTTTGTTGGTATAATTTAATGATATTTATATAATTTTAGTTTTTATATACAATGCTCAATATTTTAAATTAATAATATTTTATTTGATTTATTTGTATAATAAATTCACAATAAGAAATATATTGATACATTATATACAAAATATATTGTTCAATATTATGAATTAAAAATGTAACAAATAACATATCGCAACATTATTAAAAACATCGCAAATAATATTTGGCTACATTTGTATGAGACGATTGATTGCAAATCCTATGGTTAAACTAACTCCTAAAGATATATTTTTTATGCATGTTAGATTATTAAAATTGTGTAGGATTTAAATTTTAGTTTTATTTTATTTCCTGCATGTGAATATTTATAATACTTGTCATAAATAATTGGTTGGTCATTGAATATTTCATGCAACATATATTTACTTGCGTATAAATGTCAGTTTCTATAATGAAATTTACTTTTAAAAAATGAGATAATGCTTGGTTTTTAATTGAATGTTCAAGTCTAAAAGAATGTTAAAATGGGAAATGAATATTTGATTCTAGATATACAAAGTATGTCATACAAATACGAGACATTTTCCCAAACAGTTAATCACCTCCATTAGTTTGTAGGAATAGAGATGAGATAAGGTATATGTAGTTTATCCCGGTGATAAATGAGAGTTCGAGGCTTAAAATATTATTATCAATGTGAAGTATATTAAAAGGTAACACTGGTTATTGGCAATTACATAAATTAAGGAAATGATGTGTTTCTTCTGTCTATCTTAACATGCCAAATTTAAGTCTTCAAAGGTGGACTAAATGAGTAAATAAATGAACTCAAGTAGATATTTGCTATGCCTGCAATGTCATATAAACAATATTATGAGGTAAGACATATGCTATGATAAAAAGAGTTAATATTAAAATACAAAATTTGAGTTAAAAGAGTTAATATTGAAATAAAAATTGAGTTTATGTTGTTAAATTAATATATCACATCAAATAAATTAATAATAATAATTTAACAGAATTGAACTTTAAAGTATAAAAATATTATTTAATAAATATTAAAGTGTAAAATAGTACTATAAATATAAATAATAAGACAGACTCTTTTGACGTTGAATCTATATAATGTAACCTGATTTTATAATAATATATCATAATAGTAAATTAGTTTAATTTGACTTAATTTTATTTAATTTGAGTATAAATTAATTAATTTGGAATTCAAACTCAAATATTTAAATAGAATCGAACTTAGATTCAAGTTTCATTTAAAAAAATTAATAGATGCCATACGACTAAGACGGGCTAAATGGCTTGAAGGAAAAAAGAGTATTTTGTAGATTTGCAAGCCTCATGTGAAATCTTTTGCTGATTTTTTTTTTATATTCATTAGGTATTTTGATTTTGTTTGAATAATCCTAAGCTCCAAAGATTTCACTCTCAAAGTTTTAGAGGAGGTAAATCTGGAATTTTAAAATCCCTCAGATTTTTACGTAGCCTATATACTTCTGCGTACAAGGAGTCTTCACATACTGATTGGTCGACTACTGATTGATTATTGGTCCCCACTTAGCATCAGATTCCCATCAGCTCCAAGTTTCCAGTAGTTCTAACTCTCACATTGCCACTGAAAGTGAAACATCCGTAATTGATGTGACTAAGGAGCATTTCTAAAAAGCTAGAGGATTGTCAATAGAAAAAATTCTCCTGCTCTTTTCCTTCGAAAACTCGAACTCAAAATCTCTTATAAATAAGAGACTTAATTGAAGAATTGAAATCATTAAACTACTCCTACTTGTCATCGTTTGCCGATTTTTGGCTCTGGGATGAATATACAGTGACCTTCATGCTTCTTCCTTTAGATAAAAAACCGGTTGGAACCTGAGGCTGTTGGGTAAAGCTCCTTGATCGGATTAATTACGGACGCCTCGTTTCCAGCGGTAGTGTGGGAGTTGAAGCTACTAGGGAACCTGAGGCTGTTGGGAACCTGATGCTGAGTGGGGCCAACGATAAATCAGCAGTTGACCAATCAAGTATGTGACGGCTCCT
>JAOTAY010000002.1:16727384-16739273 GCA_025629805.1 Erythroxylum baracoense
AAGCAAACAGGACGAAGGACAGAACTTTTGCGTCTTTGTCCACCGTCCTCACCCCTGAAGACACTAACCAAACGCAGCGTTTAATTAGCATTATAGATCCTTTCTGTTTTCTTTGATCTTTTGACATTATTGGTGAATGTGTGCAGGGGCCTACTTACTTGAGAACATATCTACCTATAACCTCCTTGGCTATTGTCAAGGGAAACATGCCTATACCTGTTTCATGGTACGTAGGAACTCCACTATTTTTGTCCTATAACTAACCCTACCGAGTTCCGGATTCTTGGTGCTAAGACCTGTCCTCACGTCTCCATCTTTGGAAACCACAACTTCCATTGCAGACTCGGTCTCTCAATAGACAAAAGCTAAGATTGCTCTCAATATTTCTTTTTCTATTAGATTCCAAACTTTTCAAAGGTTTTCTTTGGTATTCCATTAAGCACATTACATGTAGATTTTCTCAGGTTCCAACCCTATTAGTTCCTCTACAACAAAACCTATACAGCATATATACCTTTCTGATCCCTATAGCCAAGCACTCTTTTAGTCTGTTCGTACAATTTTTTTGGTTTCTTGAAAAGTTTCCAGGAAAATGGCAGTTGAACTTTGCTCAGATAATTCTGGCATCAGTCCAAGGATCTCGTTCTCTCATGACCTTTGCCTATCGGATGTTGTTCCCATAGAACCGCACCCTCTTCGTTCCAATTCGTCTGGTAGCATTGAATTTGACTTCTGTGTACGCAAGAGTTTCGATCAAGATTCTTCCTCAGCTGACGAGCTTTTCTCGGACGGAAAGATTCTGCCCACTGAAGTCAAGAAAAAGACAGGTTCGGCAAGACTAATGGATCCATCATCTACGCTTCCACAACGGGGCCTTCATGATGATGTTCCAAGTAACGAGGGTTCAAAGAGAGAGATGATGAAAGAGACCAGCAAGACTACCACAATGGATGAACCAGAAGAAAAGCAAGGTAGCTCCAGGTCATTTTGGAGATTCAAGAGAAGTAGTAGCTTGAATTGTGGTAGTAGTTACGGCAGGAGTTTATGTCCTTTGCCACTCTTATCTCGAAGTAATTCTACTGGCTCTACTCCTAGTGTGAAGAGAGCTCCATTGTCTAATAACCAAAGCATGAACCATAAGCAGCATAAGCAACCATTCATGAAGTCATTGCAATCATCGGCTTCCACAAGTCATCAGAAGCCCCCATTGAAGAAAAACTACGGTGCTTATGGCAGTGGTGTTCGTGTTAACCCTGTCTTGAACGTTCCTTCAGGGAATCTGTTCGGTTTAGGGTCAATCTTCTCCAATGGCAAGGATAAGAACAAGAAGAAGTGACTCATGATATGTTAAATCAAATGAGGAATCACTTCCCATCTAAATTGCATATTCGTTTACGGATTGAAGTCGTTTCTCTACTTTACTTGGATAGATTGGCTTTGCATTTGCCACAAAAATCACACTCTAGGAATAGGAGAATAAAGAGATTGCCTGGATTTCAAAAAAGAAAGATTGATGGTAGGTTTGGATTGGATGGAGGGACCGAGTCTTGAGGTTATAATTCAAGGGCACATGCTTAGGAGCACAAAATGACAGGTAGCCATTGCTTTCGTGGTTGTCACAGTCTGTTTTTCTGTGTCTGGTTTTGGGATTTTACGCACACCTGATGTACATACTTCTGGTTCCTACACTTTGAACTAGAAGTGAAGAGCAGGTCAGTGGTATAAGCGAATCTCATTGTTTATGGTTTCAAGAGAATATGGTTTTTGGTTGTTCTTGATTACCTTTTTCCATTTCTAAAGACAAAGAGTTGTTGTAATAAGTATAATTTCCTGGGGTTATTTGCTGCACGTCGATGCTTCGGGGGCTCAATTGACATCCTTATGTTGGAAACTTTTAAGGCTCAATCCTTTCACCATAATGTCTAAAGCTTCCTTGCTATTGCAGGACAAGAAGTCTCGCTAAGTTATTTTGGCTTCAATTTTTGACAAGAACATTCATAATTCTACTCTTTGAGATGGAAAGGTGTTTCATACAATCAACAACAAAATGGGTAACAATCAACGTTTACCTAACCCGTCATATTGTACAATCTAGTCCTTTTCCATCAGAGAGTATAAAAAAGCCATCTTTCCTTTCACTTCATTTTATTTAATTCTTTCAGCTCCTTTTTACGCCAAATAAGTAGCTTTCTTAGGATTTTTGAGATATCTTACAGAGATAAAAACCTGCAATAAGAAAGGAAATCTATGCCGGATTTAACCAAAGGAAAGGGGTGAACTGGAGGCACAGAACATAATCATACCACATGGTGTGGGACAGGGAAGAAAAGGCGTGTGTCTTTTAGAGATAATGCTAATCTTTTTCCTGCTTCTGGCTTGTTCCTGATCAAGTACATACAGATGTGATTAGCATCTCTTCTCCATTCTGTCATATTTTTGGAAACTTGAACATGGGAATCTCAGCTTTTGTTCCTAAAAGTTAACAAAACAACAAAACTGAAGGGAGAAAGGGAGTGTACATGTACCGGTGGTTAGACCAACATATTGACCCTAAAAACATCCTATGCAATGCCAACTTGTAATGGTTTTTTAGTGAAAGAATCTTATTCACGCGGCATTGTTTTTCAATACGTACAATATATCTAATATCCTAACTCAAAACAATCTAATATGGTTGACCTGTTTATAGACACAAGTTGTTCACTTGAATCTTTTTGTAAGTGTTATATGGCACATCATATCCATATAGTGTATGTATAAATGTATGTGCTTTACTGCTCTAATACCCAAAAAGTCTTGGTTGTTTTATTATTGTATTTAATATACATATTTTAACTTAAAATGTTAAAATCTAAACGGATTTGGAAGAGATAGCTTGTCAAAATTAAAATATTTATATTGTTAAACATTTCTAGAACTGATCTAAATTACCCTAAATTTTATGCAAAGTCTAGATTGGTGCAAAACTAAATATTGATGCATTTTTTTCGGCTTCCTAATGTCAATCATCAACGACACTGGACGTTCAGAATTTGTATCTGGCTCCCTCTCTCTGTGGCTGGGTGGCTCTTCTGACTTCTCTCTACTTTTCTTTGTTATAGGTTATCTTTTTTCATTTCCTTAATGCCTGGTCAGTGGTCACACCAGAACTGCAGACCACTGATCATCTAAACCTCTTCAATAGCTGCGGTCACTCTTTGCCACTGTCACGGTCCTCAACTCGTCTCGGACCACTACTGATAGTCATTAAGAGTTGCTGTCTGACACCGGCTGTGATGTCTGAATGTTGACTTTTGCTTTTGTTTCATTTGGATTGGTGTCAAGCGTGGTTTATGACAGAACAAGGGAGCCAGAGATCTGTTGGAACATTGGTCGGACTCGGATTTAGTTGGAATTTAATTCTTATTCCATATTGTTGAATTGTAACTGAACTTAAAATCTCATAAATTGTAATTAACTACGGGCGTTTGGGGAATTTGCCATTGGTTTACTTTTTTTTCTGAGAAAAAAAGCTTTCCTAATTATAATAGACGGGTCCGCAGTCCACATCGGGATTCGTAAGCTTATACATGTTTCCTGGTCGATCCTTTTCTTTTTGTAGTTTTCGATGCCTTAAGAATTTCATTCGAAACAAAAAAAAATGTTATTTCTCTTAATTTTTTATGGTACAAAAGAAAAAAGATTAGTATAATAATTCAAACATAAAATAATTTCTTTATTGACCTCTATTATTACCTTTGTATCAATTCTTTTGAAGTAAAAATTATCAATGTTAAAGATTTGAAAAATATTTTTCTTTCCGGTTTATATATATATATATACTTCAATTTGTTCATATTAATGTGATAATTGTACATTTTTGGATGTCCTAAACAACTTTTTCATTTTTATATTTTTATGAACTACAAAATAAATTGTTGATATTTTTAGTAACTTTTTCCTAAATATTGTAATTATTTCTTGACTGTATGGTTAACAATCAACAATTTGGCATTCTAATCTTTCTTTATTTGAATTGGAGATAAAAGACATAAGTAAAGGTGAATATATTTTTGGAGTTAAGATTTCAAAAGATCATTCAAGAAGATTATTATTACTTTCTTAAACAACTTATATTCAAAAGATTTTATAATGATTCCACATGCAAGATCGTAAATCAATAGATAATCTCATTGTCAAAGACGAAGGTCTCAAAAAAAAGTTTTGCCCATCTATGCCGAAAAGAAAGAAAACAAATGAAGAAGATTTCTTATTACGATATAGTTGGAAGTCTTATGCTTGTCATGGTGTACACAAAAGTCAAATATTTGTTACACTAGTAAAATTGAGAGCATATATCAGTCAAATCTTTTACCAGTATATTTGAAATCAGTAAAGGGAATATTTAGGTATCTAAAAGATATTGTTGATTATGCGTTGTGTGACTTATGTATATAAGGGCTAGATGAGAGAAAATCCACCACTGGATATATTTTCTTACTAAGAAACAATCATGTATTGCTTTATCCATAATAGAACCTGAATTTATAGCAATTTCAGTAGCAGTATGAGAAGTCGTGTGACTTAAATGATTCTTAGTTAGTTTAGAGGTCACTTAAAGCAAGACTAATCCAATAATAATCAACTGTGACAATTAAGCAATAATCACTTACTAGAAACCCAAATTTCATTGTAAGACTAAGTATATAGATACCAAATATAATTAATTGAAATATATAATTACATAAGGATAAGTGAACATGAAGTATATATCTACATGAGATATGGTCGTAAAACTAATGACAAAACTAATTTCCCAAGATATATACATTGGGCATGTAAAGTCACTATTACATAGACATTGAAACGTATTTCATTAACATTTCTCCATGTACATTCATTTAATGTATTGTCATGTATAAATACATATATATAATTGCATTGTTTATATATTTGATTATGAAATATCTTTACTTTGTATGACATTTTTGTATGAATCAAAGAGTATGTCAGACAGATAAAAGATTGGCCTTCGCACATGGGAAATTAAATATAATATTTGTGATGATTGTAGATGATGCATATTAAGTTTAATATCGAAGTGAATGTCAACTTAGAAAATAAGTCAAAAGGAAATTGGTTTAGAATGATCATATGATCACCATATCTCTCGTAAGTTGCCTAGTAAGAGTTCAGAAAGATAAAGTTAAAATTAGACAAGTGAACTCAGGTTAAACATTAAGTATATTTGAACCAACATCTATAGGATATTGCATTTTTTGAAAAACATACATTTCAAATTAATTGGAGTTAATACTATAGCATAAGACTTTTACCGTGAGTGTAGAAATGACCATAAAATGGATTAGTGTAAGTTACAATATCTTAACTTATATTATGTGAGACTCTAAAGGTTAAGTGAACTTCATATCTTCTTAAGGATTAAATTTAACGTTTGCTACTTTAGAATGTTATCAGAAGATTATGTTTGATATGATCTTATGGGACAATTCTAGTAAAGAAAATTAAATTAAATTTACAAAAATTTAGAATAGAGGAAGGTCATTTTTTGATTTTTAACTGGCATAAAAAATTTTGTATTCAAAGGTGGCTACCAACATCTAGTAAGAGAATTGAATACATGTATGATAAGATAAAATAAATAAGATCAAAGAAGATTGAAATGCAAGGTATGATCTCGGGTATAGCATACAAAATCTCCTCAATGATTGATTCATTAACCAAGATGTCATATATTCTTAACAGAATGACCATGAGCTCTGGCCGTATGCTAGTCACCTAGTTATTAGATAAGTATAAGAATATGTAGAAATCTTATTAAGTAACTGATCATGTGTGAGTGGAATATAATAATAGAAAGGCACATATGATGAGTTTAGCATGTGTGACCTTTCAAATTATTAACTATTGAAAAATAGTTAATTATATTATCTATAAATAAAAGATTATATGATCAGTGAAAAGAATTGATAACAATCACCTAAAAAAACATAAATTAAGTAGAGAGATTTCATGTAAGAGTCCTTTAACTAATAGAAAAATAATTAAATTCAAGCAAGTGATTTGATTCGTTAATGATGCATATGATTTGAAAAGATCTTGTATATATATCTATGTGTTATATGTATTTCCTTCAACAATCATTTTTATGCAAACTAAATTTGGATTATTAACAAATACCAAGTTTAAATAATTAACATACAACAAATCAGAAGGCAAACCTTTATAAATACTCGAATGATATGTGTTGGGAAATCAGGACAAGATTCGATCCCTACTGCAGCGGAATAATTACAAAACTTTTCATAATTTAGTTCCCTAAAAATCAATATCACTTTAATTATATAAAATGATTAACAATTAAATCATAATAAAACATAAATCTTAATTTGTACCTTATTCCAAAGCTTAATCATATTCTTGTCGTATACTTCAAACAGTTTCAAAATTTGATCTATCTCAACCACTATAGTCGCACAAGTATTTGGCCTCTAACGGTATCCACAGAACATGTTGAGAAAACTTCTCTTATAAAGAAGGTTAAGTAAGAACTGTTAGCTTCAGTAGAGATTAAGCCTACTTATAATAAGGTTTAGTCATTTTAGTAATTTAATTGAAATTAAATTTTAATTTTAATTAAAATTTAATTAGAATTACAAATAATTCTAATTAAATGTCAATTATGCCCAAATAAGATCCAAATATTTCTAATTAAATGTCAGTTATGCCCAAATAAGATCCAATATTTTATATTGGTCTTTATATATTAAATATCTCATATTTAATCATAAAATTTATCAAACTTTAAATGCAAGTCCAACTTGATTAAAATATTTTTACTTTCTTCAACATGTTCTTTATTGAGACCCATTAGGTTCTCAAATATGTTGACAATGTTTATAAATAATAACTCTAATTCATAATTAAAATTAGATAAATTAAACTCCTTTTAATTTATCTTTAATTTTTCAATTAAATAATTTATAACCATAGATTATGATTGGTGTCTAGTAATATATTATGACCATCCAAATATTAAGGAATGTCAAAGTGATCTTGACTAACCTTTTCGGGCATGATTTTTTTCATATAATTCAATTCTTTCATCATACAATATTCCAAATAAATATAAAGCATGAAATTAATATCTATTCTAATTTAAGTCCAATCGTATTAGTTCTCTGTTATTAGCTGTTGGTTCAATTATTGACATTTGTAAACTATTTATAAAATGTCATTCTACTTTAACTAAGGATTTTTCGAATCAATACTAATCAAAAACAACAAAACATTCTCCATAATTACTTTTGGGTGATGAATCATATCTTAATCACTCAACTACCTTTATATAGTTCATGTTATATTCAATGACTACCGACTGAACGACCTATAATTATAATAGGTCATAAGTAGTATCAAAACATAACAATCCTTGTATAAGATAATTTTGGAGATCTCAAGTCAAATAATCATTTATAAAATCATTACAATGTGAATTTTTATAGAAATATAAGTAATGTTCCAATTGGATATTATATCGGGTCAGTTCAGTGAACTTGTTTTCTAACAAGCACTTATACATTTGTTTAAGTATCTTCATATTTTAGTCCATGAGATCAACTACTTCTTTCATAAGAAAAATCATAATATGTACTAGTCTTTTTACATTCTATTAATGTTTAGTCATAATATAACAATGAATAGAAACAATTTACGGATAAGACATAAATACAATATGAATCTCATAATTATAAGCTTATTATAATTTCATTTGTATTGTATAATTATCCTACGAACTTTATCACATATATCTAAACATGTGCAAGATAAAGAATGTCTTTAAATTATTTTGTCACTAAACTACAACCAATCGATTGGCTCTAAGGTCGAAACTCACAATATATAATAAGAGCTCAACCAAGAATTGACAAATAAAATGGTACTAATAGCAGAATGAATCATATCTTAATCACTCAACTACTTTTATATAGTTTATGTTATATCTAATGATTACCAATTGAACGATCTATAATTATACTAGGTCATAAGTAGTATCAAAGCATAACAATCTTTATATAAGATAACTTTGGAGATCTCAAGTCAAATGATCACTTATGCAATCATTACAATGAAAATTTTCATAGACATACAAGTAATATTTCAGTTGGATCTCATATCGGGTCAGTTAAGTGAACTTGTTCTCTAACAAGCATCCACACATTTTTTTAGGTATCTCTATATTTTAGTCTATGAGATCAACTACGTCCTTTGTAAGGAAAATCATGACGTGTGTGTAATAACCTTAGACCACCCCACTCACAGATATTGTCTGCTTTGGGCCTTGGCCTAGTCAAGCCCGCATGATTTTGCTCTTCCTGCACACTCGCTCTGGAAGACTCGTCTAGAGAGAGAGGTTTTCATACCCTTATAAGGTGTACTTCGTTCCCCTCTCTAACCGATATGGGATTCTCACATTCCACTCCCTTAAAGGCCCAGAGTCCTTGCTGGCACACAGGCCCGGATCTACCTCCTTCAGAGGCCCAACGTCCTTGCTGGTCCACTCATAGATATCGTCTGCTTTGGGCATTGGCCTAGCCAAGCCCTCACGGTTTTGCTCTTCCTGCACACTCGCTCGGGAAAACGCGTCTGTAAGGGAGAGGTATCCGCACCTTCTCAAGGCGTGCTTCATTACCCTCTCCAATTGATATGAGATCTCACATTATCCACCCTCTCTTAGGGCTCAACGTCCTAGCTGACATACCGATTTGGGTATTGGCTCTGATACCATTTGTAACAGCCCGAACCCCCGCTCACAGATATTGTCCGCTTTGGAGCTTGGCCCAACCAAGTCCTCGCTATTTTGCTCTTCTCACACCCTCGCTCGGGAAAACGCATCTTTAAGGGAAAGTTCCAACCTTTTCAATCGTCTATCAGCTCGGGTTCTAGCTCTGATACCACTATAATAGCCCTAGATCACTTGCCCACATATATTGTTCACTTTGGGCCTTGGCCCAGTCAATCTCGCACGGTTTTGTTCTTCCTGCACACTCACTCGGGAAAACGCATCTATGGGGGAGAGGTATCCATACCCTTATAAGGTGTACTTCGTTTCCCTCTCCAACCGATATGAGAATCTAACATTCCACCCTCTTTAGAGGCCCAACGAATCCACCCCCTGGAGGCCCAGCTTCTTTGCTGGCCCACAGGCCTGGATCCACCCCCTTGGAGGCCCAACGTCCTTGCTGGCACATAAGCCTAGATTTGCCTCTTTAGAGGCCCAGTGTTTTTGCTGGCATATCAATCCGGGTACTGACTCTGATACCATTTGTAACAGCCCTAGACCACCCCACTTACAGATATTGTCTGCTTTGGGCCTTGGCCCAGCCAAGCCTTCACGATTTTCCTCTTCCCGCACACTCACTCGGGAAGACGCGTTTTCTCAAACGAGTATGTGGAAAGAGCAAAACCGTGAGGGCTTGGCTGTGCCAAGGCCAAAAGAGGACAATATTTGTGGGGGGTAATCCAGGGCTGTTATAGTGGTATCAGAGCTAGTACCCGAATTGGTATGTCAACTAGGACGCTGAACCCAAAGAGGGGGTAGATAATGTGCGATCCCATATCAGCTGGAGAGGTGAATAAAGCAAGCCTTGAGAGGGTGCAGATACCTCTCCTTTACAGACACGTTTTCCCGAGCGAGTGTGCGGGAAGAGTAAAACCGTGATGGCTTGGCTATGCCAAGGCCTAAAGCAGACAATATCTGTGAGCGGACCAGCAAGGACGTTAGGCCTTCAAAAGGGGGTAGATCCGGGCCTGTGTGCCAGCAAGGAAGCTGGGCATCTAGGGGTGGATCCAGGCTTGTGGGCCAATAAGAACATTGAGCCTCTAAGTGGGTGGAATGTTAGATTCCCATATAGGTTGGAGAGGGAAACGAAGTAGGCCTTATAAGGCTATGGAAACCTCTCCCTCAAAGACGCGTTTTTCCGAGCGAGTGTGCGAGAAGAGCAAAATCGTGAGGGCTTGATTAGGCCAAGGCCCAAAGAGGACAATATCTGTAGGCGGGATGGTCTGGGCTGTTACAAATGGTATCAGAGCTAATACCCGGATCGGTGTGCCAGCGAGGACGCTGGGCTTCCAATGGGGTGGATCTAGGCTCTTGTGCCAGCAAAGACACTGGGTCTCCAAGGAGGTGGATCCAGACGTATGGGCCAGCAAAGACGCTGGGCCTCCAAAGGGGGTGGAATGTTAAGATTCCCATATCGATTGGAGAGGGGAACGAAGTAGGCCTTATAAGACTATGGAAATCTCTCCCTCAAAGACGTATTTTCCCGAGCGAGTGTGTGGAAAGAGCAAAACTATGAGGGCTTGGCTGGGTCAAGGCCCAAAGCGGACAATATCTGTGAGCAGGTGGTCCAGAGATATTACAAATGGTATCAGAGCTAGTACTCGGATCGATATGCCAGCAAGAACGCTGGGCTTCCAAGGGGGTGGAATGTGAGATTCTCATATTGGTTGAAGAGGGGAACGAAGTACGCCTTATAAGGGTATGGAGACCTCTCCCTCTAGACGCGTCTTCCCAAACGAGTGTGCTGGAGGAGCAAAACCTTGAGGGCTTGGTTAGACCAAGGCCCAAAGCAGACAATATCTGTGAGCAAGCCAACAAGGACGCTGAGCCTCCAATGGGGTGAAGCCGGGCCTGTGTGCCAGCAAAGATGCTGGGCCTCTAAGGGGGTGGAATGTGAGATTCCCATATCGGTTGGAGAGGGGAACGAAGTATGGCTTATAAGGGTATGGAGACCTCTCCCTCTACGACGCGTCTTCCCAAGCGAGTGTGCAGGAAGAGCAAAACCGTGCGGGTTTGATTGAGCCAAGGTTGAAAGCGGATAATATCCGTGAGTAGAGTAGTCTAGGGCTGTTACAGTGTGCTAGTCTTTTTACGTTCTATCAATGTTTGGTCTTAATAGAATAATAAATGGGAACAGTTTAGGGATAATATATAAATGCAATATGAATATTATAATTATAATGTTATTATAATTTTATTTGCAATATATAATTATCCGATGAACTTTATCATATATATATCAAAACATGTACAAGATAAAGAATGCCTTTAAATTATTTTATCATTAAATCATAACCAATAGATTGACCATAGGGCCTAAACTAACATATATAATAAGAGATAGTGAGAAATCAATAAAGAATTGACAAATAAAATGATGCTAATAGCATAATGAAAATAAATTTAAACATAAGAGATTTGAAGTTCTATTTAGTGTGTCTAAAAAATAATGAAAAACCTCTAATTTATCACAAATAAAAAAATGAAGATGAAAAAATGAGTATGTTACAGAAAAGAAAAACGAAAGATAATTATTTTGCAAATAATAAACACAGTAATTTTTGCATGTGATAGCTAGGTCTCAAATTTAGAGTTAGATTTTCATACCGTGCCAATCGGTATCGGCCGAAAGGTATCGTACTGGTCGAAAAACGGTACAAAACTAAACTTTTTAGTACCAATAATATGTACCGGTGATTTCCGGTGATACCGGTTGGTGTCAGCTGGTATTTAAAATACCAGCTAAATACCGACTGGTATTGAAAATTTGAAAAAAATGGAAGGACTTTTTTGAAAAATAATTACCTCCCTCCCTCTCCAGCTATCCGACGTCTGTAACTCATATCTCCGACTCTCACATTCTCTCTCTCTCTCTTCTCTTTATCTCCTAGCCACCACCAACTCTCCCTTACTTCCTCGTGTGTTACTGTAACATCCCGTTTCCGTATAACGGGTCGGACCAAGGAAACAGGTATATGAGAGATCAATCAGAGAAATTAGGAAAACACATCTCATGCTCATGCATTTGTGAACAGTGATTTGTGCAC
>JAOTAY010000002.1:16739373-16785681 GCA_025629805.1 Erythroxylum baracoense
TTTAATGCTTAATTAGTAATTTATTAAATAATTCAATTATCAAATATTATTTTGTATATTATTATACAAATGATATAACTTTTATAATTTATATCTAAATTAAAAAATTTTCTTAAAATTTTTTTGTACACATATAAATTCACTGAATTTATTTATAAAAATCAAAATCAAAAATAAAAATGAACATATATAAGCTTTATGATATAAATCAAAAAATTTTTGGAATAAGTTATAAAATAAAAATTCTTTTCTCCAATATATTGAAGAAAATTTTAAAAAATTTAAGGACTATTTTGCAATGTTTAAAAAAATCAAGGACTATTTTATAAATTTAAAAAATTGTCTGAAACGACACCCGATATTAAAATCCCATCATGAACTCTTGTTGTAAATTGTAATAATTTGAGAGTTAAGGATAATTATTATTCTTTTTATTGGATGTTTTAATGTAATTATTATTTATTATATAATAAAAATTAAAATTGTAATATTTTAAATATTTTATATTGTTCTTAATTTTATATTTGTATGATAATAATTATCTTTTTTCATATAAATTATGATTATTATTTATATGTGAAATATCTAAAAATTATTATTATTTCATATTAATTATGATTATTATTTATTATTTTGATTTTAAAAATATGGTTAAAAATATACAGTACAACTATTCAATATGATAATCGACTATTTTGCAACTTTGCAATTTTTATAAAAATTCAGGGACTATTTTATAAATTTTAAAAATTACCTGAAATGGTATCCGGTATTGGCCGATATTGATACAGTACCGTATCAGAACTTAATCCGGTATCAAATCCAGTACGATATTTGTAATATTACTCAAATCTCAATTCTCTCATAAAATTGCCACCTGGACTTACATCTCTTGAGACAATATTTTGTACATTTACATAAATATAATTTAATAGAACATGAAATTAAGAGTAAGATGGAATATCTGAGAAACCATACAAGCGCAAGTATGAGTTTGAGGATGCTCGTCAATTTATTCGACCTAATTATTACCTTACGAGATCAATAAATAGTTGATGAAATTAATATTACCATACAATGCCAGCGTCCTGCTGTACCGTATTAAGTAATGTGATGTCGTCAATGGAGACAACATTTGCCTTGCTTGCTTTATTGCACAAAAACCGTGAAAGGGAAGAAGATTAATCCTTTTTCGGAGATCGATAGTCAAAGGATGGTTTGGGGTGGTACGTGTATGGTACCAGAGAAGAAGCAGCGCGTAGCGGTCAGTTGATTACAGTGTTCAATATTAAAATGCAAATGCTGTCCTGGTGGTGGTAAGCAGCGGCAAGGCTATGTCGCGAGTCGCGACAGCGGAAGGAAGCAGACAGACGTGGACTCGACTCTTTCTTCCCCCTTTAACCTTTTCACGCCAGAGCGTTTTACTTCTCACTGGAACGCAACACAAGTATCATAAACGAATAAAGTGCTTTTCACTTGGAATCTTTGTGTTTAGAGTGAATCAAAGGCAGTTTGAGATGGTTTATATAAAATTATAAATTAACTTATTTATATAATGGTTTTATTTATTAAATTAAACTGTATAAAAGCCTAAATCAATTTAAAGTTATAAATCAACTTATTTATGTAATATTTTTATTTTTGAATAAAATCGGTTTGGATTATTTTTATATTTTTTAAAACCTCCACATTTATTAACAAAAATAAAAACATACAAACATCTTTTCAAAATTTAACAATTTAACGAACGACAAAAAATATAAATATAAAACTTTAAATCATACTTATATAACTTTAAAATGATAAATAATTCTTAACTAAGGAGATAGTTTAAATAAAGTACAAATATTTTGATATTTAATATTTGTTTCATAAATTAATAAAATATGAATTTATAACGACATCCTTATGTAATTTTGAAATAATAATAATTATTCTTAGCTAAGCATGTATTTAATTGAAGTAGAACGTTGATTCATAAATTAATTAAAATATGAAATTTTGTAAGTCAAAAAATAATTTTTGAGGCAACAAATAATAAAAAAACATTTAGAATAGAATAATGATTAAATACTTTGCATTACACCAATTAAAATTATTTAATTGATTTAAAAAACAAAAAATATAGGTTGTAGTATTAAAAAACAAATTCTTTTAATCTATATATTTGGTGGCATTCACACGTTATTTTAGCAGATTTAAACTCAGTACATATGTAGCTAATGTTAAGGTTTAACTTAATAATGTGTAATTATAAGCGCCGACTTTGTAGTTACTAGCTTTGAAATTTCAATACTTAAACATAATATGATAAATATGTTATTAATTTTATAAGAGCTCATCTTAAAAACCATTTATTTAGGTCCGAAGCCCAGTGAAATTGAAAGCCCAATATGCATTTTATGTGTCCCTACAGAAAAAGAATTGGGAAAATACCAGCTTATATAACATGGTGTCAATTGACAACTCAATAGAAGTCTTAATAATGTATAGTATAAATATTGGAAATTAATTTTATCATTGAAATGAATTTATAATATTCTATTGGAGTGAATTCAAAACATGATTGGGGACATGAATGAAACCATGCGGTGCTTCAGCCGTACGTTCCTTTGAAAAGTGACGTACAAAATGTTTATAAGTCCACACCAGGCCTCATGTTATTGGCAATGATGAGATTACAATCATAGATTCTCTCTTTTTTTTTTCGGAAAATTTAATCATAGATTCTTCTCTTATTCTCATGTATAAAAGTTGAGTTTGGTTTAGCGAGCGTTATGCTTTACAAGCATTTACGAAGAAGACATCAACTCTTTCATTTTAACTGTTAACGTAAATTCCAAAATCCAAAAACAGAAACTACTGGTATTGTACATGGGATGTAATTTGAATTGTTCCTATAGCATTCTATGGCTATCAAACACCTGTAATAAGTAATAGCTTACAACTGTGGATAAGTACAAGGGTAAAAAGGGTAAATACAAGAAAACACTGTATGTTGACTCTTGATCCTTCCTGCCGACTAACTTGCAATTGTTTGGTTCCATGTCCCTCGCATCAAACTACATTCAACCAAACAGCGCGTGCGTGTTAGTGTTACTTGCTTGCTTGCTTATCCTACGCACCTCAACACCTCCCTACCTCCACCCACTCCATCGCGTACCTGCAGTCTGTTTCTCTGTTATTAGAGAAAGTTCTGCTAAAATGCCAGACGCTTCATTTTTCTTGGGCTATGTTGATGACCGCAAACAGAAACCATGCCGTCACATCATACGATTCTCTTTTTAAGTTCTCATAGCGAGAGAATCACTTGCTAGGCGCGTCAAGTCATGTAGATGCGTACAAATGCTGATAATAACCAACAAAAAGTTTTATTGTTTCCACTTCCCTGCATGACGTTCCCTTTTTGCAGCGTTCTAGATCGTCGTTTTACTCCTTCGTCACGTCCTTTTCTTGCGCCTGGCTTTCATTTCCACCATTCTACGGATTTCCCTTCTTCTTTGGCCGCAGGAAGGGCTGTATCTTTGGAGCTTTGGTTACCTACATTGTGCCTATCCATTTCGAGCTTTGTTTTGGAGAACTAGATGGGTCTCGTCAGATGAGATTTATGGGATTCTTTGGAGATGGGGGGTCTTCATGATGTTTGCAGTATTCGGTTTTGAGAAAGGATATTTTGGTTGGTGTGTGCTTGGGAGGGTAGTTTTCAGTTCTTATATTTTGGGGAAATGAATGAAACGGCGGGGAAGTCTACTTCATGCTTGGCGATAACGGAGAAAAGGGCTCAGAGGCCTGGAGGTTGTGTTGGCATTTTCTTCCAGCTCTTTGATTGGAACCGACGATTTGCTAAGAGAATGCTCTTCTCTAAGAAATTGCTTCCTCCAGGTTAGTCTTGCCTTCTCTCTCTCTCTCTCTCTCTTTTTCCAATAAGATTCGCATTGGTTGGTAGATTTTTTGTATTTTGTCTTTAATGCATTGGTCATGGAGGCACAAACTTGATCTAGGACTGTAAAGTGGATCTTTTCTTGTCTCATTTCTTCTTAGTTTATTGTATTTTGTTTCCTTAGCTCGCTCAAAGCAAGGGTCAAAGAGGTTCGGAGGGGATGAGAAAATGCCCAAGGCCAAGCTTCATTTGGTATGCCTTGCTTCTATGAACTTTAAGTCCTTGCTTTTCCCTTCATGTTTGGGGCAAGGATAATGTTTGCTAGTTTAACTGTTCGTTCATTTTTCTTGTGTGCTCTGCTCATATTGTAGATTGCTGATGAGAACAGTGGAGGTTTTCCCAATGTAAAGAAAAACGGACATCGCGGTATTACAGAGCAGAAGCATGAAATGCATGCTCCTTGCCTGGTTGCTAGGCTTATGGGTCTTGAATCCTTGCCCGCAGTTAATCGAGATAAGCACAAGAAAGCTTTCAATTCTGTTACTTCTGGTGTTAGACAAGAGGATGTTGGTAGCTGCTTTGGTGGGTCTGATAGGGGCGGCTTGAAAATGGACAAGGGAAATGCTAAAGTTGAATCTAGACCTCAAAAGCTTCAGAAGACAGATCAAATTGAAAGAAGAGCAGTGACTAGATTTGGAGCTGAGGCATTGCAAATTAAGAGTGTTTTGTCGAGGTCAAGAAAGCATCATCCTTCCAAGCTTGCTTCGCCAGTGAAGAGTCCTAGGATATCCTCTTCCAGGAACGTGTCTAGGGCATCTAGATTGATTGATGCTGCAACAAGAATTCTGGAGCCAGGACTGCAAGCCACCAACAGAGCAAAGAGTGCTCTTACTTATTCGAATCCTGCTAAGTTTGCTTCTGAGCAGGGGATTATGACTGAAGGAACAAGAACTATTTCATCAGATGCCATGGAACAACTACCACAGAGCATAAGCCATGACATAAGTGACAGTGAGTCTTTGTTGGGGCAGAATTCTTGCCAAAACTGCAGTAACGTGCTTAATTTAATAGATTCTAGAGCAAAGTTGGATGAGCAGCAGCTCATTTTCCTACCCTCTGCGTCAAATTTGGTTAGTATCTCTACTCGGGGGTTGAATGGGATGAAGCCAAGGCAACATGTTAGCTCCCTTGAGCAGGAAAGAGATGTAGTTCAGCAAAAGAATGGGGACCAACTATGTACGGCTGCTGAAAAGCAAGATGGCATCCGACCTCAAGATGAACCAGCTGCTGACGGGAAGTCTGTTTTTCAAGTGGACCAAGTGCAGCGGCAGTCAAGAAGCCAGCAATGCAGGCGTCAAAAGGACGACCCATCTTCTTTAGCACTTAAGCAACATGAAATGGCAGTTGGGAGCGACAGAACTCCAGCAAGAGTCAGATTAAATAATGTCCAAAGCCGAAGAGCTTCTGCAGCTGCTAACACTATTAGTGGGGCCAAAAATTTTGTTGCTCTGAACAGAAATTTAAGTGGTAGCAGCAGGCAGAGGATGTCCACCAGAGTGGATGATTACACAATTGATGGAGATAGAAAATTTTGTAACAGGAGAGATGATTCCTTTTCACAGATAAGGAGCCCAGTGCGCAAGAGGAGAACTGTAAGTGCAAATATCCAAGTTGGAAGCACAGGATTTACCAATTCAACATCTGTGGGAAATGGAAACAAGTCTGGTGTTGTGCGCGACAAAGATATGATGCTTAATACTCCCTCAAAAGACCAAAGGTACTCCAACAGCAGATCAGAATGTAATAGAGCTGGTGGAAACAAGGACAATACTGTTATCTCTTTCACATTTAATTCCCCATTGAAGCAGAAGACTAGTATTTCCTCAGATAATAAAGGGAGGGTTGGCCAAATAGATGTGAATCCTTCACAACAAAAAGTAGTTGCTTTGGAGGAAACTAGTAACAAGGCATATTTCCATACGCATTGTCCTTTAAGAGGAGATGCTTTAGGCTTGCTTTTGGAACAAAAGTTAAAGGAATTGATATCTCAAGAAGATGATGAATATGCTTCTGGTGGCAGTATTCCCAAGAGATCCATTGCTATGATTCTCCAAGAACTAATATCTGCATTGAATGCGGAAAATCCTATCCTTCCTGATAATTGGGTGTTCCAGGTTTGATTCACCGTTCACTGACACTATGACTGCACTATCTCTTAATGCCTTTGGGATTTTTCTGCAATTTTCTTGTTTTGTGGATCGCTAAAATATATTCCTACAAAATCACTTTGTTTACAATGATTTTAAGAAACCTACGTTCGTCTGAACTGTTTTAGTTTGCGTCTCTTGTGAATGCTGGATTTTGACTTTCTTCATAATAGGAGTAATTACATTGCTGAATTGGCCAAGACTGGCCTGAAACTTTAGATTAAGTAGAATGTAATGATGGTGAACTGATTGTGGATTTTGGCATTAAGTTGTTGCTTTGACAATTGGTACTTCCCCATGATGATTAAGGTCTTAAAGTTTTCCCTAATGGTTTGCTCATTTATAATGCTGATCATTATAACTTTTGAAGAATCACAAATTAAGCACTTCAACTTTGTTCATCACACAAGCTTCCACATGACTAAGGTGAATGGCAATGACTAATGAGTGAAAAGAGTTAATGTTGGCACCGATATTACCATAGATGGATTTTCTTTCTTTTTTTCTTTCTTTCTGTCTTTAAGAGGAATTGCCATTCCTGCTGAAGTCTAGTCTGAACTTATCTTTATGTTGGCCCAACTTTTCACATTCTACTTCGGAACTTTATGAGGGCTTCTGCAATATGCCTCACACAAGTCTGGTTTCTGTTGTTGCTCTCCTCAGAGTGAAAAAATAAGCGAAGGGCCTTCGATTAGATTAACACATCAAGGTGAACATCTGAGCCCTGCATCTGTTCTTGAAGCTTCCTTCTTCAATGATGGTTGCTTATCTAGCAGTCTGGATGACAATTCAGGTAAAAAAGTTGATCCATTTCATGCTAATTTTATCGTTTCCTCTTGTTTTTGAAATTTTGAAATTACAAAAAACAAAAAAAAAGAAAGAAGGTGATTAATATGCTCCTTTGATGTTTAAAATGTAATTTAGGACGACTGCTGCCCCTTGACGCTATGGATTACTCTTACAATCAGCCACCTCCTGAAGAAATAGATACTGATATTCTGGATTCAGTAACATTGATGAACGAAGGGATGACAGGGGGCAAGATAGTGACCAACCTTCTTAGCTACATATCTAGGATATTGCAGAGCATCAATCTTGCAGGTGGTGGACTAACAGATGACAAGCTCACCCATGCGAAGGAGGTTATCCTGAAAGCTGAACTTTTGTTTGGGAATGCGGCTCTCCAAAATTCTGATAGAATGAGAAGTTTTCTTATAGGACCTGTCCTACTTGATAAACTTGAATCAGTCCGCGATGTCCAGTGTACAAAATTCACTCATCTTCTTGGTTTAACTGAGAGCAAAGATGATAACATTGTTAGAAGGTTCCTTTTCGACTGTTTAATGGAGTGCTTAGATTCAAAATATTGCCGGTACAGCAATTCTGGGTTTAGAACGTGGAAAAGAGTCAAGTTCTGCAAGAATGCTGACATGCTGATTCAAGAGGTTGAGGAGGAGGTTAAAAGATGGACAAGTTTGGCAGGGATGATCCCAGATGAAATAATAGAGTGGGAGATGAGTCACTCATTAGGGAAATGGACTGACTTTGGAATTGAAGCATTTGAAACTGGCAGTGAAGTTGATTGGGACATACTTGAAATATTGGTTGAGGAAATAGTGATAGATCTTTGGGAATGCTGCTTGGGAACCTGTTGAAATGTCTATAGATCCTGCACATTGCAATCTCTTTTTGATTATCATGTAAGCAACTTAACCTGTTTCTGTAAGCCTCGAGTGATTTGGTCATTTTTTTGTTTGTTTTCCAACTGAAGGGTGATGATAACCTGGAAAAGCTGTAGGATGATGTAGATGTTGTATATGATGATCTGAAACTTGAACGTGCTTTCAGGGATAACTAGACAAAATAGTTGGGAATTCTTGGTGTGATTGGCGGTATGTTTTCCAAGGACAGATCCACGTCTCCCTCAACCTTGGAATTGCCGTTGTGATCGATCGTCGTTACTTTTCCCTCAGTATTTGGATTAGAGGCTTCCCGTTGAGTGAATTATCAACGCCTTCATTCCATTAACAATTAAGAAACTAACAAAACAAAATCATAATTTTGCAGTAAACATTTAATAGATATTTCATCTGGAAAAAACCAGTCACATACGTTATTAGGATAGAAAAGGAGAAAAATTTGTAATAGAATTTTGAGACCAAAATGCAAATACTTGATGCTCTTATCACATAAGAGATATGGAATGGATCATGAAACTTTCAGATGTTTCTGATTACAGCATCGCAAATCGAACCTACACAAGAGATGCAGCCTTAATTTGTTTGTCATGGTAGCTCGAGTAGCACTGTTATAATGAGTTTATTTTGAACCTAAACTTGTTATGTAATGCAGTTAGGCTTGACAAACAAAACCAACAAATAAAAATTGATTTCATTGAATTTTAAATTTAAAACCTAATCCAAACTCGAATTTAGCTCAAAGCTTGAATTTTAACCTGAAATTCGGAATTTAGTCCAAAACCGGGAACTTGAATCAAAAAATTTGATCTTGACTGGACTTGAACCATTGTCATCTTTAAATGTCTAGTTTGTAGAGTTACGTACCTTTTGTTGGTATACCTATGAAAAAGCAAGGAGAAAGAGTCCCTATTTTTTTGACACCTAATATTAAGTTTTCTTATATAGCTATATGTGACATAAGATTGCATTAAGTTGATTGCTAAGTACATATTTCTATGCCAAGATTGGTACTTATAAAGTAAGAAGTACAAAATAATTGCATAGGTCATTCAGAATTTGGCAAAATAAGATTACATTTGTACCTTTAATGCCACATAGCATTATATTAAATTTAACGCCACATGAGATGAAATCGTAATATTCAAATGAATTAGTTGTTATATCACTAACCCTTATAAATTTCTAACCATTATAATTAACCATCATGAATTTCAATTACCCTTATGGCAAGCATTCAAAATGAGATAAGAAAAGAGATCACTAGTTTTGTAAGATTTCTGAGGTTTTGTCAAGTGATATGGGCAATTCCACTGGAGCCAAGGCCTGTATATTTCCTGTCTTTGATTTTGTATATATATGTTCACGAGCCTATTGTTATAGAAATGACATGACACGCAAAATTCACGAGTAACTAACTACTCAGCACTGCCTAAAACGTTCTGCAAAAACGTTCCTACAGTCTACATTCCTACGCTAAGTTGCTGTCACATTCCTTGGGTTTACGCTGGTGGAAGAAGAATGTGTTTTTTTTCACATAAACCCAATCTCCCAAATCGCCTTTTATCATTGCATTTGCCACTGAATGCTGATAAATTAATGACATAATGAATGCTAGTAAATGCTGAACATCTCTTGTATCAATGTGAACATAAAAAGATGGATCACAAACCAATCTCAGGATCAATTTGATCACAATTAATGAAAGTCAGCTGACAACAAACAGAGCCACACGTAAAAACAAAGGGTATAAATCCTGATTGCTGCGTCCTGGCTAAACCAATAATGAGTGGTAGTTTGGTTCTGATAAAAGTCCCGAGCTTTCTCAGGCATAAGAAAAATAAAAAACGCCACATCCAACAACAGATCCGAATTTGAAACAAGGTTGTTGGAAATTGACATCTCAAGTTCCCAAAAACCATTCTTATCTCTCCTGTGTATTATAATCATATGTGAAACATGATTACACCCGGAACTTTACATCCATCAATAAAAGAACAGCAACATGGACCTCAACAGCGTTTCTGTCAACTCATTCAAGTGAAATTGTTCTTTGTAGCAACAAAAAATGATTACTAGACAATAGTACACCAGCGATGTTGGTGATTTTAAAACAAATAAAATATCAAAAAGCAATCAAATTAATAAACCAAAGCTTTGAAAAGAGTCATCTCACATGAACTGTGGGAGTGTTCGACAACTACGTTAGAATTGTCTGTACCCCAAAACAGTTTTTCCCCCTCTTCCTCTCCTGTCTTCGCCATTAATGGCATTGGATGCAGAAGTACACAATCCCTTCAGTTCTTGAATGGTTGCATAGCTTTTTCTCGCTATGAGTCCCCTATTGACATTCTTTTTCTCTCCTGCATTAGCCGACTTGCTCCCTCTTGAGTTCGACAGAATTCCTTTAACCTTTGACGAGTTCTTTGATGGGGGTGTCAACTCTAGGGGCGGTTTTCTGTTCTCTTTTCTCAACGTGGCAGAGAAATCGGGCACTGACTGGGCCAAAAAAGAAGACCCTTTTCTTGAATTGGTCAAGTTTTCTTGAAACTTGACCTGTTTCTTTGGTGGGGTTTGTTTGATGATTTTACACTCCTCTTCTTCTTGTAGCCTTAAGCTCTTCATTCTCAGCTTAGATTCTCTCAACTCTGCATATGCTTTGTATCTTGGTCCTCTCTCCATGATGTAGCTCTCCGTCATGAGTGTGAGAGCAAGTGGCTGGTGAGAATTCGATGAATTCTGAGCTAAGATTAGAGAGACAGGATCAAGGGAGTGGAGAGAAGGATTTTCGGCCATTGTTGATGGTTTTGGGAGATGGGTTGGCTTGATAAGTTCTTTAATTGCTTTTGTAGTTTTCTTCATTGGGGGTTGGGCTGCTCTCTGGGTGATCGCTTAAAGAATTTGATTTTGCAACGGTCTAAAAGAACTGGGAATGCACTTTTGTCTCCCTTGTCTTATAAAAACTTCAACGTTATTGTTCAAGTGGGGCCCCTTTAGTAGACGCGATTGAAAGGTTGAATGACACTGGATTCTGGTGGAGGTGATCGATGGTTTTGGATGGACGCGATTTGGAGTGAGTGAGCAGGATTTTGTGGGATCTAAATAGTATCATTGGAAGGGTCAACTTTTAGTCTTATATCCTGTTCTTTCCAGGACGGCCATTTCGTGTCTTCACGTTTTCGTCTCCGTTTTATCAAAGGAAAATGCCCTTAAAATATATCAGCCAGTCAATGCTCAAACAGCCGTTTCTGTGTTTTATCTTCTTAGTACAAATCTTCAAAGGTGGATTTCACAATTCAATCAACCTCACTTCTGCATTTACATTGGACCTTAAAGGGAAATTTCAATAGTTGAGGAAAAAGAAAGAGGAGATACATATGAACCTGAGATGACTAAGAGGGAATTGCGGCAGTCTTGTGATTCAGAAAGCTCGAGTTATCACAAATTTCAATTATGGGTTTGCACAAACTTTAATGGCCTGTCATCTTTTTTGCCAGCTTCAAACTTTATGATACTTGTATTTCTGCCCTAGATTGAATCTTGTAATATTACGGTTAAACCCACGACGGACCAAGTTCCTCACAGCATCAATCCCTTGTTCCAATGCTGCATCAATCTGTTAAATAGCAATTCACGGTAAGAAAGTTGAAGCAATGCCACGAAAGTTGCTTTATCTCAGGCATGATTAAGTGACGACAGCTTGACTAGAATGCAGCTTACAACTACAGTAAAATCAAGTTTAAAACATGAGAGTAAGTACTAGGCGATATAATAAAAGAAGCAACATACTTGCTGTCTCTCTGTGGAACTAAACTTCTGCAAGAGAAAAGCTTTCATGTCCATAGTGCCAGGACTATCCCCAATCCCTGCAAGGATGGAAATATATCCACAATTCTAAATTTCCAATATAGATAACACTTGCTGATGTTGAATAACAATGTTTTACGTCAAAAATAAGACAGGTATTAATGACCTACCTATACACAACCGAGGAAATCCACGGCAACCATCTAAATGATCAATCACACTCTTCACCCTGCACAAAGAGATGCAAAATAAAAATCTAGATCACTCTGAGATATGATTTCCACAATTGCAACAAACCAACAGATGCTCTTTGGAAGCGTCACAATGCAGGCTCTTCCAGTTAAATTGATACGTGTAGATCAAATGGGTAACATACTTCAATTCATCATAAAGAACTTGTAATTTAATAGAATACACACCTAAAAGTCCTTTTGGAGTATTGGTGGTGGAGACAAGAAAGATTTAATGCAATTATGACTGACTAGAAGCATAAATAACCTAAAGAACAAAATTGTTAGAATCATGATACTTAATTGCATTAATGTTTCTTGTCCTATTTAACATTAAACTGAGGCCCATTTTAATTAGCCAGCAGTTAACTTATATATGACATTACCCGATTGGAACTATTTTTATTTTCTTGTCACCTAAAAAACATATTTATGAGTTATATACTGAAATTCCTCGTTTCTTTATTTTGTTATGCTCTCTACCATAATCCTTCTTCTTTGTGCATCAACATCAAATTTCTCCTTTGTATGTGAATTTACGATGTGCGGCCATATCACTGTGATCATATCTACTTGACTTCTTGCTATAATTTTTGAAAGAGAAGAGTTAAAATTCTTGCACAAGTACAACAAATCAAATAACTGGTTCCTCTTACCCAAATGTTCATACGAAAATTCATGATGTAAACAAAAGAACACAGAAATATTTTCAAATCAGAAATGAAAACCAGAATGAAACTTTTGAAGCTTCAAATCTGAGGGAGGGAGATAGAGAGAGACAGAAACATCACTTGAGTGGCAGAAGCTAACTCAAGTAGAAAAAAGTTGTTAGATAACCATGTTTATACCACAGGATCTTGAACTAGTAAGATATCCAAGGTAAAGCATTCAGACAGAGAGGCAGGCGTACCCGTTATGATGGGCATGTCCACCTTTTTGTTGAAGTCTCAATATACCATTTGGTAAGTTCATGTCATCATAAACCTTCAGGTCAGGTGAAGAGTACATAGTCAAATACTAGAACAACATATAAAAGCAATTAACTAACAAAATGCACGAGGACACAAAGGAAAATACCAATAAAATGTGACGGAGAGGCACTTGATAATATGCAGCAAGAGGTCCAACCTTCACGGTATTATGAAAACAATAAAGCTTAGGATGAAATTGTTGAAGCGAGATAAGGTCAGAGAACCAACAGTACAACCATAAAAGATAAAAATTCAGGATAGGGGCCTCAAGTTGCAAAATCATATTGATGATTACAACAGATGAAATCATATATATTAATAAACGACATGAAAATCCATGCTCATTTAGAAACGGGTCTATTAATCAACTGGCTACTGCTTCACAGGTGCCATTAACTAGAATGTAAGGACTCTAAATACATTGCATACAGCAGATATAGCATGGTCCAAGGTAAAGACAGACCTACAATTTATCAATTTTTATCCATTCAAGCTCCGATACTAAAAAAAATAGATGCTCTACAATGCACTATATAGACATCAATCTTGCTTCACAAGTTTAGAAAATATCAACCGCTCACTTTCAGGAACTTAAATCCATGATAAAATATTCCATAAATCAAAGAGATGAACACCATCAGCTATCAAATTTTATATTTGATGAAGCATCGTAATACACATCAGTGACAAATCATTCCATGGGTTTAACCATGTAGACTAGAGAGAGGGACAAATTGATGGCAGGGAATATTCTGAGAAGTAGTAATAGAGCTCAATATAATTCCCTACCCTCTCCCTCTTCCTTTCATCCCACTAAACAAAGATTTAGTTTCCGAATTATTTGGACTATGTGATTTATGATTGTCATCATGGCAAACTATAAAATTTCCATTACAAAATGTAAAGCCCCTTTATAAGAGAAGACATGGAACTAACCGATTCACCACTGAAATTCATATATGCTTGAGGTTTTGCCAAGAGAATTGGCACCTCTCCAATGCAACCTGTACTGATTGGACCAAAATTTTGAATAAACAACCAGCTCAATACAGATGGAAAAACTTAGAAGGAAGAGAGGAAACAATGGATAAATAAATAAATATAAAGAGGAACAAAAGAATTAGTCAAGAATCAGTAAATGTCGTTCAACTTAACAACTTAACAACCTATTCCAATAAGAGCCTTTGACTGTATTGTGTTCAACACAACTCCTTCTCTCTGAGAAATTTTATCAATCATTTCAAATCCAACCTGGTGAAGATAATATTCCAAAATCATCAATCTAGGATGAAAAGTATTAAAGCCCATATATTGATATGTGCATTCAGTTACATTGTGCCTAGTGCCATAGTACTTATTTCCAGGGTTTCCCAATCCAACAATTAGCCAAGGAGTATACTCCACTTTAACTCCATTCCCAGTGTCAGGCAACGATGCATGCAGGCAAAACCTCTTTGAAGCATAGTTCCTTCGATGAAAACCAAAAGTTCTTGGCCGAGAAATGCTAATTTTTGGAGTAGTAAGTGCATACAACATTGAATCTACAACGAAGGTCAAACAGTTGGTTTAGTACCTAGGAACAGAGTAGATTAGTAACCATCTGAACAGGCAAGAAAGGAACTTTCCTTTGACGATTAAGAGTAATGAAGTCCCATTCCTATTCTAGTTTGCAGTATTCAAGTGCTTAGCCTACAATTTGCTGTTCCAAATTCCAAATCAAATGCAAATTTTGCTTTGGGAGTATTCTTGTAAACATGAAGAATGATTTAGTAAAAAAATAAGAAAAATCATATTCAGAACAGTAAGTTCTTCAATCAACCAACTACTGAGTTCAAGAATAGCATAACTATCGCAATGGATGAATAAATAGAATCATAATTCACTGCTCTTGAAAAGCTTAAAAAGCTGAATACATGAGAGCACAAGCATCAGCATGAATTGCTAAGAGAAAATGAAAAGCAGAAGTTAAACAAGAAACTTTAAAAAGGAAGAAGAGACCTGTTTTTTTTATTAAAGATAAAACAATGGCATAACCATAAAACTCGTAAAACCCAAAGAGTTAAACTGGTAAAATAATATTAAGTATCAATAGGAGATTACAAAAGGAGAAAAGAGAAGAACCCATAATTTGAACAGTAGAAACAAAATGAAATGTTAAGGAAATGAACATACTTTGACGTGCTTTAGGAGCTCTTTGAGTATAAGATGTGAGGAGGGACTACTGTGAAACAGCTAAAGTTTAAAGCTTTGGTTTGATATTTCGAAACTTTGTAAGAGATAGACGAAAATCAGTTCATTTTGGGTTTAAGGGTGGGCTTTCAAATGGTAATTTGGGCTTGGTATTAGAAATAAGACCAATTGCTTAAATGTCAATGGCTATCAAAGATGAAGTCGGATACCTACACTGGCCTGAGGTACCATGTAAATCAAGCATCTAGCTAATTGGATCAAGAAAAGACATTTACCCATATTGTTTCATTTATTAAAATCGCTTAATTATCTTCTCATCTTTTTTTAATAATCTACAAATTTTTGTACCTTTTTCTCTCAGTTATTTTTTGCAATTATGGGTATTATTGGTATCACTTTTTCCTTATCTGTAAGGTTCTTTTTAAAGTATGCATATTCGTAAGGCACAATTATGGTTTAACTTGTAGTTGCAGATTGAATCGTTAAAAGTTTTGTCGTTCATTTTTCCTATGCTCTGTGTTTGTGAGGTAGGAGTGTTAGTTGTCGTGGCTAGTGGAATATTTATAAATAAGTTAGAACTTGTTTGTATATAAGCAAAACTCAAGTATTCATTTTGTTTCATTACTGAAAATCATAAATAAAAAGAAAATCTTTTGTGCATTGATGATAAAGGAGCTTCTCGATGGAATTTAGTGTTGATTCTAATTTTGTTCATAGTATCAACTCCACTTCTTGAGGGAGTGAGGCTATTTTTCAATTTGATGAGGTATGAATCAATTGAAGTAATTTCAAATGGTGGAAAGTCAAGAAGTAGTGGAGAAAGAGGAGATGAGGACTCGATTCAATCTTAAAGTTGTGGCTATGTAGGTATGATGTTAGTTATTGCTCCTTTTAATTGGATTGAATTATAGATATTAATGTATAGCAACCAGAAATACTTTAGAGGCAAAATGCATGCTGTTATGAGAAATGAAGCTATGCCGAAGGTAGAAACTACCAACCCATAATGAGCAAAAACGAAGTTGTCTAAGTGTAACACTAAAATTTTTTCGTAAATGATGTAGTTTCATCTCTTTCTAATCCTTCTGACAATGTTTTTTTATGGCAGTCGATGAAAGGCCCATAGGTATACATCATGTAACAACCCGAAAAGCAATTTAGAATTCAGTAATGAAATTATTCTTCCTTTCTTGTCCTCTTATTCTCTCTTCTTTTGTAACGACCTTCCCTATATTAATACACACATTGTCATTTTTTACGTAATAACTTGGTATTAGATCAAGCAACTCTCGAAGCATAATAATGGAAAAAGGAACATGGGTGATAGAACTTCAAAGGATTAAGAAGAATTTGAAAACCTCACTTAAGAACTAAGACTAAAATGAGAAACTATTAGTAAAAAATCAAGGCAAAACAGAGAGAAAAGAAAAAGAGCTTTAGGAGTTGAAAACAATTTTTGATTAGCTCATGTAAACAATGGGTGGAGCAACGAAGTAAGGCTTACTTGGGATGGAGCTAATAGCACTGCCTAGAGGAATCTAGGAAGGAAATGTACATAACCCAAATGAGATTTAGCAAGGTTGACTTTTCAACTTTTGAGGGGAGTGGAGTGAAGAGTTGGCTATATAAGTGCAAACAAATTTTTGGGTTAGACCATATCCCGAATGAGAAGATAGATGGGATCATAATAATGTACTTAGAAGGGGAGTCACATGAATGGTATCAAATTATCACGAAGAAACGAACCTAGAAAGAACTAACAAATTGGGAGGAGTTGACTGATGTGATCAAACAAAGAATTGAGGAGATTTTTGAAGATCCAATGGGTGATTTCAAGGAACTTAAGTAAGAGCATTTGGTGCAGGATTACTTCGTCAGGTTTGACAGATACTTCAATAAACTCACATTATCAAAGGAGTACTTAATCAGATTATTCTTAAGGGGTATAAAGCCAGAGTTAAAGGTCACCATCAAACTCCTAGAACCTCACACTCTTTAATAACCTTACTCATTAGTGATGAAACATGAAGTGGTATTAGTGGTCCATTCTCTGTCCTTACCAATGAAGGGAAACTTCCAAACTGGCTACCAGTCCAAAGCGAGTAGCAACCTAAGCGCTAAAGGAGGACTCCTGGTGACTTTGGGCCTCAAAACCAAGCTCGATAAAGATATCTTACCTACTGTAGGAACCCAAGGAGCCACAACGAGAGGTAGCCCAACCCGAAGTCTGGCTTCATAACAAAGAAGTTGATTATTAGAGGACCAAGGGACTATGCCTCTTATGCAACAAGTGATACTTCCTGGACTATAAATGTATGAGAAAATAACTTCAATTATATATGATCAAGGGAGAAGAGGAAATTATGGAAGAACTAGGGCATCCTAATATTTCCTTTTAGGCAATGATAGGCAGGACAAATGAAAAAAAATATAAGTTGATTTAGGTGATAGGTTACCACATATGAAAACTCACACTTGTGCTAATAGACCACGAGAGTACTCATAACTTCTTAGATGAGGTTGTAGATAGAAGGAATTAAAATCAATTGGAGAACATTATTGGGATCTATATTATTGTGGGAGATGGTCTTGTATTAAGTTTTCATCAAAGATATAAAGGATTCATATTAAGCATATTAGGGTCTCCTTTGTAATATAAGCCTTGGTAATTTTACTAGGGAGTTGCAATTTTGTCATGGGGGTGCAGCGGTTGGTTACCGTTAATGACATCTTTTCTAACTTCAAAACTTAGACCATGAGGTTTACTTGAGAGGGATGATTGGTTACCCTGACAAGTAAAGAGAGGCCAAGGATGAAGATAGTATCAAGCAAAAGGTTAAACAAGATGATTAAAGAGGTTTAGGTAGGGGGATTATATATGATATAATTAACCAAACTTATAGAACATCAACTATAACAATTGAACTTGGAAAAATAGGTTATACCTAGACAGGCTTTAAAAATTGCTGGTAGAGTTCAAATTGTTGTTTTAGGAACTATAATAACTTCCCCCAAAAAGAACCTAAGTCTATATGATCAAACTCAAGGAAGGAGTGAATTCAATTAACAATTGATCCTAATATTACTTAGGGGAGTAGAAGGATTTTATTGAAAGAGCGATACTAAAATTATTTTAATAAAGTTTCATACAATATATTTTGAGCCCTTATGTGTCACTGGTAATATTGATGATGAAGATGGACAACTCTTGGCAGATGTGCATCGACTATCAGAAGTTAAATAAGCACACTATAAGGGATAAGTTTCCTATTCTCCTTATCAAAGAGCTGTTTGACAAACTACATAAATTCAGTTGGTACTCTAAGTTAGATTTGAAATCTGATTATCATTGGATTCAAATGTATGGGAAGAAATAACTAAAATGACTTTCAGATGAAAAATATCACAAGCTTCTTGTAATTCTCTTTGGGTTAATAAATGTGTCATCAATCTTTCAAAGCTTAATGAACATGATATTTTGACCATTTCTCGGAAGATTCATACTTGTCTTCTTTGACAACATCCTTGTTTAAAAAAACAACCTTCACCAAGATGTGTATCACCTAAGAGAATCCCTTTAAATAATTTAAGCTTATAAATTGTATTTGAACAAGAACAAATGCATATTTAGAGCGAGGCAATTAGAGTACCTCAGATAGTCAATTTTCGAGAAAAAGGTAGCTATAAATGATAAGAAGGCGGCAACAGTTTGGAATTAGTAGATATTTAAGAAGCTTCGAGGATTCCTTATGCTTAAGTGTTATTACAAATATTGTATTCAAAATTATGATTAGATGGCCCGACCCCTGAATGAGTTACTTAAGACTTAAATGATAAGCGAATAAGCTTAGGGGACAAGAAACAATGGGCCTTTGAATGGTTAAAAGAGGCCCTCACTTTAGTTACGATCCTACCCTACCTGAATTCTCTATGCCCTTTTTCCTTAAAGTCGACACATGCAAAATCGATATCAGGGTTGAGTTGTAATAAGATAAACATTCGATTGGATATCTAAGAAAGATGTTAGCGGATAAACACCTAAGGCTATCCACGTATAAAAGGAATCCTTAGTGTTTGGCAAGGTGATTAAATAGTGGCAACACTGCTTGGTGGTAGGAGATTTCAGGTTCAAACTGATAATAGGAGTCTTAAATTGCTGCTGGAGCAATGGATTTCCACTCCTTTTCAATAGATATGGCATCTGAAGCTTTTTGGCTATGACTTTGATATAGTATACAAAATTAGAAAGGAGAATTAGAAGGCAGATGCATTATTAAGAATGACCAGTATTGAGCTCCTCGCTTTAATTGTATCATAGGTTTATACTGAATTATTAGGAGAAATGAAAAATAACAAGGAAATAGATACTATTATTCAAGACATCATTTGATGCATTGAGGAAGGGACCCTCAACTTAGGTAATTATGAATGGAGGGAAGGCTTACTATATTAGAAAGGGAGAATAGTCATTGGATTTGATCAGTAACTATGCAAGAAATTGATTTCCTTAAGGTACGATGACCCACAAGGAGGTCATTTAGGGTAACAAAAACAATGATGAGATTGCAAAATGTCTTTTATTGGAAGGGTAGGGGTAATTAAAATGTGCATCACTTGCTAAAGGAATAAGCATGAAAATGTGCAGTACCCTGGGATGTTACAACAATTGCCTATATTGGAGAGTTATTGGGAGGATATTAATATGGATTTTTTGGAAGGGATTTTGCCCTCATGAGGAAGAATAGGAGTGATGGTGATGGTTGATGGTTGATGGGCTCAGTAAGTATGGCCATTTCATACTTACTAACTGTGAAAAATGTGGCTAAGCTATTGCTTGCTTATGTTTTTAAATTACATGTATTTAGAGAGTATTATTAGTGAAAATATCCCATTTTTTGGAGTAAATTTTGAAGGGAGTTCTTCAAGTTATAGGGGTTCAGTCTCAGTTCTCTATTGGGGTACCATCCTCAATCTGATGGACAAATTGAATCCATGAATCGTATATTAGAGACTTACCTGTAGTGTTTCTATAGTGAGACCTCGACGAGATGGTGGAGTGGATCTCATTGGTTGAATGGTGTTATAACACCATATTCCACCCTACCACTAACTCAACACTATTTGAACTGCTATATGGATATCCTCCTTTGATATACGTACCATATCTTATGAGAGACTCCTAAAGTCTAACGGTTGATTAAATAATAAAGGACAGAGAAATAGCACTAGCTTTAATAAAATTCCACCTTAAAAAAGCCCAAACCAAATGAAGCAATAAGCGGATCATAAAAAGATCAATCAAGAATTTGAAGTAGGAGATCTAATGTTTCTCAAACTCTAATTGTACCTACAACACTCCCTATACAGAAGGAGCTATCATTTATTATCCCCTCTATATTATGACCCATACCCAATTATGGTATGAATAGGGTGTGTCACCTACAATCTAACCTTGTTAGAATGGTCTGACATTCATCCAACTTTCTATGCATCACAATTATAGGAATGTGTCACTGAAGGAACATTTACCTCTATAGATTTACCCTCGATAGTACCTCAAATTAATAAACACCTAGAGGCCATTTTTGATCATAAAATGGTGAAGCATCATATTTGTCCTGTGACGTAAGTTCTGGTACAATAGTCTAGTCGCTCGTTAGAGGAGGCAATGTAAGAACCCTTGTTCAAACTACAAAAATGTTACCTTTATGCCATTCTTGTGAACAAGGTTCCTAGAGCCATACAAAAGGCAAAACTTGCAACCTATAACTAATAAAAATGAAGTTGTCTAAGAGTAACACTAAAATTTTCGTAAACTATGTAGTTTCATATCTTTATAATTATTTCCAACAATTTTATACTTGGTAGTCGATGAAAGGCCCATGGGTCCATATCATGTGACTCAATAAGACATATAAAATTCATTAATGAAATTGTCCTTCCTTTCTTGTCCTCTCATTCTCTCTTCTTTTATAACAGCCTTCCTTGCATTCTTACGCATATTGTCATTTTGAACATAATATAGGTTAGATTATGTTGATGGTACAATTAAGGTACTATATAAGCCTTATGGAATTTGGCAATAAACTGATTATAATATGAATTCGTGGATCCTTAATTCAATTTTAAAGAGTTTAGTAGAAGCTTTCATGTATACATCAAGCTTGAAGGAGCTACATAATTCGATTCAAGATAAGTTTGGGTAAAGTAATGGGCTAACTTTAGAGACAAGTAGCCTTTTTATCTCAAGGGAGTTTTACTATATCATTTTATTAAATAACACAATTGTAATGTTATAAAGAAAATGGAGGAAACTGTAAATTGAAATTCAACATAGTTTTATTAAATAAGTGAAAATGTAGAATATGGGAAATAAGAAGGATGTAAGGAAATTAAAGAATAAAAAAGATAAAGGGGGCATTGTAAGCATTGTAATTAAGTTGGTCATTTGAAGGAAAATTGCTTTAGATTAGTTGGCTATCCTAATTAGCATTAATAAAACAAAAATAATACTCAAAGGAATTAATAACTTGCATAAGAAGTGAATGTCAATGAGGAGGAGATTAATACAACTTTTGATGAGGAAGAAAGGAGTGAAGATTTTAAGTACAACGAGTTTGAGTAACAAAGTAGATGAGCTGATGATAATGATTAAAGGAAAATGAGTATCACAACAACTCAATGGCAGGGACAATACAATTAACTTTGCAGGTAAACTGAATTCCAAAACTACCTCTTATGCTAGCATTGTAGGTACTAGTTCTTGGACTATAAATATAAGAGCTATATACCATATGAATCTAGATAAATCCTCTTAAGCTAGCCTTTCTTTCCTTTCAAAGCCTTTGATAGTGTATTTACCAGATGGAACCACTAATAACGTATATTAGACAATATTTTTTTTATCTTGCTTTAAAACTCATTACTAAATGACATGTTTTCTATTCCTTCCTTCATATTCAATTTGTTATCAATTAGCAAATTGATAAGAGACCAAACATAACCTTATCTTTCTATATTGATTTATGTTTATTTTATGACCTTAAGATTGAGATGGTACCGGAGGTTGGAAAGGAAGAACAAGATTTATAAAAGGTTATTGAAGAAGGTTTTGATTTTACCTTTATAACCATATTCTTAGCATTCAATTATAAGACCTGAAGCTTGTTTCATTATATCCTAACTATTAGAATTTTTAATATGGGTAGATTGTAGAGCCCATTAACAAGAATTAAGCTTGAGTTAACCATTTCTAAAATGACTAGAATTAGTTATTTGGATAGTTTACCCTCACGACTTACAAACCCTTTGACATTTTCATGTTTAGTCAATATAAGATACTTTAACACTCCTCATCAAGTGCAACTAGGATTGGACATTCAGTTGTCACTTGAAATAAATGCAAGTGTACTAGGATGTTGGGACTGGACATTCAGACAGACAATTGAAAAATTAATAATCTGGACCAAACCTGCTCTGGTACTATATTAAGAGAAGGTGTTTGTGGTCTGAGAACTTTATTTTGCATTACTTTCATCATCACTATATATACATGTTTACAGCAAAGGTAACGATAAAAAATAGGAAAGATCCTAACTATAATTTTTGTGATATCAACTATATACAAAATATGCAAAAGATACATTTCTTCTTGATTCTGTCGACTTCCTCAATCTTTGAAGTAATAACGTAGATTTTATTACTCCCCCTTAAGTTGGAGCATGGAGGTTCGTAACACCCAACTTGAATAGAATTGAATGGAAAGCATCATTGTCAATTGATTTAGTAAAAATTTCTGCCAAATGTTTTTTTGAAGGAACAAAACCTTTGTGAAGCAATCCTTCTTGAATCTTATTGTGAATGAAGTGACAATCTATCTCGATATGCTTCGTCCGCTCATGAAAGACTAGATTTGCCGCAATATGAAGGGCAACCTTGTTGTTGCAAAATAATGTCATTGGTTGATTGTTAATACACCAAGAGCTCACAACAAATACTTGAGCCATTGTAACTCACAAACTGCTCTTGCTATGGACCTAAATTCAGCTTCTGCAAACAATCGAGAGACAACAACTTATTTCTTGATTTTCCTTAATATATGAGATGAGCCAAGAAAGGTACAAAATCCAGTGGTGGAGGGTCTCGACAATGGACAACTGGCCCAATCTGAATCACAATAAGCTGTGATATAAAGGGAAGAATGTGATGAAGGTAGAATGCCTTGTCCAGGTATCCCTTTTAGATAAGAAAGCAAGTGAAAAACTACATCAAGATGTGGCTTCCGAGGTTCATACATAAACTGGCTAAGAATATGGATTGAATTCACAATATATGGCCTTATGATGGTTAGATAAATCAAATGACCAATCAACTGTCAATACATAGATAAATCACTAAACAGGGCCCCGTTAGTGTTGTCAACTTAGGTGTTGTTCCATTGGAGTATCAGTAACCCTTGCTCCTAATAGATCAACGTCATCGAGGATATCTAATGTATATTTTCGTTGCAATAAAATCTTTGATATGAAATTGAGCATCCAGATACGACTTTAGTGTTCGAATTATGTTGTTGTCATTTCCAGTAAGGATGACATCTTCAAAATAAACTAGAATGAATGTTTGAGAGGTACCTTGGATTAAAAAAAAGGAATAATATGATCGTGATTGTAAGCATCCCACATCTAGTAATGCTTTAGAGAATTTTTGGAACCAGTTACGTTTAACTTGTTTCAGTCCATAAAGCAACTTATTTAACTTACAAACTTGGTTCTTCCCCTGTCATGAAAAACTAGGTGGAATTTTCATATAAACTTTTTCTTGGAGATCTCCATGTAAAAAGGCACTATTAACGTCTAACTGATGAACATCCCATTCGTGAGTAGTTGCAATGGTAAAAATACATAGAACGGTAACAAGTTTTGCCACGAGGGCAAACATCTCATGATAGTCAATTCCTTCTTTTTGTGTGTAGCCTCTAGCAATAAGCCTTGCTTTGTACCTCTCGATTGAATCGTCAGCTTTGTACTTAATCTTGTACACCCACTTGCAACCCACATGGTTCTTACCAGGTGGGAGAGCAGTAATAGTCTAGGTATCATTAGCTTCAAGTTCTTTGATTTCTTTCTCCATTGCTTCTTGCCATTGGGGTGATTTAATAGCTTGGGAATTTTTTTTTGGTTTTGGAACAGATGTAATAGAAGCTAGAAAGGCATGATGTGAGTCTGAAAATTATTTTTATGATAAGTAATGGGATAAGGAAAATTTGTACCTGAAGAAGATGTCACCGAAGATGGAGTAGGTTTGAGCTTGTCTATGGAGGCCATAATATTTAAACAATGATATGCATCCAAGTAGCGTGGTTCTTTTGTTTCTCAATTTGAGCAACAAGGAGGGATAATAAGAGGTTGAATTTGAGCTTGAGGAGATGCAGTAGGTGGCTCATTTTGTGAGTTAGGAAGGATTTGAGTGTTTAACTTATTTAGAGTCTTTGTGATCAATTCTTATGCAGGTAAGGGCAAAACTTGATCAATGTTGACTTTTGGGTTTTGTTATCTATGGAAAGGAAAAATTGTCTTAATGAAGCAAACATCACCACTTGTGAAAAATTTCTTTATTGCAAGGTCACATATACGATAACCTTTTTTGCTAATTGGATAACCAACAAAGACACCAGAAATGGATCACGAATCAAATTTATCCCCTTTATGCACATTATAAGTGAAACAAAGACAAGCAAAAACTTTAAGATGGTCATAGTTGGGCCTTGTTTAGAAGAGGAGCTCATATGGAGAACGATTATGTAAAAGTGGGCTAGGAGTGAGATTAATAAGGTAAGTAGTAGTTAAGACACATAAGCCCCAGAATTTAAGTGGTAGGTGAGCCAAGAATTGTAAGGCCCTTGCAACTTCAAGCAGATGTTGAAGTTTCCTTTCGACAACCCCATTTTGTTATAGTGTGTAGACACAACTAGTTTCATGGATAATTCCCTTATGGGAAAAGAATTCTTTGAGTCCGTGGTTAAGAAACTCAAGGCCATTATCACTTCTTATACGCTTGACAGGATGATTATATTGTGTTTGAGAAAGGGAAATAAAGTACTTTATGTGACTTTGTGTCTCATATTTGTGACACATTAAATAGACCCAAATAGTTCGAGAAAAGTCATTGACCAGGGTGACAAAGTAATGAGCATCACAATGAGACTCAGTATTATAAGGTCCCCAAATATCAACTTGAACAAGTTCATAAAATATAACATATTTTTTAAACTTAATGAAAAAGGTAATCTAGTTTGTTTAGCAATAGGGCACACATGACATAGACAACTTTTTGTAGTAATATTAGGAGTGAATTTTGATAATTTGGACATTATAGAGCTTGAAGGATGGCCTAATTGCCAATGCTAAAGGTCGAACGGTGGATTTGAAGCAGAGAATGCAGCCACTTGATCTATATCTAGCTAAAAAATGTAGAGGCCTCATTGCTCCTTTCCCAAACCAATCTTCATTTTCATTGATAAGTCTTGCATAACATATCTGTTAGGGTAGAATGTAACAACAAAATTTAGGGTCTTGGTCAACTTACTAATAGACAAAAGGTTGTGTTGAAAGATTGGGATATAGAGGACATCATCAACATGTAATGAGGAATTTAATTTGGCTTTTCCGCTGTGCGTAATGGTGACTTGGTCCCCATTTGGAAGAGAAACTTTATGGGGTGATTTCAATAGTTTTGGAGATGTTAAAGATGATAACTTTAAGGTCGTATGGTCGGTGGCACCACTATCAGTCACCTATATTTTAGAGAAAATGCATAAACAAGCAAGAAGCTTACTTGCCAGATTTGACGAGTGTTCAGATGTACTTGGAGAAATCAGTGCTAAGAGCTTCGCACACTGTTCAGGTGTAAATGACATTGGCACTTGCGTATAGTTGTTGCTTGAAGCACTTTCAGTTCCCGGGAATTGTAAATCAAGAGCATTTGCGACATGTGAAGTACCATGACTTTGTTTCCTTGAGAAAGAATTACCATTGCCAAAATTTCCATGTCCCCTTGTATTTTGCTGTTGCTTATTTTTTAATTTGCTACAGTCTTTAATCACATGATTGTCCTTTTTGCAATATCGACAGAATAAAGGGATTGCAGAGTCTCCAATTGGTTTTGAGCTCCTGGTTGCAGTAAACGTTGAGCCTTTTAAAGAATTCCTTGTGATTTCATGGAGGGACCGCTGACGTTCTTCTTAGAGGATAAGACTGTATGCCTTACCAATTAAGGGTAATGGATCCATGAGAATTTGGCTTTGGAGGGCAACATAAGAGTCATTCAAGCCCATCAGAAATTGCATTAAGCATTGTTGATGTTCTGATTTAGATGTAGACTTCGATACATCATATGTAAATAGTTCAACCTTTGATAGATCTGCCAATTCATCCCATAAAGACTCAAGTTTTTCACAGTAAATAGCAATATAAGTTGTACCTTATTGGATGAGAGCAATATCATGAGTTAACTCGAAAATTCACAGCCCATTGCTTTGTAAGAAACGCTCTGCCAAATTAGTTCATATGTCGCGAGAAATTGAGTAGTGGAGCACACTGTCTAAAATCTCCCTAGAAATTACATTAAGAATCTATGATAATAGAGGATACATTTAAGACGTGATTGGTGGTTGTGGTAGAGACCCATCAGCGAAACCTAACTTATTTTTGGCATTCAGTGTCATCTTTATTGAACAGGTCCGCATATAGTAATTGTTTCTAGTTAGTGGCTTCAAGACGAGCAGTGCATTAAGATTATCTGAATGATGTATGGTGTCAGGTGAGGGAGAACCATCCACCAAGTCACCAGAACCATCTACCTTTGACATAGTAGTAGAAAAAACTTGTGGGAATTGACGCTAAAATTTGTTGGAACCTTTTGGAAAAAGGTATATAAGAATTTATGGCAACAAAAACAAAAGGGGGGGGGGGACTGAAGTGGAGAATAAGTGGATAGTTTACCCTTACCACTTACAAACCCTTTAACATTTTCATGTTTAGTCAATATGGGATACTTTAACACTCCCCTTCAAGTACAACTGAGACTGGACATCCAGTTGTCACTTAAAATAAGCGCAAATGTAACTAGACCGGGTCGTTGGGACTGGACTTCTAGACACACAATCGAGAAATTAATAATCCAAACCAAACCTGCTCTAATATCATATTAAGAGAAGGTATTTATGGGCTGTGAACTTTATTTTGCATTACTTTCATCATCAGTATATATATATGTTTACAATAAAGGTAACGACAAAAAATAGGAAAGATCCTAACTATAATTTCCGTGATGTTAACTACATACAAAATATGCAAAAGATACATTCCTTCTTGATCCTATTGACTTCCATAATCTTTATAGTAATGACGTAAATTTTATGACTAACCCACTAAGATGAATAAAGCAACTAAGAATGGAATGAATATTCTGTAATTAAGAATACGTGTCTTTTTGTTATTTTTAATGCTGTTAATGATTTAGAAATTCAATACTAGGATATATGTCCTATGTTAGAATTTAACATGTTTTTTGAAGATTGTTTTGAATAATAAAAGATTGTGCCATATTTTTCCTCTCATAAAACAAACCAATCTAATTTTTCAAAATGGTATTTCTAAAACCCTTTAAATGCTTTGATTTACTTCACATTGATTCGTGGGACCTTATGGCTTATTTACTTACCATTGTGGATGATAACAGTAGAGCAACTTGAACTTAAATGTTGTATGAAAAGAGCCCAACCTTTCCTTTTTAAAGAAGTTTGTTCTATGTGTTAAAAATGAGTTTGATTCCAGAATTTAAAGCATAAGAATAGATAATGGAAATGTTATGAACAAAGTTTGCATATAATTTTTAAGAAACAAAGGTAATTGTGTTACACACTTTAACAAAATGAAAAGGAAAGGCAGAAAGGAAATATAGAAATTGATGAATATGACTAGGGCTTTACTAATTGAGTTTAAATTGCTCAAATTTTTTGGTCAGATGATGTTATTATAGCCACTTACATAATAAACAAAATTCTTAAAAAAGGTTCTCAATTGGAAAAAACATTTTGAGTTTTGACAAAAAAGTTTCAAATTATAAACATCTAAAAGTTATTGGATGTTTTCATTTGCTGTAAAAGTACACAACATTTCAAAATTTTGATTTTAAATCTATCAAGTGTGGTTTGTGGATTATCCAACTAATTACAAGGGTAACAAAGTTTATTATCCTTTAATCAAAAGGATGATTGTAGCATTTTAGGAGAGATAGTTAAAAGGAGAATACGGTTGTAGTTATTCTCTTTATCCAATTATGCATTTATAATTAATTAAAATTTTAAAATATGCAAATAAAAAAATGATAGTTATCAATCTAATATAGAATATTTCACTGTCCTCTTGAATTTATTCCTAAATAACATGTGAATGCTTGTTAACACTCTCCTTTAAGATAGTGTGTGGACATCTCTTATACTCATCTTGTATACACAAAAAATGAAACGATCCTTAGGTAACATATATGCTAACTAATTTTTTGAACTTGTAACTGATTTTAAAGTTTTGCCCATTCAATTTTTCCTTGATAAAGAATTGATCAATCTTAATGTATTTGGTACATTCATACTGTATTGAATCACGACCAATGGTAGTAGTAGCCTTATTATCACAATATATCAGTAATAATTTATGTTTGAGAAGAAGATCTTACATTAGCCTTTTAATATGTAAGAGGTCACAAACTCTTTGTGACACAATTTTGAATTCTGCTTACACTTGATTGAGTAACTACATCTTATTTTCTACCTTTTTAAGTAATCATATTCCTACCAATAAAAGAAAAACATCCTAATGATTGTCACTGAAGGATCCTGCTCAGTCAACATCTATAAATGTTTCAATTCTCAAATGATCATTATTTGGAAAAAAATGTCATTTTCTTAGATTGGACTTTAGATATCATACGATCATAAACACATCATAGATAGTATGCAAGCTATACATAAATTAATTCGCAACATATAGAAGAGGGCATTTATGAGAGAGATAAATTAATCTTCCAACCAACATTTGATACTAACCAATATCAATAGATTCCTAAACAACCACTCTCATTTTATGATTAGCCTCAATTGAATTATTGACAAGTTCAAACCCTAATATCCTTATCTCTTTCAGCAAATCAAATGTATATTTTCATTGAGAAATAATATTCCTTTATTTTACCTAAAAACTTATATTATAAGGAAATATTTTAGTTTTCCTAAGTTTTTAATTTTAAACTTAGTAGGTAAATATTTTTTGACTCAGACTATTTCTTTATGGTTTTATCACAAATATATATATTAAAATATACAAATAGAACATTGATCTTATCGTTAATATGTTTAATGAATATAATGTGTTGTGCATCACTTTATTTGTAATAAAATTGACCATAACTCTCTACATCTTCTAAATTAATTGTATGGTGATTGCTCAAATTATATAGAGCTTTTTTAAAGTGATATACCTTTCCTTCAGTTTTTTGATTAGCAAAGTTGAAAGAATGTCCATGTACACTTGTTATTCTATTCCACCATGTACAAAAGCATTTTAAACATCAAATTACTAAAGATCCTATCCAACATCGGTGGAATATGATAAAAGAGTCCTTATTGGATCATCTTGGCCATATGTGCAAATGTTTCATTGTAATCTATTTCATATGTTTGAGTGAAATGTTTTACTACAAATCGATCCTTTAGTCTTTCAATTGAGCCATTTGCCTTATATTTTATAGTGATAACTCCTTTACATCCTACAATTTTTTTCAAAGGTAGATTATTAAGCTTTTAAATTCCAATTTTGGCTAAGTTTTAATCTCTTTAAATATATTATTTTTCCACTTAGGATCATTAATAAATTCTATCTATTCCCATAGTCTAGGCATATAATGCAAGGAAGATAGGAAAATCATATATGTAAGAGATTGCGAGTTATAAGAGACAAATATAGAGACAAAATATGAATTATGATAATATGTATCCGATCAAAACTATATTAAAGATCATTAGACAACTGCACATATAATTTTTTTTGAAAATAAAAAGAATTTTATAAAAATTACGAGAAGGAGATACACGGTTTTACTCCAACAATTAAAGCAAAAGCAAGACGACACTGTGGGAACATGAAAATCCAATCAAACGACAGCGTACATTAGGGTAATAAGCATTGTCTTTGTTTGGTAGCTTTAAGTGGTATCGAAATATCCTATCCTCGCAATCAAAGTATCGTAAGCTTCCAAATTAGGGCATCAGATGGTTGCTTCATCTTCAAGAGCGTTGTTCTCTCCTCCTAGAATAACATCAGATGGTGAGGGTCTCTTAGCGGTCTGGTAGTTGCTACGACACTGGCTCAGTCGATTAGGTATTTTAATTTCTTCGTAGTATTGTGTGTTTTCTGCTTCGCTTTCATACCTGTGAATATCTTTCGACCATAGCTTCTATTTAGACATTCAGTGAATGTAGGATGTTTGTGTTGCATGTTTGATTGAGATTGCGAAGTAGAATGAGTTCTCTGATTTCATAGAGGATCTCAGAAGCGAGGACCTCTTTGGGCGTGTTGGTTCCTCCAAACTATCTGAGATTTCTCTGCTTCCATAGTCAATAAAAACAGAGACCTAAGGATATAACTCGTATCTGTCTGCTAGTGCCTGGAGGAATTGTAGGGTATATGAATTTTTTTATCACCACTGAGATAGTGTTCCCTGGGTTTAGCCATAAGCATCTGTTAGTTATAGATTTTCGTAAATATCTGTTATAAAGGCATGTGAAGAAGAGATGATCTCTTGTTTCCACATGGATCTTGCATAGTGCACAAGTTATGTCCATTTTCAGATAGTGAATTCTATCAACAGTGTTCAGCCTATTTAGGACTGCTAGCCATAGTATGAAAGAAGTCCTTAGGGTTAATACCTTGCTCTAAACAATGTTGCGCCATTCCATCTTTTGTTTCCTGCTTCTAAGGAGATCTTTCATAGCTTTGTTTGTGAGTCTAAGGATGGGTTGGGAATACCAGTAAAAGGTGTCCTGAGAATTAGGTTAGGGAAGGTATAAAGGTTGAAGATGTCTTAGGTTTCAAGGGAAGTTCTAGTTGCCATATGTGATCATTTGGCTAAGTTTAAGTTTGAGTGAGGCTGTTTGTGGACTGTTTAGAATGTCATAGTGTTGAATGAGAGGTCCTCCACTAGTCTAGTTGTCATACTAGACATAAGTCAAGTTTTCATTTCCAATTTTACAAGAAACTCCTTCTCAGATTTTGTCCCTTAATTTTAGAATCTGATTGAGAAAATGAGAGTATGAGACGGATTCCTTAATGCTTCATAGACTTCTATCCTTGAGGAAATACGAGTGTAGCCATTTGACCCAAAGAGAGTTTTTATCCATAAGGATCCACTATAGTCTTTTCAAGATTAGGGCTTGATTTGTGGTTTTGATGGGAGTTATGTTTAACCCTCCTTCATCCTTAGGAGAGCAGATATCTGCCCATTTCACTTTAGCCGAACCTTTGATCCCATTTAGGTGATTCCATAGGAAGTTCTTGAGAATTCTTTCAATGTATTTGATGATACCTTGTGAGAGGAAGATGTGAGAGCTCCGGTAAATGTGGAGGGAGTTTAGCACCAATTTGATGAGTTAAACCTTTCCTACATATGACAAATACTTGTTAACCCACAAACTGATTCTTCCCTATATTTTCTTTGGTAGTAGGATGCATTCTGCATATGAGAGTCTTTTAGTAGAGATAGGTAGTCCAAGATATAGAAGAGGTGTCTCTTTAAGAACCATTCCAGTAGATTGAGATATGTAAGGCCCCAAATTAATAGTTTTTTAAAAAGTGGCCCTTTGTTGGAATGAATTGTAGTCTAGAGAAGTTTTTGAATTTGATAAGTGCTGCCATATAACTTTGTATGGAGTCCATCGAGGCCAAGCAAAATAAAAGTAGATCATCTGCAAAGTATAGGTTAGTCAACTTGATTTCTTGCATTTACATGGTATCTTAATTTTGTGTTTTTTTAGGACTTCATGCTTGATAAGGGACTTAAGAGTCTCTATACAAAGGATGAATAGGTAAGGGGACAGGTGGTCCCCTTATCTAAGTCCCCTAGCTACCTTAAATAGCAAGGTAGGAGTGTCATTGATTAGGATAGACAAGGAGGAGGTTGGGATACACTCTTTGATCCATTTTATAAACACCATTGGAAATCCGTAAGTCATCATTAGAGTCCATAGGAAATCCAAGCTCACACTTTCAAAAGCTTTGTGGAAATTAACCTTGAATGTGCAATTTGGAGAGTAATTTGATATGGACTAGCCTTTTAGAAGCTCTTGTACAATTCAAATGTTGTCTCCTATATGTCTGTCTTACATAAAAGCACCTTGGTTGTCACTGATTAGCAGAGCTAGGTTTTTTTCCATTCTTGAGGCAAGTATCTTGGATATGATCTTGTAGAGGAAATTAGTACATGCAATAGGTCTAAATTCTCCAAAATGTGTAGGATTGGAGCATTTGGGAATCAAACATATAAAGGTTATGTTAATCTTTTTAAGTAGGCCCCCATTGGACAAGAATTCCTTGATTGCCTCTATAACAAACGGACCTATCTCCCTCCAAGCCTTCTGGAAGAAGTATCCATTTACACCATCAAGGCCAGGAGTTTTGGAGCCATCCATGGCAAAAACTGTAGCTTCTATCTCTGAACTTTCAATTGGTTTTATAAGGAGTTCCACATCTGCTGTTATGATTTATTTAAGGGATAGGATCTAAGCTCACCTAAAGTAGCATTTAAAGAGTTGTGAGTTCCTAATAGGTCTTTAAAGAACCTTATTGCCTCCTCTTGAATATCTTGTTGTGTTTGTAGATTAGCACCCTCTTTGGAAATTATAAAAGGAAATTTGTTGCTATTTTTCCTTGTAAGAATGGAGTTGAAAAAGAATCTAGTACAATTGTCACCATCTTTTAGCCAATATACTCTAGCTCTTTGCTGTAAGAGAGAGTTCTAGTAATGAGTAGCATTCAAGAATTGTGATAACACATTCCTTTCTCTATCAAGTAGAGACGAATCGATAGGATATACTGTAAGCTTTGCTTGGATATCTTGAAGTTCCATTCTGTACTCTGTAGGAGTTTATTAAGGAAGTGGTAGGCCTTTGTAGAGAATTTAGGATCTTTATTTACTGTTTGATAATTTTCAGTTTTTGGACACAATAAAACTGCTTAGTTCGTTGACAATTATATACTGCACCTCTTATGTATGCCTCCACAAACCCTGGAACATGCACTAAGAAATTGTTGAATCTGAAGGGATAATGCTTGCTAACTTTTTGGAATAAGTTATCCACTATAAGGGGTATGATTCGAGAAGAGGGGGTCTTTGAACGTAGTAAGGCTGTCCAGGAAGGTTCTAAGACAAATATCATTTACTAGTGCTCTATCCAACTTTTTCCTGATGTGCTAAGCAAAATTTTGCTTATTGGACAAGGTAAAAGCATGATTGCTACACTTAAGATCTGTCACCTCTAGCTCCTCCACTGTATCTTTCAACTCAACTGAATAATTCTTTAGGAAGCAGTTTCCTTATGCCTCTAAGGGGTATAATATGGAGTTAAAATCTCCGCATATTAGTAAAGGATTAAAGACAGTGTTGTTGAATGAATTCAGGTTGTTCTATAGATCTCTTCTTTGGAATCGGAAGTTGTTTGGATAGATGAAAGAGATGTCTATCTTGATGTGCTTCTGTAAGAAGAATATTTCCAAATGCATGACTTATTCATTTGAGTCTAATACATACACCTTTATTTCATCCTCCCTGTAGCATATTATAATCTGTCTAATGCATGATGTTGATGATTGGTAATCACGTTCCAGTGGGATCCAAAAATGTCGAGTTTTGTTAAATTTTCAAGTCGGACTTTAGTTTCTAGTAATCCGAATATGAGAGGATTCTCCCTCAAAACAAAGTCGCTTAGAGTTAGTTGTTTTCTAGGACAATTTATTCCATGTACATTCCACGCAATTATAGATATAGATTAGAAGGTTTGGCTTTTGTTTCCCTTCCTTATACCCCACTTTGACCTCCTTGTCTCTATTGTTTGAAATTCACTATTTGCTGCATTTTCTTTAAGAGCGCCAAAACCTTTAGGAGTAACTGTGGTTTCAGATTAGATAATGTTCCTGCTACTTACCTCTAAATCTCCTTCATCGCTTTGCGCAGTCATTGAGTTTGTGGTTGGGAATATCTGATCATTATTTGATTTAGTTTGAATGCCATGTGTTACAATCGGTACTTGTGAAACTTGTTGTTTTGCATTACTTTCTAAGTTGTGTTCCTTGTCTTTTTGTATTTGAGGTAGTGGAAGCATTTGCATTGCCTCATTGTTCTATCTTTCCTCCTTTTTAGGCGATATAGTATCAGTCTCCTTTTGCAGCATGGTGGCCTTGGTTGTTAAGGATATGAGGTTTTCCAGAGTTTCCACTTCAGGTAATTCCATAAGTTCTTGTTAACTTCCTGTTTTAAACACCTTTCCCATTGCTTTCCAGATTTTGTTTTGGCTATTCAAAGGCAGTTTCTATTGGTATGAAATTTTTATGCTATCTTCCCATGGCTTGTCTTCCTCTCCTAACCTCATAATTGGAATTTCTTCAAGGTGTTCTTGGGTAATATTCACACTGATGCAAATCGGAGCATAACTAACTCGCTTCTTCTTAACTGTGTGTTCATCTATGCACAACGACCTTCCAGTGTAGCTAGTTAGAGCTCCAAGCCTTTGAGTTGTCTAATATTTAAGAGGGATATTGTGGAAGTTAATCCAGAGTAGGATACTCTGGACTTTTAGAGTCTCAAGGTTTAAGTGTGGTTGCCAAGTTTGTGGGAAGATTAGGTGGCTTTCCATGTGCCAAGGTCCTTCCTCTATGATTTTCTGGGTTTCTGCAATGGAGTTGAAGGTGAAGAGGATTAAGTTCTCTTCGAAGAGAAGCACATTTATCAAAGCTTTTGACTTCCATTGCTTGTTTGCCCATTGGGAGACTAAAGGGAAATGTGGTATTTTTCCAAAGAAGAAACCAACCATTGTTGATTCCCAAGCCCTAGCTCCTTCTTTGAGGACTTCAATGTTTGGGTAAACCACTAACCTTCCATCTATATCCTTAGAAGGTGAGTAAGACAGTGTTGACGGAGATTCTTCTCTTACAACTTGCTTCCAAGATCTGGGAATAGTCGATGGAGATAGAGTTGTTTAAGTTACTGGAATTGTAGATGAGGGTTTGGGTATAGAGGAGGCTGGAATTGTGGATGAGGGTTTAGGAATGGAGGAGGTCAGAATTAGAAAATCTGAAGTGGAAGGTACTGAAGTGTTGGTCATTGTGAAGAAGTTTCATGAAAGAGGTTTGGTTCAGCTTTAGGAAGAAAGGTGTCAGAAAAAGATATGGCTTAATACAGAAATGGATGCAAGGTAGGAAAGGTAGCTATTGTGGAAGGTCAGTTTTGGCCTTGGATTTGTGGTTGAGATTCAGGATTCACCTTGTAGGGGAAATTGCAGAAGTAGTGATGATGAGGAGGAGTAATGCTTAGGAACGGGAAGGTGAAGTTTAGAGATGAAGAAGGATGATGGCAGCAGGGAGAAGAAGGAAAAGCATGGCTAGTAGAAGGAAAACCGCAAAGTTTTTTCGAGTGACCTTACTTGATCACTTTTGATAGCCTTAAAGGCTTACTCAAGTGCACATATAGTTCTTATGGTATAACTTAGTGGATATTAGTGTTAATCCCAAGACGATTACAAATACTAGTACTAACCATCTTTTTATTATCTAATATAAAAAACAAATGATTTAATTAAAAGGAAAGACTAATAAAACTAAAATAACTAATCTAAATAGTAAGTAAGGCATTGAATAAAAATGGAACGACCGAGATCCAAATGTAGAATTCTTCTAGAATCTTTCTATGCTTGAATCTATTGATTCAATAATTAACTCTAGTTTCTTAAATGTTACAAATTTCAAAGTTACAACGATATTCTTTCTTAATACGTATAACCCATATCCTTAAGTTAAATATAAATTCTTTTAATTTACTATTCAAAACCATAAGAATGTATTAACTCATTCTATAAATTCCTTTGATAGATTTGACTCTAACTTAGAAGGTTTAGGTGGTCATATCTCTAGGATTCCATACAACTCTTATTATTCATACCGTAATTTATTTATAAATATGATTTCTTAATCCCTATATATAAAAATTGAAAATAAATCAAAACGATAACAAATCTTAATTCAGTCAAAAGCAATAATCTTGGATAATTTACAATAAAATATGAGTCTTTCATTAAACTAAATAATTAATACAAAAATAGTTCTAAAGTTCATCCCATTTAGACCTGTCTCAGTCTAGTTCAAATAAGAATATGAAAACCAATAACAATAAAGAAAGAACAAAAAAATAAAGGAACTTATTCTTATGGATTGTTAAAATTTTCATGTTCTTTCACTGAATCTTGATTAAAATCCCTTCTTTGTTCCAAAGTTGCCCTTGTCATATCCTAAGATGCTCTATATCAACTTCTTATGGCTGCTCTCTTTATTGCTCTTTCATCTAATTCCAAAAGCACCTTTTTCATTTTTATAAAATCCTAAAAGATTCAAAGTCATCACTCAACTCGTGTTTGTCACAACTGAAGAAAATCCTAGTTTACATAAAAATTATCAATAAAATAGGTCCTAAACACATGTTTGTATTCCACCTGTGTTGGCTTGGTATTCCTTAATCACGCATCTGAGTATTCATCTCGGGAACATGAATTTGAAAGACACGAACATGAGTTTATATTGAGGCTATATTTGCTCATGTGACAAGCTTTTCAAGAAATAAAATGGACCTATCAGCTACACAATTCAAAACAAAGGACCACATTTGACTCATGTTCTACACATAAGTTTATGTTAATCCTTATTTATCTAAATTCATGCCAAAACTTCTCCATCTTGGCCCTAAGTAACTAAATTTATTCCTTCTTCATTAGAAAGATAAACAAGGCCTATAAACAATATATAGTCTACATTAAGTACCAAATCTTATATACTTAACCCAAGAAAAGAAAAATGTTCTCAATATTATGCTAAAAACATAACCTAATTAGCATTAACAAAATTATCTTATACTTAAGTATTTTCTTATCCTCAAGTAGATCAACTTTATATCTCTTAACTTAAATAGGTGGAAACTATAAAAAATTTTTAAAAAATCAATCGCATTAATCAAGACTTTCTATTGTTCATTTAATTGCAAAGATCAACAATTTTTTAGGCATTTAGCGACTTAAATCAAGTCATAGTGCAAGTTAGTACAACTTCACAATCCTTCAAACCTTAACTTAATCCATAGAATTCAAAATGTCTAAAGGGAACATACTATATACACAAGAAAGTTGATTTAACTTTCAAATGTTTTCAAACCTTTATTGAAAGAAAAGCAAAACAATGACTTTAAATTAGGACCTAAGTATTTACAGGCATATTTGGAAAGATATCTAATCTTTTAATGCGAAAGTAAATATCTTGCCATAAGTAATTTAAATTACATAATTAGGTTAATGATTTTAAATGGCTACTGGCACCACTTTTTAACTTCAACTTTATTACTTGGTTTGAAGCCAATAAAGTGAATTGTTTAAAGCCCACTTATTCACATAATATTTTTCTTTTTTTAGTGGGATGCTAAAAATGTTTAAAAAGAATTCACTTCTGACTTAATTTTATGCCCAAATCATACAAAATTATAATAGTACAAATCAAGTATCTTTTTTCAACATTAATGAAGAAAATTAAAATAATCATCGACGTTAATGACTATTTACCTAAACAAAGTAAAGCAAAACAACAAATAAATTTATAATGAATTATCTTGATCAATATTTTTTAAAGTAAAGAAATTTTCCAAAATTAATCTCTATTAAGCTAATTATAATAAAATTAATAAGCATAATTAATTAATTTTCTCTTCCTTACTTGAGTTGTATATTGTCTCCAATATACACATGGTACAAGAATAATGAAAAACTAAAAAATAAGAGGAAAGAGGAAAATTAAGATAACCGATATTCACTTGACAACAAAAATGTTAGTTTTATCTAATGCCATCAATAATCCTTAATATTTGATCCATTATGAGGAATCCTCAATTGTCAGCTCACTCTTTAAATTATGTAGGGATGCTCTGTAACACATAGAAATATAAGGATCCTTGTTGGATACCATGTCGTCTAGTTTGCAAAACTTAACTAAACATCATCCTTGATAAGATAATCCTAGCCTAATAATGAAAAAGTACTAAAATTTAATTAAATTCATGACTTTAAAAACTACTTTTAACTTAAAAGATATGCAACAAACCAAAATCAAGCAAAAAAATACTAAAACTAAAGCTAAAGATCCTAAAAGCTACCAAATTGAAACAAAAATATATAAATTATTAGATTGTCTTATAACAAGTGCTTCTTTGTGAGTCCCCTAACTAGATTTTTACCTTAAGCACTCCACCCTCAAGAGCTTTGTGTGTGAGCCTTGGATGCAGTAATGAATTCTGAAGTAGTCCACTCTCATTTCAAAGCTAATGAGCCTAGGAACTTTAAGGAGATTTAAAGACTAAAAAAGAGCATAATCAAGCCTTCATTTAAGCTCCTGGAGATTGGGCTTCCATTCTTGCTACTGTTGCTACTAAAATATGGGTGGAGAACTTTTTCTTTACACTCATTAATTATCCTATAAAATGTTAGTAGGATGACTTCTCCACCCTATAATGTGAGCATAACAACCGATTTCCCATAAAATTAGCTTGCTTAGTTAGCTATCCCATGATATTAAGTGTTTGATATTCATGATTAGGGTGTCTACCACTGCAAATATCACATCTCATCACTTATTTCAGTTGAGCTGCTAAATTCATACTGTCGATTTTCTTATTTAAACCTTTCAATTTTGCCTTTAGTTTTTTTAACACATAGATATTATAAATACCATCTAATTTTGGTTTTAGCCTCAAATTCCCCTATTGATAATTATTTATGAAGATATCTTCAATAAGCTCTTGATTTTGTAATGTTAAGTTCCATCTGAAGATGCATAAATCAATTCTTAGATGAGTAATTTAACCCCTTAGAAAATGTTTGCATTTGCAATCCCAAATCAAGTATATGTTATGGAAACTTTCTTAATAGCTCCTTCCATCTCTTCCATGTCTCATATAACATCTCACTCTTTAATTATTAAAGAGGAAAATGTTATTCTTGAGTCTTATTATTCATTTTGGACAAAAATAACTAGCTAATAACTTTGTGGCAAGCTTGTTTCAAGTGGTAGTAATAGATCTAGGAGGCAAAGACTTTAATCATAGTTTTGCTATATCCGTTAATGTAAACGGAAACAATCTCACATGAATTGCATTCTCCAAAATAAGCTTAAACTTAAACGTATTGGAAATCTGCCAAAAAGTTGATAATGTGTATATTTGGATCTTCATCTAGCAAGCTATCACACTGTATAATTTTGAAACAATTTGAATCATATTATACTTAACCTCAAAACTGTTGGCCCCAACTTTTAGTCTAATAATCCTAGAATTTTCCCTTTAAGCAATAATTTAGTATAATCTCCTATACTATATTATTATCCATGTCATGTTATTGTGTTTAGTAGCTGTAACCTCATAATTTCTAAGTTCCTCTACCTTAAATTCTCAAGTATAGTTCTCTTAACTTCTAGATCCGGCTCAAATTGTACTCCAAAACTACTTTTATTCATAAACCATACCTAAATCCTACAATTCAGCTAATAAATACATAATCAGAAAAGAAAGTTCTAAAATAAATAAATAAATAATAAAAAGAAAAATAAGTAGATTAATAAAAAAAGCATCTATAATATCCTATTCATTGATAATAGTGTCAAAAACTTGATTGTGATAATTTGTATTTGATATGTAAAGATCATTAGGTAAGTGTATCAATCATTTTTAGCTTAGTGAATACAAGTATTGATCTTATACTACAAGTACTAAATGTGTTTTTATTACCTAATCTAACAAAATGAATGTTTAGATTATAAGGAGAGATTGATGAAACAAAAATAACCAACTTAAAATAACAAGTTAAGTAATGAAATAAATATTAAGTACATAATCTAACTACTTTCCTAAAAGCAATAGGAATGTTAAGGTCACTATTAGAAGATTTATTAAGAGGAATTTCAACAAATGAATCATAATTAAGATGGATAAATTGATTACCTAATTCCATATGAGTTAAGGCTCCCAAGCCTAATGTTTGGCTAAGTAGAGCATTCTCATTTTTCTATGAGCATGGCTAATAAGATTAGGTCTATTTAATCTCCCAATTGCTATATCATAAGGTTCACCATCATTGTTATGCTTTTCAGAAGGTTCTCCATCACTCTCATGCTCCCCTTATGTACTACATAGCTCTCCTTAGGAAATCAATATTATAAGTAGGAGGAAAAAAACCTAAGGTCTCCTTTTCCACACTATGATAATTCTCTCTTGAAGAGGTGATAGATATGAAAAATATGATTCTTGCTCTTAAAAGATAACATTCATTCTTGTATAGAATTTCCCAATAAGGAGAAATAGTATAAGAGACACTATCATGAATAAGTTTTACGGGACATTTAAAATTAAAGATTTTTAGAGGCTTGTGATGTGCATAAGAATTGTATCTCCCTAATATACTTGAAGAATATTCATAACGAATATAAGAGTAGTAAAAACTTATTATAATTTTTTATTTTCTATTCATATATCACCATTTTAAGTGATAGGATTAACACAACTAGTATGGTGTATGCATGCTTAATGCTACTATATCATACCGACTAGAAAATAGTTACGATAACCTATTATACCATACTGATACATGACACCAACTTATACTGACTATTTTAATTGGTAAAAGTCAGTACTGGTTAGTATTTAAAATATTGGTTTAATTGAATGATATTGTAAATATTGAAAAGTTTACAACAGAAAAAAGAAAACTTATCTCTAACCTAACTAAACTAATCCTAACATATATGCACATACATGTAACTATCACTCCCTCCTCAATCCTCCCTTCTCCTCTTTAATTCACTCTCTCTTCCATTGCCATCTTCGTTGAAAGATTTTTTAGAAATTGATCTAAGAATTCACCATAAGCAATCTAACTCACCATTATGGTAAGAATGGTTAGTCCTAAACTGGTTAATATTAAGTTTCTTGTTCATGATTCCAACCTGGAAGTAAATAGAACTAGAAGGTGGAAAATTAGCCTTTAGCTCATCAACATCAAACCATAAAAAGAACCATACATGGGAAGATGTTTCTTTACCAAGTTTGAGACATAGAAGAAGAGAAAGAGAGAGAAAAGAGTAAGACCCAAATGAGAATTTCAACGTAGGAAAGCCACGAAGATGGATTTTTGTGGTTTGATTAGAGAAAAATTGGATCTTAAGTGAGAGAGTGTCTATAATTAGAAATGTTTTAAAAACTAGAATGAACATCAAACCAGTCAAAGTAAAATTTTAAAGTTTAATGATTCAATTGGTATTAAGTGCTATAAATCGGTATATAATAAATAACAAGTAAAAATTATAAGAGTAAGTAAAAATAAATATTTATTGAAATAAAAATATACCAATGTCTATTATTATATAATGAAATAATAATAAATAAATCTAATTTTAATATAAAACTTAAAATAACAATAAAAATCAAAATTGTATTTCTAAAGAAGGTTGTGTCTTATCATCGTTAAAAGTTCCAAATTCTCTAACGTTATCTAAAGACTCATAAATTACGCTTTCATCCAAAGTATTTACGTCAACTTCTTTTACTGCATTCAAATAAATTATAAATTAGTAATGTATGAAATTATTCTCAATTGTAAATTTGTAATACATTATTCTTTTAACTTAAATATAATCAAAATATAATATGAACTGACTATCAGTAGTTGTTCTTAATTTATTGGTTGTGACAAATGCATTTTCTTTATAAATTGCCTTTTCATGTTCATTATAATCAAGATTAGATGATGGTTCTCTTCTTTGATAAAAAAAATTAGTATGTTCAATACAATCAATATCAACTGGATCATATGTTCTCTTGTTTCTAAGTACTTTGAATACATAATAGAGAAATAAACACAAAATTATAAAATACATGTTATTTGTTATCAGATTATAAGTAATATAAAAAAGGTCATTAAGTCTTTCATGATCCAAAAGATTTATTTTCTTTATATGAATACGTTAAAAAAAGCTTCAATTATGTTCATAACCTAATGTAGAAACTATTTGACTAAGTAACCCAATAGCAAGTTTTCTTAATATTGGAGTACTTTCACTGAATAATCTCCACAACTCATATGTATTTTAAATTAATAGTTATGAAAAATAAAATATATATTATTAATAAGTACATAATGAATTAAAGTGTAAAAACTTAACAGGCTTAATTTTCTCATCATAAGTTCTCTCTTTGCTGATAATCTAGCAAAACTCTCTAAACCTTCACGATAAAATTTAATTTAATTTATCGATTGTGATTGCTCTTCAATAGAGAAGATGCTTTGCATTCAATCACATCAAATAGGCTATCTATAATATTATTTGTACATGCGTCCCCACTATATAAGCAATAAGGATTGAGAAAATAAGTTGCTAAGTGGATCCTTCGAGTAAGATGCTTATCACATCGTCAGACCATAATATCTATAGAAGGCTTGTACAATTTCTCCTTCTCTTTAAAAAGATTTATAATTGTTTTATGAGATCTATACACACCATCATATATATACCCCAAAGATGGCTTCTCATCTGAGTCAACAATCCTCAACAACCTTATAAGCTAAGTGACAATCTTCATAATAATCAAGGAAGCATTCTAATATTTATTATCTAAAATAATGTAATAGACTTCTATTCCTTTTTCACTCTTTAATAGCTTATTACTTGAAAAGTGTGTACTTATCACTAAATTTTGAAGTAGTTGTTTATGTTCATAAATACTTTTCAAAGTAATAAATGTAGTTGTAAACTTGGTAGTAGTGGGACACACGATCTCAACCCAATCTTCTTGCTTTCTTAGCCAAAACAAAAATGTAATATGATTATACAAAAAAATTATGATCATAGATGCATGTGAAACAAGACTAGTAATATGGTCTATACCGCCAATATCTTCTAAAATAAGATTTATAAAATGAGTAGCCAATGGAGACCAATAAATATGCCCATACTTTGATTGTAATAAGTACCCAGCTGAAACATAATTGGTTTTACTATTTATAACAAAATGCACAACATTCTTCGGTCTAGCTCACTTGAAAATTTTAGAAATAATTCATATAAAACGTTAGCACTTTTTACCATATTAGAAGCATCAACATACTTGATAAAATTTATTCCAATATTACAATAATCTAAGAAATTAATCAAGGTTCTTTGTCTTTGTTCAGCCCACCCATATACCATAATAGTGTATCCTAGTTGATATATATATATATATATATAAGTAACTGAAATTTCTTTTTTAAATCTTAAAGCAATGGCACACGCATCTATAATAAGAAAGTATCTTAAATCCTGGACTTATCATTGTTTTAGCATTTATTCTTGAAATATGGTGAATTTAAAGCATTTAAAGGAATACATGAAAAATAGAACCATCTAATCCATGTTCTTTTACATTGCAAAACAACATCCTTATCAACCCAAACATTTTTTAGACTAGGCTGAGAACCAAAAATAATTTTGGAAGGAAAATAAGAATATATGTCAATAATAGCTTTCATTTTTTTCCTTTATCTAATACTTGTGGTGCTTCATTATCTCAAAAAGGTATATCATGAGCCTCTTTATTTTCCTTTTTCTTGTTTACTTATTGCTGCAAAAAATTTCCTATCTCTCATGTACAATAATTGGTACTTTTTTTGTAAGAAGCAATATTACCCTTAACACCAGCAAAATTTTCTCTCATTCTATAAATTTCTCCCCCTTTAAATATTCTATTGCAAAATATACTGTTATATTGGATATTCCCATTATATGCTTGAGAAGAAGGAAAATAATTCCATACTAGATTGGATGTATTATGAGTAGAGGATGCTATATTCATCAAATCTTTTTCTAATGATTCCATATTCTCCATTATGATTTAACCTAAAAAGGATAAAAAAAATAATTGAGTAGATCATCATCATGGAAAAATTCTTCTACTTAAATAGTTCTCATCATAATTTGTAATAGAGAATTACAATTACAAGCATAAAATTATTCTTTAGGATACACTTTTTCTACAATTTATGAACCTTATCCCATTGAATAAGGTAAATTGTAAATATAGGTCCAGAAAAGTGAAGATAAAATGATAAAGACTCTCTTATCTTCTAGAACCAAAGACTATTAGAATTAGCATACCTCACGTTATGTTGTCGGTATGTTTGTTTGTATCTGATAGCTGTCTTTGCTTTAGAAAAGGTTTTATCAATATGGAAGTAAAGTAATCACTCAAACTACAGCAAAGAAAAATAAGAGTGATTGCGTTCTGAATATTTAGTGCCATTTTAACATCTCTTATTATTACACTGTTCTTGTCGCATACTATAAGTGAGCTCATTGTTTTGGTAGGAAATTATTAAAAGAGCATCTTTAAATCTTAAGAGTTCCAACCCTAAAAAAATTAGCCACTTGGCAATATAAAACTTCCAAGTAAGTCTACAAGGAATACCTTTCGTAACACATTCAGTCTCTTTTAATGATCCTAAAATTGAAGTATCATTCCTACCCAAAAAATTTGAACTTCCCTTCAATGCAAACAAACACATTAAAGGGAAGTGTACAAATGGATTGGATTTAATGCTTAAATAGTGGCATAGATAACTTGAAAGTAAATACCACTGTTATGAAATAGAAACGTTAAAGTTACAGGATTCAGTTTTGTGATCATGTTTTCTAATAAGATCAACGTCAAAAAGTATCTAGACACATAAATGACCATAGATATACACAAGACCAACAGCAGAATGGTGAATGAAATAAAATCAGACTTACTTAGTTGCTCCAACAATTACCAAACTCTTATAGGTTTGGTCCACTTCAAATAGTCTAAGTGCTATCTTGTCAAAATATTGCAAGTGTAGTTTTCAGTTTTGGTGTTTTAGATTAATAAATTGAATACTTCAACATAGAATATATAACACAAATATCAAAATTAGAGATTAAAATGAAATAGAGTTCAACATTTACAAAAAAACTAATTAATCAATGAGTATGAATAACGAAGAAATCTCCTATAATTGATACTTTTGTAGATAAAGCTATCGACTGCCTTATCCTTATCTATTATCTCTTAGCATATTGAAACCTTGAATAATATAGTAAACTAAAAAAACTTGAACTCTATAAAAACATGGATTGACAATTAGAATCAGCATTTCACTTGAAAACTCATTCATCATCTCTCAATTTTTTTGCTTCTCCATCCATCCAGTTCTCATACCTCATACGAAAGTATAATATATTCTTCCCTCATCCTGCCCAGTAAGTCAACAACAGTAGCACCAGAATGGAAAATGAGCAGTACCTTGTGTTTGAGAGATATGTTTGCCGTTAGTCCTATTCTCAGTAAAAGAAAGCAGTAGATAGACTCATTTTTTGGTCGGTACTCTCTAATGAGTGGCTTTAGGGGATTGAGCTTCTCCTTTAGACTCTTTACCCACCCACGGTGGCTTTCCGCATCTGTTTCCGCTGCACTGGATACTTCAGTAATTTTGAAAAATATCATAGATAGCTATCCAAGTTTGAAGCTCTACCATTGTAGTTCTCAGAGAGAATCCCAATCTCGACACTCACTACATTATGAAGAAACCCATCCTGACAACTACTATAACTCTGAGAAAGAGATCAATAAGAGAAGTAAAAATTTTGAGAAAGAATGAAAGATCCGATTTTAAACTCAAACAAGCATCATAGATCCCTTCGAAATAAAATTAGTCTTCGAAGCCTTCAAGAAGTCCTTTTTAAATATATGTAGAGACAATCACAATCCCTTTGATCATAGTGCTTAGTTGCAGACTAGCAGAGTATTACTGCGCGATGCGCAGTAATAATGCCCAGTTGATTTTGTGAGTTATGGAAAGAATAGTTATGGAAATAAAAGTAATATAAGATTATAAAGGTAAATAAAAATTAATTAATTGGAGGAAAAATA
>JAOTAY010000002.1:16785781-16800194 GCA_025629805.1 Erythroxylum baracoense
AAAGATGTACATTGGATGGACCATCTTCCTTCTTTCTTCTTACAAAAACCAAAATTGGTAATTCAATTTTAGGTTATAGTCTTTTCATATAGCCATTTTAAAGATAAATAAAGAGAGTCTCATAATCAAATTGCTTGAGGATACAACAAAAAGGAGAAGATAGATTGCTAAAGGAAAAGATTCAAAAGTAAAGGATTTGGATACATGAAGAAGGAGAGGATAGCGCAGCGAGGATTTAAAGCTGCAACAAAGGAGTCGGTAATACTCTTCATCTTGTTTATGTTTTTATTATCTTTATACCATATCATGTATGGACTGGCATGATGATTTGGATTTGTTGCTTTCGCTGAAAAAATGATTTCTTAAAAGTTTTGAAATCTACAGTTTCTTTAAATATAACATGCTTTCTTTTTCTGATCCAACATCTGACTTATCTTGTCATAAGCTGAGAAAAGGGACATAATACACCTGGATCGGTTGCATTGCCAACACGAAAGGTTCAAATTGTCTAAATCTTCTTCGATTGTTGATTTCAAATATATTATATCGGCTATGCACTTTTGTACCAACATTTGGAGTTGGATAAAACCAGTCACACTTCAATATCACACTTCGCTTTATTACTAATAGAGGGTACTCAATTTCAAGTATCTCAATAATTTTACCATAGTAATCCATCAATTCTCCTTATATACAAACTCCACTATTTATTATTGCCATGCTATAACCATGATATTCTCATTGTGACTCTTAGGCTTATGGAATTTTTCACCGATAAGCCTTACGAGAGCTGCATCATGGGTTTTTTGCCTATATATCATCCTAGGGGTCTATTATGTAAAGAATTTGTCTTGTCTATAAAACATATTAATTCCTTGTGTTAATACTAAGTTTGCATTAATCACATCAAAGTTGAAGTATTAATCGATCGAATTAAAAACCTACAATTGATTTTAAAACTATGGTACATGGCATTGTTTACACCTGTGAAACAAGAAAACAAGTTCTCGCTGTTACTCTTAGGCTTATGGAATTTTTTACCGATAAGCCTCACGAGAGCTGCATCACGGGTTTCCAGCCTATATATCATCCTAGGGGGTTTATTATGTCTTAAATCATCAATAACGTCTCAAACTCATTCCACAGACAATAAATGCTTATGTAATCATACATCCACTCATCAATGATTCAAACATAACCCAAATATAAATAATTAGACTATTAAAGAAGAACATAAAAACTCATCAATGACTATGCCATTGGACCTAGCACACATATTTCCCAAGACATATTAGATGAAACTAATACAAAATTGATGAAATAATGTTAGGCAATGAGATGGGAGAACCAGAAGCAGAGTCTACCAGCATCATGGCCTTACTGTCCTTCCTGATAGTTTGCTCAGCTGTTTTGAGTAGATTAATCAGCTCAGGTATCGAGTAGATATTTGGTTCATTCAATAGTTATGCACAAAGTATGAATAACTATCAATCAAACCAGTTAGAATTAAGTCTATACTTAATTCATGATCCATTATGAAACCCAAACTAGCTTACCTCTCAATGTATCCATTCATTTTTAGCGCATACTGCACTGGAGACGATCACTCAGCCATCTTAGAGCAGAAGAGAAGCTTGAGGTCTCGAATCTTTTAGAACGAGCTTGCTCATCAAACAGTTCCTTTAGATATTAGACTATGGTATGAGCATCCTTAGGTCAACCGATAGGTATCATTCATACCAATTGTATTCAGTTATGCAACTATTGACTTGTGCCATCAACTGTTAATTTAACACACTTATTGTTTATCAACTTTTGATACGTATACATCCCATGTATACTACCTAGCTTCGCCTTTATTCACATTAACTTTATGTTTGCCCAACAAATCAACGCTTCTAGTTAGGACAAACCCATTAATCCAGAAATCTAATTTCTATGGTTTGAACATATTCGTTTAGAGTAGGCTTAGGTTTGCCCAACAACTCAACACTAAAAGAACTCTAGTTCTTGCCATATTATTGGAAGGCGTAAGTCCTAATATTTTGGTTGAGGGATTTGTTCTTAGGTCTCATCAATACTTAGATGGACTTATATATATCTCACATATATATTCAGATAGTTACTATAACTGTATGGCATGATTATAGACACTTCAATTATTTTGATCCTATGTCCATAACCACCTATCATGCCAATTTAACCCCATTAAAATGTATCTAATGCATGTAACACACAAAGGAGGTTTAATTTAGGTTGTGACTTGAATATACATCAAAAGTTCGTGATTCAATTCAACTCTTAAACCGATTTGGGTACTAGTGTTAGTCTCAGCTAATTGGATTTATGAACGTGATTCAATTATTTTGATGTCCAAATTAAACACTTTATTACTAGTATACATACCTTTTCTAGTTACACTAGAAATGCAATGTTGTACTTGGATTAATTCTAAATTAATCCCTAGGGTTTCCAAAATTCTCAAACATCAATTAGTCATCTAAAAAATTCCTAGGTCATCTCAAATTTATCAAGATAACTTCGGCACAAGCCAAAAACATTTTGATGGCCAAAGTTATCAAGATAAATGAATTAACCTACTAGACACTAAGAGAATGATTTAATGTCCAAAAATTTTCTGAAACCCTAATTTCAAGCACATGCACTTAGCATGCTACTAGCATCAAAATAATACGTTTATTATCTCATAAATTTTTTTAAGGTCTTATAATCGAAACACATACACATAAGTCATCAAACAAGTTAGCCCCATTAGCTTTCCAAAAGCTGACCAGTGTTGACTTTGACTTGATCTAATAATTGAATTAAGTTTAATTAATTCTAGAAAAATTCCAGAGTCTATAAAACATTCTAAATGTGCCTAATAAAAATTTCAGAACCTAATTCTTAGGAATTCTTTATGAAATTAGTGGAATTATCCATCACATCATATGTGCACTAACACTTGTCATACATCACCAATATGCATATAAAATCGAGAATAAATAATCAATCACTTTAAAAATAGGTTTCATGCATCTCATACACATGGAAACATCATATGTGCATTTTTATGAAGGAAATTCATAAAAAAAGTTTTATAAAATTATTATAGAATTTACAAGCATGCACGTTCATTAGATTTCTAGAATTTCCCAAAACTTTATACATGCATAATGCTGAAACTAAAATCGTAATAAAATAGCAAATGACATTCAATTGCAATTTCCTTTGGAAAAAACATAATATACCACCTTATAAGCATTTCTGTGAAAGAAAATAAGAAATTGTTTTTCTAGAAGTGTTAAAAATTTTTCAAAATCAGCACATGCATTTTGTTTTCCAGAAATTCCCAAAAACCAATAATAACTAGACTGGAATTAATTCGTAATAAAATAGCAAATGACATTAAATTGAAATTTCCTTTACAAAAACATAATATAAAATCTTATAAACATTTATATAAATTAAAATTAGAAAAAATTTATACAATTTATACGAATTTTTCCAAATCAACTTGCTTTTCAATCACAACCCAGCAAATAGTTTGCACATGTTCAATAGATCATCTAATACATGCATAAGTGGCTCTGATACCACTGTTAGGGAGCCATGGGTCCATGCATCTTATGCATGGCTATGCATTGGAAACATTGGAATCAAAATTCCAATACCACGACATCCCTAGAAAATCTAGAATCCATGTGTATGTATAAGCAGAATGTAAGAACATGAAATTACAACATATGTACCTTGCAAATGCTCCTCCTTTCTTAAATATTTTACTTGTTTGGGTTGTAGCAAACACCAAACACCTTCAACAGCTAGTGAAAAACATGCAAAGATGAAAAAATCAGTGTGTAAGGGTGGTTAGAGCACCAAACAAAATGAATTTAAGTAGATGCTCAATTGAGAGTTAGATCATAAACAAGTTACATGCAATTAAACTCTTGTAAAAATTACATGAACAAACCTTAAGATCACTCCTCTTAACCTCTAGAACTCTTCTGGACCTTTTGCCTCTCAATTATGTATGTTTTAGCTTAATTTGTTGTGTATATAAGTGAAGAACTCACTCATATACCACCTATCATAAAGTGGGTCATGATTATGACCTATAAGTCACAATCGTATCTTACTTAAAATGATAGCCATGCACAGTTTGTATTTCATCTGATTTTTTATGCGTAAAACCCATAGGTTTTTTGTTATTTTGGGCATTTGAAATAACTCTTAATCCCTGTATATCATGAATAGTTTTATGCCACTTGAATTAACTTTTAATCCAAACAAATCATAAAGTGTTTCATGATGCCAATTTACTAGAACGTAAGTAAATTAACACACGAACTCTTCAATAGTTAATTATCTAACTTAAGAACCTTTCTATAGATAATTACTGTGCAATTTGTCTCTTCACCATTCTATACCCCACTTAGTTTGGAGTATAGGCTATGTGTCAACTCTGACTAGAGTAACTATGTCACATCTAGTCCAAGTGATGTTAGTTCTTGTCCTAGGGATCTTATTACTTAATGTGCAATTGAAGACTCTCTTCATGACACATAATTGCCTTAGTTAGAGACTCCCGAGTAGTGACCCAAATAAGAGGTCGTGGGTATCATCTCTTTCTATGAAGAGTAGTGAATCCTTTATTGGCTACCCAATTACCTTCGAATACCAATAGTTGTAAACAATCACCACCCTATATACGACCTCGTCTTGAGGAAACAAGGAATGGTGTCAAAAAATAGGATCAGTATCCAAGATATCCTTGAGTACCTTAAGTCTAAGGATATTTGCACCTTACTATAATGAGATTAATCACTAACATTTGATAGATTATCTATATGATAATCTCATAGCGGGTCGTCCGATGTACTTACTACTCTTAGTAAGCATCCACATGTTAACTCAAAACATCTCATGCTTATAGTTTATGAGACCCACTGCTTGATCAAATCAAAGAGTATAACATGTTCTAATCTATTCGGATTAACAATGTCCCGTCTCATTAATCCTATGACTAGGGATAATTTAGACACTAACATAATTGCACATGATAGGAATCTTATTATCATGATCTCTTTATGATTTCCTTCATGCTATGTTTTGTATTATGGACTTTATTAATTTGATATAAGATTGACATCAATTCATAAATAAATGAAAATTGCCTTTCCCTTTACGAATCAAAATAAAGTTTGTACAAAAGTGCTAAAGGTGATTGCCTTTAGAGCACTACTCTAACATTATATCCTCAGAAGAGGTTCTTAATATAAATTCACTTTTTCAAAAAAGATAGACATTAAAGTATTAAAGACTGAAATATAGAAAATTTGTTTGAGGTGGTTTAACTGATACATGAAGACATCTCAAAAGCTTTAATGTATTGGGGATTTTTAATTTAAATTTCATTATGACTCTTTAATTATTTTAAAGTACCAGATTTCGAAGCATTTTGCGTAAGAGACTCTAATGATCACTAGGATCAAGCTTATCGCTTAAATTAAATTAGTTCTTTTATTATTCCAAAAATCATGTTACATTACATATTTATATATTACATTGTGTGTCAAAACATTTAGTCAGAAACAGTTATGTTCTTCCTTGCATGACAATATGATTATGCTCTAAACAAAGTCAACTCAAGAACCTTTAACTGCTAAAGCTGTGCATACCCCAACTTAAGATTTTTTTTGAGTTTCTTTTTCTTGCTTTTAATGCAAGAAATTGTTGGTTTATACCCTATAGCCAATCACTTTAATTATAGTTTAGTGACCATTATATAAAGGCATTCTTTATCTTGTACATGTTTAGATGTATATGATAAAGTTCATAGGATAATTGTATATTACAAATGAAATTGTAATGAGATTCATATTACATTTATGTATTATCCTTAAATTGTTCCTAATCATTATTTTATTAAGATTGGAAATTAATAGAGTCCTAAAAGACCAGCACACATTATGTTTTTCTTTATAAAAAAGTAGTCAATTTTATAGGCTAAAGTATAAAGATACTTAAATAAACGTGTGGGTGCTTGTTGGAGAGCAGGTTCACTAAACAGACCCGATATGAGAAATCCATTTGGAGTATTACTTGTATGTCTATGGAATTCTCATTGTGATGATTGTATAAGTGATCCTTTGACTTGAGGTCACCAAAGTTATCTTGTATAGCGATTGATATGTTTTGATGCTAATTATAACCTATTTAATCATGGGTCGGTCAATCGGTGATCATTGGATGTAGCATGAACTACATGGAGGTAGTTGTGTGATCAAGATAGGATTCATCACCCTAAAGTAATTAGGGAGAATGTTTCATTGTTCTCGATTAGTATTGATTCGGGGTATCCTTGGCTAAGGTAAATTGATGCTTTGTAAATAGTTTACAAATGTCATTAATTGAATCGATAGCTAATGATAGAGAACTAATATAATTGGACTTAAAATAGAGTAGGCATTAATTCCATGCTCTATATCTAATTGGAACATTGTATGATGAAATAATTGAATTATAAATGAAAATCATTCACGGAAAGGTTAGTCAAAACCACTTTGACATTCCTAAATATTTGGGTGGTCATAATGACTTGCTAGACATCAATCTTGATCTATGATTATAAATTGTTTAATTGTAGAATTAAAGATAAATTAAAAGAAGTTTTAATTTATCTAATTCTAATTATGAACTAGAATTATAATTATAATTTATAATCATTGCCAATATATTTGGGAATTTAATGGGTCTCACACAAAGAATGGGTTGAAGAGAGCAAAGTTATTTTAATCAAGTTGGAATTGATTGTAAATTTTGGGATATTTTATGAGTAAATATGAGATATTTAATAAATAAGGATCAATATGAGATATTAAATCTAATTTGGGCATAATTGATATTTAATTAGAATTATTTGTAATTCAAATTAAATTTTAATTGAAATTAGAATTTACTTTCAATTAAATTACTAAAACGTCCAAAAACTTATTATAAATAGGCTTAAGCTCTATGGAACTAGCATTTCTTGCTTAACCCTATCTGTAAGAGTTATAGAGTTCTCTCAACTTATTCTGTGAATATCATTAGAGGCTGAACATATGTGCTGCTACGGTGGTTGAGATATATCGGTTTTGAAAACGGTTCAAGGGATATGACAAGATAAGGATCAAGCTTCAGAATAAGTAGGTACAAAATAAGTTTATACTTTATTATGATTTACGTTAATCATTTTATAGAATTAAAGAGATCTTGGATTTTGGGAAACCAATTTGTGAAATTTTTTTGTAATTATTCCACTGTGGTTGGGATTGGATTTCATCCCGATTTCCCAACAGAAATCTTGTCCTTCATGATAAATAAATTCATAATTTTTTAATGATAAACCTTTGTAAATATTTACCTTTAATTTATTCTTGTACGACTTAAATTATGGGTCATTGTCTGAAAAAATTAGAAATAATGCACCAATATGAAATCCATATTTTCAATTAACATTGATACTTTATTCCTTTGAAATATTCTAATCCTCTAAATTTATTTTAGCCAATAGTTCTATTTAATTTAGCTCATAGTGGTCAAATTCCAAGTTGAAATCATCTAGGAAAATATGTTTCTCAAGCATGTATATGCTAAATTACTCTTTCACTACAAGAAAATTATAACTTATTGATAGAACATTACCGACGAAAAAATTACCTTAGTAAATTAGTGACAAAATTTGATTATCCGTTGATAAAATTGTCAAAAAAAATGGTATTTTGCCACAGACAAAATTTTTGTCGATAAAGGTGGAGGGAAATTATCCCTGCAATTTTATCAACAAAATATAGTGATGGAATTGCGAAGGCTGTAGTAAAAATAGGCGGTAATGGTTGGCGATAAAATAAGCATCCGGGTGTACCGACGGAATAAATGTTCGTTGGTAAAATTTAAAGTTAAGTTTCATCATTAGGTCTTCGGCCTTAATGTTTTTATTAAAAAGAAAACAACACCAAACGATGTCATTTTCGTTTGATGTTAAACCCACTCGAAGACCCCCTCTCCCTCTCCCTCTCCCTCTCCCCTGCATCATTTTTTCCTTATTTTCTTCTTATCACCGTCGATCTTCTCCCTTCCATCCATCGTCCATGCTTTGCTCTTGTCCATCGTCCATCTTCTTCAGTTAAGTAGAGGTTAGTCATCCATCTAATAGCTCTCGAGTTTATTTTTCTGTGCGAAATTTTGTTGTTAAATGGTTATATGAACGTTGATTGGTTCATTTTTTAGTGAGTATTCTGAGTTTTTTGAACTTTGGTTAATTCATTATTTTTTGAACTTGTTTATGTTGGTGAATAATGGAAAAATATAGTGGTTTTCTTTTTAGGTAGAGATGAATTTGGGTTACCTATGAATTGTTCAATGAAATGTCTCTTAGGGATATCATATCTGGTTTTTTCTAAAAATGAGAAATCTCTCTTAGGGATATTGGTAAGACTTAGTTAAACAACTATCAAAGAAGTTAATTCATGGTTAAAATAATTGACAACTTTAAATATTACTTAAAATGTGGCAATAATAGCTATTATATTGTATTACTTAAAAACAACTGTCAATGGGTTTTTTGTTTTGATAAAGTTATGGTATTGTTTGTACTCAATTGTGGTATTTACATATTAAAGTAAGGGTGATACATGTTTTTATACATCTATGGTATTTTGATGAGTTATCTTTTTCCATCTATTTTTATACAAAATATTTAATGAATTTTCTTTTCTTTTTAGTGTGATAGAAACTCACCCACCTTTGCCCCTCTTAGTGCTTAATATTAGTGATCTTGTGTTCTAGCTTTCTTATCCCATCTATTTTCAAATACCCACCATTTTCTATTAAATGTTCAATGTTTTTTCTTTAAATGTTCCCCATCCATTTTTCCTTAAAATACGTGCTACTTCATTATTATGGTCAAGCAAAAGGATGGACTAATTCTTTAGAATGGAAGAGTTGTGCTATAATAAAATAGCTTTAGAAGTTTTATTAACTAAGTCCATAAAAATTTATACTTAAATGGTAAATGTGCCGCTAGCTTTTTGCTATGAAACAAAAACTAGAACATGTCATTTAATAAGTTTGTAGTGAAGTATAGGTTTTGATCCTTATGTCAAACCAAAGTTGTCCCATCTAAAGATAAACTATGATCAAATGATCTCCCTAAGGTAAACACTGAAATATAATCGGAATATATTGTAGGATAAATCCATCTATTCTCCCACTGGTTCCATAAATAGGGGAAATCATATATGTTGTTGTTCATTACTTGCACTATGTCATCATATATTCCATTATAAGGAGATTTTAAAAAAATGACATGGTTATACCTTGTGATCTATTATATCTAAATCATATTATGGTGAAAGCATCATGAAACCTTAGATTTTTCTTTACAACATACTTAAAGAATATGGAAAAACAATGAATATAAGTTATTTTGTAGGACATCTACTAATCGAGTTATCATAGAAGTTTGATTGTATATGATAACGTCACGAATTTGACATTTGGTTCTTTTAAACTTAATATAAACATTAAGGTGAAAAATGGACATGGTGAGAAAATTCAATGATGAATATATGTTTACTTGGAGTATATGAAACCTAATTCAAACTATAGATGTTCCTACACACCAGAAACTAATCAAACTTATATAGGATCAGATCGAGGTACAAATTAAGATCAATGTGATATTGAGGAAATTAAAAAATGCTTTGATATCATTGCAAATCATGTGGATCAATTAGAGGAGCAAGTTTCTCATTATCTTATTGATAAGAAGACTTCCAAAATACCACCATATCTTACATCTAATTATTTGCCTATAATACCTACAGATGCCAACTTTGCAAATAAAAAGTGTTGCAATTCTACTTATAATTTGTTGATGGTTTTGCTTACCGATATACTTATAGCTAGAATTTTGATATTTTTATGTACTCATTTTATCAATCTATTTCCTTTTTTTAAGTTAAAGAATTTTTCTAATATTTCCAAAAGTAAAAAAAGAGAAAATAGAATATAACCGTTGAAAAGGCCATATCTAATTAAAGCTACAACATTCTAGTTACAACTTAACTACGATAATATTAATTAACCTATTAGAATCAAAAGAAGGTATCTTATGATCTCCATGTCTCTTTCAATATCTCCCTACAGGGCCTTGCATTGTTATTTTCTTATCATACATTACCAAAACTACATTAACTTATTTTCTAAAACTTGCTTTTATATTATTAGATACTTTAGTAACTGTTGTTTTTCTTACATTGTGTTTTCTTTATTTGTGTTTATTTTTAAGGTAAAAATAAATTCTAAATGTCAATCATCAAAGCCTTGGTAATGGAGGATAAAGGAAAGGTCAAAGAAGCTTTAGTCCCTATTTATTTTCCTCCTTTTACATTGCATTTTCCTTTTTTTCATTCTTATACTTAGAAGCTTTTTATCCTTCTTTCGTTCCTCACTTTTTCTTAGCAATTTGATTTATAAATCCATGAAAGTCAAAGATCACATTTTCATATAAATTTTTAGTTGTTTCAAAAACAAATATTTTCTCTTATTCTCAATAATGACGTTGTATGCAACAAATATAAATACAAAACTATTGAACAAGTGTATTATATTAAATACAAAATTTTCTTTTTCGCAACCCTATTTTTGTTGAAAAGCATTGCTAATCGTCCAACCTCATCCTTCTACGTTGTAGTTTATGATTGTCCTTCCATCCAAGTAAGTCTTCCAACTAATGTCTATCATATGTTTTGCTTTAATAGTATAAGTATTTGTGTTTGGGTTTTATGTGAATGCAAAGGAGGTCTTCATTTTGTGTTGTTGTTTAGAATATTCTTATAATCATTGATGAGTTTTTATATTTTTCTTTAATAGTCTAAGGTTTTATGTTTGGGTTTTGTTTGAATCATTGATGAGTAGATGTATGAATTACATAAGTATTTATTGTATGTGGAATGAATTTAATCTCTTATAGATGATCCAACGCATAATAAACCTCTTGGATGTTATATAGGCTGGAAAACTATGATGCAGCTCCCATGAGATTTATCAGTGAAAAATTCCATGAGGTTAGTAGTCACAGTAAGAACTTACTTTCTCGATTCACAGGTGTAAACAATGCCATTTATCATAGTGCTTATTTAAAATCAAACTTTGGAAATCAATTTGTAGGTGATTAATTCAAACATAAAGACTTGAACTTCAATGTGATTACTTCAAACTTAGTGTTGGCATAAGAAATTAACGTAATTGACGTGACAATTCTTTGCATAATAAACCCCTAGGACAGTATATAGGCTAGAAATTCATGATGCAGCTCCCATGAGGTTTATCTGTGAAAAATTCCACGAGCCTAGGGGTCACAGTGAGAACTTGCTTTCTCGATTCATATGGTGTAACAATGCCACCTACCATAGTACTTGTTTAAAATTAAACTTTGGAAACGAACTTGTGGGTGATTAATTCAAACATAAAGACTTGAACTTTAATGTGACGAATTCATACTTAGTCTTAACATAAGAAATTCATGTGTAATTAACATGACAATTCTTTGCATAATAAACCCCTAGGATGGTATATAGGCTAGAAACTCGTGATGCAGCTCCCATAAGGCTTATCGATGAAAAATTCCACGAGCCTAGGAGTCACAGCGAGAACTTTCTTTCTCAAATCATATGGTGTAACAATGCCACGTACTATAGTGCTCATTTAAAATCAAACTTTGGAAATGAAGTTGTAGGTGATTAATTTAAACATAAAGACATGAACTTCAATGTGATTAATTCAAACATAGTATTAACATAAGAAATTCACGTAATTGACATGACAATTCTTTGTATAATAAACCCTTAAGATGGTATATAGGTTAGAAACCTGTGATGTAGCTCCATGAGGCTTATCGGTGAAAAATTCCATGAGTCTAGGAGTTATAGTGAGAACTTGCTTTCTTAATTCATATGGTGTAACAATGCCACGTACCATAGTGCTCGTTTAAAATCAAACTTTTGAAATGAACTTATAGGTGATTAATTCAAACATAAAGACTTGAACTTTAATGTGATTGCTCGATGTAGTGTTGGATTTAATATATATAGGTACTTTTTTCTTCTTAATGTCACTTCTTACAGGAAATTGGTTGGTATATTGTTTTATTTATATGATACATACATATGATGAGTTTTCTAATTGTGAACTTATATAGTGGAATAGGTTGGTTTCAATTTGGAGGGGAAATGGACAAAGATCTGTAAAAACTTAAGGGATTTAAAGGATATTAACTATGAAATCACCTTTTTAAAATAATAGTTTTGCATAAATGAGTAATGATAATAGATCTTGGATGTATATACGATTAACACCCGATGGTTTCATTAATCCTGAGTTTGTTAAAAGAGTTGAAGTTTTTATTCACTATGTATGTTCTCAACCTGTATATAAGGATGATTCAAAGATTAGATGTCTATATAAAAAGTGCAAACATATTTGTTTTCTTCCTATTGATAAAGTGAATCTCCATTTGTTAAGAAAGGGGTTTGTTCCAAATTATTTTGAGTGGACAAGACATGGGGAGCCAATAATTTGTACCACCTCAAGGAGTAATGAAGTAAATTTGTCAATAAATAGGGATGGATTTAAAGGGGGATTGGATTTATAACAAATAATGTGGGTGCAACTGAAAATCCTTATACCTAAATAGTTTATGATGCAACCGGTTATACCTTTCAGGAAAATATAGAAAATCTTGAAGAAGAACCAAACCCAAATGCAACAAAATTTTTGACTTACCAAAATTAGCTGACTAAGAATTATGGCTAAATTATGAGACCATGACTCAACTATCTTCAATTGCTAGAATATTGAACATAAAGTCTAAAGGGTATATTCCTGATCAAAATTTGGATAAAATTCTTGCTTGGTATAATGAATCATTGCCTTATGATCATAAAATGGTTGATAATTTCTAAAATATGAAGAAATTTATTAGGGGTCTTGGTTTGCCAGTTGAAAAAATTGATTGTTGCAATTTTGGATTTATGTCGTTTTGGGGAGATGATATGGAATTACAAGAGTGCATCACCCGAGGCACTATTCATTTTAGAGCGCAATTCCACCAATAGACATAGAGGACTAGATGGAAAGAGTCTAACCATACATACTGGATGATCTTTAACTCACCAGGAGCATGCACTTCAACTTGTAAGTATCAAAATTTTACACTTATATTCTGATTTTTATACTTCGATGTATGAAATTTTGTTTCAGTGTAATTTGATATATGAAATTTAAATGAAAATATATGTGTATTATGGAGAATAATAATGTTATAAATGCTTGGTGCCATTAATGGATGTGTTGTTGAGTTAAGGTTTTTTGTTTAATAAGAGGTAAATATCATAAAAATAGAGAAAATTATGTCAATTGTTTTGTAAATGTTAATGAAAAGTTTATGGGCAGGAAGTCTACACCACGTCAACTCTTTCTGCACACTCACACCAAAAAGCATGATGGTGTGACCTCCGTCAACACCTGATGCAAACAACTTCATGTATGTAAAAGCTATACTTTAATATTAACTCTTAAAAAGTATCACTTATTAATATAAACAATTATAATGATAGGACTAAATACAAAAAAGCATTGAACAGTCTCAGAACTCTGAAAACTATTGATGAGAGTCAGGCATATCTTGATGTAGTGGGTGGTAGGGACTGTCGTGGAAGGATTTTCGGCTTAGGTTCATTTGCAAACACATGTTATTCGCAATCCTCCACATTCACTACAACTAGATCTAGTAAGCAGCACGCTTCAAATGAGAGAGTCCTTCAGCTTGAGAGTATAGTAAAGAGGCTGATGAAGTGCATAACCTAGCTCCGTAATGAGGTGAATGAGTTGAAAGGTAGAGACAGGACCTCATCGCAGCAGTTAAAACATCCGCCTTTACAACCTGCATGGCTTCTGAATAAGTGAATGTATTTGATAGTCAGCAACTTTTAAGTTTTGTATAAATTCTTAATTTATAGTTATTTTCAAGATACTTATTCATTTATAATATAATTCTTAGAATTTTTTAGTCAACTTATCCTCTCCTCATAAATATTTGTCAATTTTACTCTAAACTTCTACGTACTTTGATTGCTCCAGAACAAAGAGTTGGTCAGTATTTCCAGGTTTGTCAACTAAGTCGTAAAATCAAGTTTTAATTCGTTGGGATAATAGTCAATTTTATCCTTAATTAAATGCGGTAATGGACTAATATAAGGCGGTCTTGCATTAGGAGTCTCTTTAATCTTGTGAAGGCTTGGTTTACTTGAGAGTTCAATGTCTTTAAAATTGAAATTACAAGTATGAATTGAAGTAAAAGTGTGGG
>JAOTAY010000002.1:16800294-16812275 GCA_025629805.1 Erythroxylum baracoense
TGATTTAGTTTTAGGGATTGCTTTTGAACTATTTTGTTAGAACTCCTATTTTATTGAATTGAATGAAGTTGTCTTTGGTGATTGGCGATTTTATTTGTTATCTTGCAATAAATCAAGAGAGCGAATTGTGTAGGATTGTACAACAAGAGTTGGCAACCTATAGACTTAGAATCATCACGTCAATTGATTAGTTAGAAGAGACATATCGGCGATGTCAGTTGATCACCTATAGGATAGTTTGATAACTAGTTGAATCGGTAAAGTCACTGAGTAGGTTGAGAGATCATCCAATTGATTCCCTTTAATTCGATTAGGGACAATTAGTCACACCTTGAGAGAGGGTAATTAATACATTTGGAAATCTTAGGTAAGACATAATTCAAATAATAAATTAGGAGGGAGACAAAATTGGGAAAAAAATTGATTAGTCTTTAGATTCTTGAATTCCAATTTTTCTGCACTTTGGTATTGACTATTGCTTTATGTTAGTCTTTTAATTTTAATTTAATTTTTCAAATTATTTGTATTAAATAATTTCATTTCTTAAACAAAATCTTGTCTAAATTAAGTGGTGTCTAGGCATCAATCCCTGTGGGATCGAAATCTGCTCTTTTTAACTACAAATCATAACCTGTTCACTTGCAGTTTTTTTTAGCCTAAAACAAGTAGGTAGGTTTTATCATCATCAATTGGATATTTCATAGATTTTCATACTCTCTATCAATACTTCCCAAGTCTACAGAATATCAGCAACATGGATATGATTATTTGGAAGCTTCACCCTTCAAGCCTTTTCCCTAATAAGTCCTACTACAACAATCCTCATTCTAATTCTCCATTTGTTCCTTAGTACTCCCTTCTTTGGCAACAATGCATTAGTCCCAAAACCTCCATGTTCATATGGTTAGCCATTAAAAACAGGTTACGCACTAAAGACAGATGGTATGGGACCTTTAACCCTTTATGTGATCTTTGTCAAATGCTAGCAGAAGATATGAACCATTTATTCTTCAACTACGTATACTTGACCATTGTATGGAGTCAACTACTCTATAAACTTGCACCTTTTGGCAACTTATATGATTGGACTAATAAACTCATTGAGATTATCCAAGGCTCCAACATACGCAGGAAGGACAACTTGCTTTTCAAAACCATTTTCACCTTTATGATCTACAATATATGGAGGCAAAGGAATCAAAGGATCTATCGACGAGAGCAAATAAGCCCATATTAGCTTGTTGACTCCATCTTCAATGAGATACATGGTCTGGTTATCACTAAAGAAGCAACTCTCAACTTGTCTGGCAACATGAAAGCAAGATGGCTTCTATAACTTAGTTGTTACCTACATTACAGTCTTTGTGTTTTTGCCATTGTAAAGAGTACTTTTTGGATTTCCATAAAGGAGATCTCATTGTAATGTTGTATATAATTTTACTGTAGTTAATAAATTTCTTTCAACTTTCAAAAAAAAGTGTAAGTTTTTGTTAAAGAACAAGTTCATTGAATTTTCACCATGTGATAATTTCTTTTGAAACATTACTTATATATTTATAGAAATTCTCATGATGAATGTTTAAGTGATACTTGAGATCTCCAAAACATATTTTGTAGGAATTTCTATGTTTTACTACTATTTACTATCTATTATAGTTAAGGGTAGCTTAATTGATAGTAAATAATACAGAGATAATTGAGTGATCAATATAGGAGTCATCACCTTAAATTGATTAGGGAGAATGTTTTACTATTCTCAATTAGTATTGATCTGAAAAATCCTTGGTCAAGATGGAATGATATTTTGAAAAATAAATTTCAAATGTTACTTATTGAATAAATTACTAATAGTAGAGAACTAATATGATTAGATTCAAATAGAATAAACACTAATTTTATACTTTATATACAATCAAAATATTGTACGATAAAAGAATTAAATTATACTAAAAAATCATACATGGAAAGATTTGTCAAACTCAATTTGATACTATGCATTGCTAGAGTTCAACCTTTATTTATGGATATAAATTATTTACTTAGAGTATTACAAACAATTAAAGGAGTTTAATTTATCTAATATTGAATATGATTTAGGCTTATAATTTATACCTATTCCTAACATATTTGAGAACCTGATGTGTCACATATAAGAATGAGTAAAAGAGAGAAAAGATATTTTAATCAATTTGGATTTGATTGTAAAGTTCGAGAAACTTTATAATTAAATATGAAATATTGAATCTTATTTAGACACAGTTCGTATTTAATTAAAATTAATTGCAATGCTAGTTAAAGTTTAGTTGAAAATATAATATATTTTAATTAAAGTACTAAAATGTTCAAAACCTTTTGTACAGAGATTTAAACTCCAAAAGGGCTAATACTTCATACCTAACCATCTATAATAATTGTAGACTTCTTTTAAGTCGTTTTGTAGCTATTGATAAGGGTCGACACTTATATAGCTATGATGTTTGAGATTAGCCAATTCAAAAATAGTTTGAGAGAAGCGATGGGAAAATTTATCAATTTTCACAACAAGGTATGAATTATGCTTTTAATGCTTTATTATGTTTTAATCGTATTACAAAATTTAAGTGATTTTACCTTCAAAGAAATCACAGTAAAAGATTTTATAATTATTACACTATGTGCAAGATCAGATCTTGCCCTGACTTTTCAACCTAATTTTCTATCATATTAAACTAACAAACATATTATTAATAATTAATTAATAAATATGATAACTTTAAAATCAAATAAAACATTAAGTCAATAAGTTCGACCCATTTATCTTTGTGATTTGTTAATTCATAATCATTTTTCTATGATGTGATTGTTCATATAAAATGTTACATATTCATAAATTGCCACATTAGTCATAACTAATGAAGCATATTAACATAAAACCGATTTTAGAAGGTATAAAGATCTTTTACAAGAATTTTAATGCACAAAAAATTTTTATTACATTGATAAACCCACAAGAAATTAATCTTATTTCAGCGGTGCACGAATTACATAGATTTAGAAGACATACCATGGACTTTATATTTAGATCATATTTCATGTTAAAATAATTATATGGTTGGATGCAATTGATTAATGCCACGCGATGGTAAAAGTCAAATTTTCTTCTCGAGTTGCATTGGAATCTTGACGACTATATTGATATACGTAAATATATTCAAAATAGCCCCAAAATCCAGTTCAAGACTATTTCAACGATTAGGAATTGCAGAATAAAGTAAAATTTAAGATTCCCTTAAGTTTAACCACCTATTTTGTCTATATTCGTACATGGAACTGCGTTAGATCGGCAATTTTATTTGCCGTTTGACTGTCAAAACATAACGGGTCCTGTATGTACAATTGACCATATTCTTTAATTCTCAGTGCGGGAAGTGACTAGAGATATTGAGAACTGAACTTGTCTGTCATTAACTCATAGTGCATGTTAAATTTAAGGAAGCCAAATTAAGTTTTTGGTACATTGAAATGCGTTTCGATACTCTAATATGAACAAGCCTCGTGTTGCTGGTCCATTAGAAAAATTTAAATGTTTCTTCTTTTACTTTTGACCCCACTTGCGTATGGACCACACTATACAATTGACAGCTTGCTCTATGTATTTAACTCGAAGTAAGATTCCTTAGCGACTTTAAGAAATATCAATGGCCTTGTTCGGTTTCTATGAATTTTTGTTTGAGAAAGTAATCTTTTTCTTAAAATTTATATTATTATGTTTGGTTCATTTTTTGAGTAGTTAGAAAACTATAAACTTTCCCAATCTAAAGAAAGTAGTAGCACTTTCTTTGAATTCTAAATCCCACCATTCTTTTAGTATCTAGGTTACTTTCTTCAATAATTTAATCTAAAAATACACTAGCCAATTCAACTCTTTCTTCTCTTAACTCTACGACAACTCTTTTATAATAATAAGGAATTTAATAATAATAATAATAATAATAATAATGTAATTTATAAAAATAATAAATTTGGTGATAATAAATTAATAATAAGTAGAAAATTAATAGTATTAAGAATAATAAAATTAATAAGAATAATAAAAATAATAATAAATTTAATTGATAAAAATAATAAATTTGGTAATAATAAAATTAATAATAAGTAGAAAATTAATAATAATAATAATAATAAAACAATATTATATGATTAAAATATTAGAAACGAAAAAATTAACATTTAATAATATAACTTATATTACAAATTAACATTATTTAACGATTTCAATTTTTATTGAATAGGGATATAATTGGAAATACAAGTCAAAATTAAATTACATTCCATAAAATACTGACGCATACGAAGCACTATAATAAAAATTCACCTAACTTTTCTGTTAGAATTCTTATAAGTATTTAAACATATAAATATCTTTACTTTTCATAGATTTATTTTTCTAAAAATTAGATTTCAAATTTACTTTATTTTCCTGCCAACTAAACGGCCAATAGGAATTCTAGTTCCTATGTACCGAAAATTTCAAATGTTCTCCCTCCAAATGTCTGCTGGAATTAAGGAGTGTGCCACTATTCACATAATTTGCACATGCTTCACGACCCGTATACACCTTTGAAACATAGTAGTGTAAAGATCCGGCGGAGGATGAGGCCAGAAAAGAAGAGATTATTAGTTTCTTATTAAAATATTGGTTTTAAGAACCTTTAAATTCGATGGTTAACTTAGCCAAAAATTCTTTTTTTGTTTTATGCCTTATAATAAATTGGATGGTGGTGAGTTTAGTGACATAATTTTTTAAACCAATTCATTATCTTATATATATTCAGACACATATGATAAAGTTTATGAGATAAATGTACATTATAAATAAAAATATTATAACAAAATAATTATAAAATTTATATTGCATTTATATATTATCACTAAATTATTCTTAGTTGATGTTCTAGACTAGCATACAAAATTTTTCCTAATGAAAGAGGTAGTTGATCTCATAAACTAATGTCTGAAGATACTTAAACAAATATATGAGTGTTTCTTAGAAAATAAATTCACTAAATTGACCCTATAAGAAAATTTTATTTGAAACATTACTTATATATCTATAGAAATTCTCATTATAATGATTATATTAGTGATCCTTTAACTTGAAATCTTCTAAGTACTTCATATAGGGATTATTATGTTCTGATACCACTTAAGACCTATCCTACTCAAGGGTAGCTTAGTTAGTAGTCATTACGAACTATACATAGGTAGTTAAATGACCAATGTGAGATTCATCACCTTCAAGTAATTAGAGAGAATATTTTTATTATTCTCGATTATTATTGATTCAAAAAATCCTTGGTCAAGGTGGAATGATAGTTTGAAAATTATTTTTAAGAATCATTAATTAAATCAATTGCTATTAATGGGGTACTATGTTAATTGGACTCAAATAGCTTTTACATTAATTTTATGCTCTATGTCTAATCAAATCATTGTATTATAAAAAGAATGGATTGTATGAAAAAATAATTCATAGGGAGGTTAGTTAAGATCACTTCGATATTCTGAATATATGGGTGGTCATGATGAGTAGGTATAAACCAATTTCGATCTGGGGATAAAAGTTCTTTAATTAGAAAATTAAATATGAATTAAGGAAATTTAATTTATTTAATCCTAAATACAATTTAGATTATATTTTATATACATTGTCAACATATTTAGAAACTTAATGGGTCATACATAAGTACTAGTTGAAGAGTGAAAAAAGTATTTTAATCAAGTTAGACTTGATTGTGAAGTTTGAAAAACTTTACGATTACATATGTGATTTTTAATAAATAAGGACTAATATGAGATATTGAATCATATTTAGGGTTAATTTGTAACTGACTAAAATTACTTGTAATAAGAATTTTGTTTAAATTAGATCACTAAAAGGTCCAAACACTATTTTAAATAGGCCTAGACTCTAAAAGAGATATCAATTCTTGTTGGCCCTCTCTACAACACTTGTAAAGTTCTCTTACACATTTGTGTTTTAAGTGCTGCACACATGTGCCATTATAATTTTTTCTATGAATAAATTTCATAAATGGTTAGAGAAAAATTTCAGGAAAAGAATTAAGTTGTACAATAAAGTACGAATTTACGATTAATATTTTATTATGCTAATGCATTTATCATGCTCTGGAATTGAAGTGATCTAGTTGTTGGAGAATGAAACAAAAAAAGTTTTATACTTATTCGGCTTATGTAACAATAGGTTCTATCTTCATTTCCCTTCATTAGTATCATAGCCATGTTGGAGAAGTTTGATGAATATAGATTCATGGATTTGGGTAATATAAACGATAATTTATGGAGTGACTCAAATGATTTCCATATTATTTTTAGGTTTAAATTATATATGGGCTCACTTAAACCAAGTCCAATTTCCAGTCAACCTTCCTCAAAATCTTTAATTGAAGATTACTTTTAATTAATTTTATTAAATGATTTAAGATATTTGAAAATGGTATCTAGTTGAATTTGAAAATTAGTTTCAAATCAAACTAAATTCATATTTGGAATAGAAATTTAATTCACTAGAGAATTAACGGGTTAAAATCTAGTTTCATTATCTAAGGATAAAATATTATTTTATATTATAAAGATTAATAGCTAGAATCGAACATGAGTTGCTTGTTTTTATACATATAATTTGATTATGTGTTCTTAAATTGTATGTTTTAATATATGTTTAATATATTATGTATGAATTAGATGTTTCATATGTAAGATTTTTTTAAATGCAATTTTGTTTTTAATGAGACCAATAAAATTAAAACTCTCATTAAAATATTAACTACATGTTGAGAATGTTATGTTTTCTTCTATTGCCATAAAAATAAACTAAAGTTCCATTTATTATTAGGCTTATTGAGTAAACTCAAGGCCGTTTTGACCCTAATATGTTTAGCTTTATAACAATGGGCCTTATTTAACCAAATGTATTTGATTTGGATGAGAAAACTCATGATCATATGAATTTAGAGAAGGGATCAAGAATAATAAATAAGTTATGTTTAGCAAGAATTATCACCTAATAGCTTTAGAAGTCGTATAATTTGTGATTAATAAAGTCATTATCTACCTAACTTAATTTTGGTTATTTTGAAGAGAAAAACTCAAGATCAAATAAATTTGAATGGGATCCTATTCACTACATAGATTAATCTTTCCATAATAGTAGTAGGGCTATTATGTCAAATAAAATAGAGGGAGTAATCAAATATATGATTAAAGTCATAATACTATTTCTCACTTTTCTTATGTTTACATTTTATTTGAGTAAAAATTATGTTAATTAGTATAGTTTGATTCTAAGTTGTTAGTGAACTAAATTTTTTGGACATAGGTTTAGGTTTAAGAAGAGTTCTTAAAGTTAGATGGAAAACTTATATGTCCATTATATGATTTTGCTACAACCTCCATTAAGAATTTTGGTAATAAAGTTTTATGGATATGTCAGGATCATATATAAGAAAAATGAATTCAAATAATAAGTTGACTAATGTCTTATAAACTTTAATGGAAGCATGTAAGATGGATGTTATGATGCAAGGGGTTTTATAAAGTAGAGCTAAAAGGTATAGTACCTTGATAGAATTGTTCCCCTCAATTTAACCCCACTAAAAATATAAACATGGACTGTAATTAAAAACATTTACTATAGTATTAGAATACTTTTTATTTGAAAACAAATGATTGTATAACTTTTCTTGACTAAACTTCATATGATACAAATTATATATATTTTTAATTCATAACTTTGTATATTTAATAACAAATTCATATTCAATGTTATCATAATTATTATAATGTTCTAGGCATGATAGAAATATATTGTTGATTAAAGGTAGTTGATCTAAGTTTATACAATCAATTTGTATGTACTAAATTAAGGGAGACTTATTCTTAAAGTGGTAAGAATGTAAGCTTATATAATTAAGGCTATGTTTTTTGCCATGTTAGTAAGAATTCATGCTCTTGTTCGTTACCCCAAATAAATCCTTTATCTTTCTTCCTGATCCTATAGAAACCTGCCGAGCCATGAAAACTTCTTACGTCACTCACAATCTTAGGTGCCGGCCATTCTTGAATAGCCTCTACCTTTTTACTATCTACTTGAATTCCATTTGAACTCACAATATAATCCATGAAATGACGTGATCAGTGCAAATTGAACATTTCTTCAAGTTAGCATACATCTTGTTTTTGTGCAAAGCATTATACACACATTTTAAATGCATAATATGCTTGTCAACAAATATGTTATACATTAGAATGTCATCAAAATAAATAACCACAAATTTTCCAATAAATTCAAACAAAACATGATTCATTAATCGTATAAGGTACTAGGGGCATCGGATCAGCCAAACGACATTACCATACAATCCATGTTTTAAAAAAAAAAATGGTTTTCCACTTATCACTTTCTTTTATTACCATTAGATGATAACCACTTTTCAAATCAATTATAGAAAAGACATATGCACCATGTAATTCATCCAATATGTCATCAAGTCAAGGTATGGAGAGTCAATGCTTTATTGTTATTTTGCCCTAATTGAATTATATAATTTGCAATCTCTTAATTAAAAGAAGATCCATAATTCTAATTAGATTTTAAGCCCTATAATAAATTACAAGGTCTCACAAGGGATCTCTCTATGCACAATAATCGATATAATTAATCACATGGTCTACTGGATTGCTTAACTCTCATTAATCCAACCTAATCATTTTCACTATAAGAAAATTAGTAATTAAAGATGGAAAATTACCGACGGAAACAAAACCTTAGCAAATTACCAATAAAAATCATGTTTTGTCGGTAACTTTGTTAGGAAAATTTTCATTTTGTGATGGAAAAGATATCTTTTGGTAAATATGGAGGGAAATTTTCCTGACAAAAATTTCGATGAAATATAGCGATGGTAGAAAATTCCTGTCAGTAAAGAAGGTGGGAATGCTTCGTAGAATAAATAAGTTTTAGGTATACCAATATATTACATTTTTTTCGGTAAATTTTAAAAGTAAACGTCGTTGTTTGCTTAAGCTTAAACACACCAAATGATGTCGTTTTCGTTTAACCTAAAACTACCACAGCCCCCTTCCCTCTCCTCTATCACATTTAGCTAAATTTTTTCTCTCTTCTATCGTCGCCATCATCACCCTACCCTATATGCCCACCGAAGCCCTACCGTCCTTATCGTCCCACCACGTGTCCTCATCATGCCACCATCTTTGACATCCCAATGTCTTCATCTTTGTCGCTACCAAAGCCCCCCTCCTCCGTCTCTCGTGCCAACTAGAGATATGCCAACTGGTTCCTACTTTTCTTGACTAAGGTGTGTCCTTGCATGTGCTTTGTGACCTCACTTGGGGAGATCGTGCATTGGTGGTGGCATGTAGCATAATTTGTTAGGTACAACGTTGTTGTTTTATCCTAATTCTGATCTTTTTGTCCTCTTATTATTGAATAAAATAATATTATGTTAGTCAAACTTGAAAATAGTATTATTTTTGTTTATATGTTTAAAAAATCTTAAATTAAATTAAAATTTTTTATCAGAAGATCAAGCCAAATGGGACCTAACCATACCCATTGGCTTGCATAAGAGCCATTGTTATCTATGAAGTGACCTAAGGATATTGGAATAGTGGAGTGGTGTACCAAATAAGGTCACATGGCATTTATGTCTTTTTATTCCCTTTCACACTTCTTTTCCTATGTACATTTGCTAATTTATTATTACTAGTGCTCTAATTTGCAAACTTTAGATAAATTTCCACTCAGAAGTTGCACTCTTAAACCACAAAAATAACAATTTCATTAATTGATGTCAATACTTGAACATTTGTCATTTCATGACATCCTATAAATCTTATCAATATTGGAAGCAGCCTAATCTGAAATGAAGTTTTAAAATGACAATACAATTTAATATCGACAGAGATTATAAGAATTTAAATATTCTTACGACAAAATCCTTTAATATATTTTCTTCCTTTAATATAATAAAAATATAACAAAACTATTGAACAAGTGTATTATGTTAAATATGAAATATTCTTTTTTGTAGGCCCTATTTTGTGTTGAAGAGCGTCGCTCATCTTTCTTCTTTGTAGTCTATTGTTGTCCGTCCATCTAGGTAAGTTATCCAAGTAATGTCTACCATATGTGTTGCTTTAATAATACTATTCTGATGTGTTTGGTTTTTATGTGAATGCAAAGGAGGTCTTGATTTTTTTTATTTAGAATATTCTTATAATCATTGATGAGTTTTTATGTTCTTCTTTAATAGTCTAAGTATTTATGTTTGGGATTTGTTTGAATCATTGATGAGTAGATGTATGATTACATAAGTATTTACTATATGTAGAATGAGTTTGAGATCTTATGGATGATTTGAGGCATAATAAACCCCTAGGATGGTATATAGGCTTTATTGCAGCTCCCCTGAGGATTATCAGTGAAAAATTCCACGAGTCTAGCAGTCACAGCGAGAACATGCTTTCTCTATTCATATAGAGTAATAATGCCATATACCTTAGTGTTTCTTTCAATTCGAGCTTAGTGTACAAACTTCAATCAAAACATTAAAGTAGTAAGTTGTATAGTTGTAACATACCACTCCCATAGAGCATAAGTTTGAACATAAGAGAGGATATTCGAGAACATACTCTATGAAAATGGTACATTAAGACAATCAAACTAACTCATTAAAGGCATCAAACATATCATAAGCATTCTAACTGTTCATTTCTTCCCATTTCATTCACAAACATAATAGTCATATGTGTCATTACAATTCAGAATCCACATACACATTACATAACATTTTTTTGAGTTCAATCTCACTACCAAATATATAACATGAAATGGGATGCTAATACATAAAACTCTAACTAGACTCCTCATATTCAACTGATAAGATCTTTGCATTTTTGTCCCTAAAATGCAAGTACTAGACCTCTACTATATCACCTTAGTTGCTAGAACTCCCTTGAACCTGAAAAACAACGTTGCAATTTTGATGAGCTTGCAAACTCAGGAGTGAACCATCGTCGATGTATTTAATCAAGTTTAATAAAAAAAATAAGTATATCAAAGTTTATCATACTTCCACAATCATATCATCTAAGCTAGCGTTGCATATTACAACACATCCTTCATTAATTTCAACTATAATTCACTATTTCAAAACAATTTAATAATTCATTTCAATTCAATCATTAGATACATGTAGGGATGCATATGCAAATGCAAATGTGTTTCCATTCTCATTTTGTTTTGTTGTGACCAAGTGCCTATTAACCTAATTTACTTTCTCATATCTGTTATAGATATCGAGATCATTTCTAACCCGCATCTATTGTGGATACTGAGTCTATGTTATCTGAGCCTGAGGCTCTTTTTTATAATCCTAAGCTTAAAACTCTTTTCTGCACATCGATCACTCTGGTCCCAACTCCTTTATCTGATCATTCATTTCAATGTGATGCGATGCATCATTTCATATGCTATATTTTCATTTCCTTTCATTTCTGTGTACTCATGCCTTATATATCAAACTCCTTGGATCTAAGTCCAGCATTTATCAATCAATTATTCATATGTTCCATATTAAACATACAATTCATACAAAAGCACATGTAATTGATTTTACATATCTAAGTTAACTCATAGTACACTCTAGGAAAGCTATTGCCTCGATATTCCGAAAATGTATGGATGTTGAGGATCACCTTGCTCATCTATTGTCATGTAGTACACACATAGTTCATAAATCACTAATATGTTTAATCATATGAATATACAATCATGCACATATATATGAGTCACGTTTCAGTGAATGCTCAATTGAATTTCTGGGTATGTATTCTTATACAAATATCTTGACCATTCAAACATTATAGCTTGTATACAACTAGTTTGCAATCAGGTTTAT
>JAOTAY010000002.1:16812375-16830615 GCA_025629805.1 Erythroxylum baracoense
TCATGAATGCATGTACAGATATTTTTCATGTGCAGAAATCACTGTTCACAAATGCATGAGCATGAGATGTGTTTTTCTAATTTCTCCGATTGATCTCACATGTACCAATTTTCATGATTCAACCCATTATATGGAAACGGGATGTTACAAAAGAATGCCATTTGGGATGTATAATGCACCAATGACATTTCAAAATTGTGTGGCAAGTATTTTCTCTAATCTTGTGAAGATTGTATGGAAGTTTTCATGGATGACTTTACGGTTTATAGAGAATCTTTTGATACATGCATTATCAACCTTAAGAACGTGCACAAACGTTACATTGAGACTAATTTGGTTTTAAATTATGAAAAATGTCATTTTATGGTTGATGAAGGCATAATTTTAGGTTATACAATCTCTTTTAAGGGAATTGAGGTCGATAAGGCTAAGATAGATGTTATCAGATCTTTACCTTACCCCGCAACTGTATGGGAAGTTCGCTCTTTTCTTAGTTATGCAAGATTCTATCGGCAATTTGTTAAAGAGTTTTCAAAGATTGCTCAACCCATGTGTAGAATACTCCAAAAAGACATGAAATTTGATTTTGGTGAGACATGTGACATTGCATTTGATGAACTAAAGGGACAAATCACTACAACCCTAATAATTTAGCCACTGAAGTGGGACATTTCCTTCGAATTAATGTGCAATGCCTCGAATTATGTAGTTAGAGTAGTTTTGGGTCAAAAAGTGGACAAATTATCTCATTTCATTTACTATGCCTCCATGGCACTTAATGATAGTCAGAAGAATATTCCATAACGGAGAAAGAATTTTTGGCTGTAGTTTTTAAGTTGGAAAAATTTTGGTCTTACCTATGGGGTACATGAGTGATCATTTATTCAGACCATGTAGCTTTGAAGTGTTTAGTGAGTAAGAAAGAAGCAAAACCAAGGTAGATTCAGTAGATCTTACTCTTACAAGAATTTAAGTTGAAATACGCGACAAGAAGGGAGCTACAAATTTGGTGGCTGATCATCTTAACCGGATCACTCCAACCAATACATTTTGGCAAAATAGGTTCCTTTCTTATACTGCCAGGCTAACTCTTATCATTTAAGTACTTAGTAGATTACATTTATATTGGTTGGTTGACATTGCATTACTAAGGAAAGTCCTCAAAGAGGTTGACAGAATCACGAAAGCATTTCTATAGTCAAGTGGCACTGAACACTCAAAGAATGCTAAAATAAAATAGAGTGAGGTTACACTTTCGAAGAAATTTGGAGGTCTTGGGATCATTTCTATCTTTACAATGCGGAAGGTCCTAATATGCAAATGACTTTGGTGGTTATACACTGACCATAATGCTCTTTGGGTCAAGTGGATGCATAGGTAACACCTTAAAATTTTAAATTTTTTGCAAACTCTTTATACTATAGAGTTTTCTTAGATTTTTATCCAGATGATGAAGCTGAGAGACTTTGTTTATCTTTGTATTAAACACAAGATTGGAAATGGAGAAAGAACTTGGCTTTTGTATGACAACTGGATGGACATGAGTCTATTTATTCTTAACCCTCTTGCTCAACACTTGAGAAACATAATTCCTGTTAATATTAAGACTTTATCTTTGATCTTCAATGGTCAATAGAGAGGGAATTTTTTAGGCTTCGATACTTTGGGTAAACATTTCCCTTCTATAGATAATAAGCAGATGGATGCCTCTATCATTTAGCCCCCATATTTGAGTGGTAAATTCTCCAATAAATCTTACCACCAGATTTTTCCAAAAGGATTACTTAAAGTACCTTGGTCTTCTTTTCTATGGAAAAATGTCATTCTACCCAAAGCCTCTTTTATCTTTTGGCTTATGATTAAAAATAGACTCAGCATTAAGAGTCAATGGCACGATAATGTGGATACAACCTGTGTTTTATGTAAAATGGAAGCCAAGGATAGAGATCATCTCTTTTTTCTCTATAGATACTCGAAAGTTATCTGGAGTAGAATTTTGTACATGATTCCTAGTAACGGGCATCCTTATACTTGTAAGTATGCATTGGTTTGGGAAATCCGAAACTCTAAAAAAAGTATGTCTAATGCGGTTCTTTATAATGTTGCTTTTAACACTACCATCTACTCCCTTTGAAAGGAACAAAACTTACATAGATTTACCAACCTTAAAGAGGATAAATATTATCTTGCAGATAAGATCATTAATTGGATAATAGCCGCTTTAATTGCCAAAAATTTAGAGATTGATCTCCCCCCCAGATATGAAACGTAGATGGAATTTATAGCGTGGATTATTTTACTATGATTAATCGTTAATTCTCTTTGTAATATATTAGTCTATACAATGTTTGCCTTGAACTTATTATAATGTTGTAGTAGTTTTATCTACAGATAATACCATATTAATTTTTCAAAAAAAAATTATGTTAAGATAATTGGTATGGATAATATCCAAGTTCAGATAAATGTCAGATGCTTATTGACCTTGAAAGATGTATGACACAACCCCGATCTAAGGTTTTATCAGTTAATATGTTAGATCAAGGAGGATTTTAGCACACTTTTGGGGATAGGAAATAAAAACTATATGAAGGAGTAATGACGGTTGCCTGAGGAGAGTTATGTTGCTCACTGTATAAGACATACTTAAAGGTGTGTGGTGGTAGAAAATTATCTATAACCAAAGAAGAAACTTCACCAAATCTATGGCATCAACGATTAGGACATAAGCGTAAGAAGGGATTAAAGTCACTAGTTGGTAAATCCCTTATCCCAATTAAGAACTCACAATCGCTTAATCTTTGTGATCATTGCTTGGCTAGAAAGCAACATAGAGTCTTTTTCAAGAGAAGATCTATAAGGAAGTCAGATTTATTAAAGTTGGTGCATTCAAATGTATGTGACCCTAGTGAGGAGGAGTCATTAAGATGTAACAAATATTTTGTTACATTTATTGATGATGCTTCGAGAAAGACTTAAGTGTACAAATTGAACTCTAAGAGTCAAATACTTGAAAATTTCCAGAAGTTTCATGATATGGTAGAAAGGGAAGTTGAGAGGAAGCTAAAGTGTCTGTAAACAGACAATAGAGAAGAGTATACTTGCAAGGTGTTTGAAGAATACAGTACATTGCATAGCATTGACATGAGAAAACTGAACCAGGGACTCCACAACATAAAGAGGTTGCTAAGAGGATGAAAAAAACCATTGTAAAGAAGGTTCATTGTATGCTTAAAATGTAATATTGCTAAAGACATTTCAGGGATGACCAATTCAAACTGTGGTCTACTTAATCAATCGAGCTCCATTAGTTTTGTTAGATTTTGAGTTTCTTGAGAGAATGTGAACTGATAAGGATATCACGTATCATCATTTGAGAGTTTTTGACTGTAAGGTATTTAGCCTAAAGATCAGAGAAAAAATCTTGACTCAAAATTGATACCTTGCATCTTTGTTGGATATGGTGGTGATTAGTTTGACTTCAAACTTTATGACCTTGAGAAGCAAAAGGTGGTCAGGAGTGGGATGTAGTGTTCCAAGAGCATGAGAGAGGTGCTGATCTTCTGAGTGGCGATAAGTCATCACACTGCAGCTCATATGATACATTTAGCTCTTCGTCAATTCCTTCTACTATTGAGTAGTCTCTAGGTGAAGAAGATGAAGTGAGTGCCCAAATACACATTGGTAGTGGTTAGTTACAATCTAATAATGATGAGATATGTAAACCACATCTAGATAATATTGAAAATGAATCTATTGAGGATAATGAGTAGAGGGAGCAATTGAATCTTATAGCAAATAAAACATAACTTCAAAGACCAACAAGGGAGAAAATGCCTTCCATAAGGTATCTAAGTTTTGAATACCTATTACTTACTATTGAGGGGAAACCTAAGAATGTGCAAAAGGTTGCATCTTGTGAAGACAAAGATCTTTGGCTTGTAACTATGAAAGAAGAGATGGATTCTTTAATAAAAATAATACATGTGAGCTTGTAAAACTTCCAAAAGGAAAAAATTCATTGAAGAATAAGGGGGTATTCAAGATAAACAGAGATGGTAATAAGCCGGTAAAGCGTAAGGCAAGACTGGTAGTGAAAGGATTCAGTCAAAAGAAGGGTAATGACTTTGATGAAATCGTTTTATCAGTAGTCAAGATGACCTAAATCTGAACAGTTTTGGGTCTGACAACCTATTTGGATTGTGAAATCAAACAAATAGATTTTAGAACAACCTTTTTACCTGGAGAGTTGGAAGAGGAGATATACATGGAGTAGCCAGAAGTTTTCAAAGCTAAAGGCAAGCAAATTTTGGTTTATAAGTTCAAGAAAATTCTGTATGGCTTAAGCTCTAAAGCAATGGTATCGGAAGTTCGATTCCTTTATGATGGATCATGGTTACAAACAAACTTATATCAATATTTGAAAGTATTTCAGGAAGTTCATAGGTGAGAACTTTACCATTCTTCTACTTTATATTGATGACATACTGATTGTGGGTCAAGACATTGGTATAATCCAAAATTTTAAGGACTTGTCTAAATCATTTGATATGAAAGATTTGGGACTTACGAAGCAGATTTTAGGCATAGAGATAACTTGAGGCAAGAAGGATAGGCGATTGTGGTTTTCTTAGTAGAGATATATTAAACGAGTGTTAGAAAGGTTTAATATGAAGCATGTCAAACTAGTTAGCATGCCACTGGCATCTCACTTAAAGTTATGTCAGCATGCATATCCCTCAACAAAAAATGATAAATATGATATGTTCTCTATTCCATACTCATTTTTAGTAGGGTCTTTGATGTATGCAATGTTGTGCGCAAGACCAGATATTGCTCAAACTATTAGGATAGTGAGTAGATTCTTGTCAAATCTAGGGAAGGGTCACTAGGAAGTAGTTAAATGAATTATGAGATATTTGAGAGGCACATTGAAGTGGATTTTGTTCTTGGTAATGGTGAGCCAACTTTAGAAGGTTTTACAGATGTAGATATGGCTAGAGATATTAGTAGAAGAAAATCCACTTCAATTTAATGTTCAAGTTTGTAAGGGGAGCCATATCAAGGCAATCCAAGCTATAAAAGTGTGTGGCTTTATCTACAACTGAAGTAGAATATGTAGATATAATGGAAACTTATAAGGAGGTGCTCTGATTAAAAAGGCTCCTTTAAGAGTTGGATGTGAAGCAAGAAGACTATATATTATTTTGTAATAGTCAAAATTTTGTTGACTTGAGCAAAAATATTACGTATCATTCCCATACAAAGCACATATATGTGTTAGATATCATTGGTTGAGTTCCATGATAGAAGAGCAATAATTAATGTTGAAGAAGGTTCATACAAATTTTAATATTATTGATATGCTGACTAAAGTAGTTCCCGAAAAGAAACATAAGTTTTATAGTAAGCTTACTGGGATGTATCTTAAGTAGATAATGGAGAATAACTTGTCTTCCCCATATTTGTGCTAAAGGGGGAGATTGTTAAGTGTCTAACCTTATTTCGAGACTTTCGGTAATCATAGATGCGTTTATGGTTTATGAGGATGATAAACAAGTGAATACAAGATAGAAAAATCTCCTCTTGAGAGTTACATGGTTGTGCAGAGTGCTATACACACGTGTATTGTCCTACAAAGAGGTACACAGTCATATACACGCCTGTATAAAGACACATGACCATATGTAGAGATCGTGTAACTCTCTGTAATTGTGTACAATTGCGAGTGAGGCAGTGCTGAAGATACACGGTCATTTACACGACCATATAAGTGACTTTGTATGGTGAAGAAAATTTTATTTTGAGATAAAAAAGAGAAAAAGACATGGGTTTTTGTACAAAGTGAAACTATACTGTCCAAAAGTAAGGAAAAATAGAGAGAGGAAAAATAGTGTTGTATTTTCATCTTTGTTTGATTAGTTTTGAGATTAGTTTGAATGATTGTTGATTATGATATCAACTTTGGTTTAAATCCTGAAACTTTGTGAGACAACTTGGTTTTGTAGGGTGAGAGATTAATCTTTATATAAATCCTTATTGAGTTTAGTGAATTTTCTTATTGATTTGTCCCATGGTTTTTTCCTTTATACTAGAGGTTTTCCATGTAAATCTTAGTGGTTGTTTCATCTTTAAGTTTCTTATTCTCATATTGTTTTGCTAGTGTAAGTTAACGAGTTCTTGCTTGTTGTTGATATTTGGTTAATCTTTTAGAGATTTGTGTTACTATCTCCCAACAATATGGATAAGATTAACTAATTGTCAATATCATTAGATCCATCTCAACTTAAATCATTCCATTCATACCCCACTGTAGATACCTCTAAAGAAGTATGGACCATTTTAGCCAACATTTATTCCAAACCATCATATGGAAGAATCAAATTTATTAAGAATTAACTCAAAAACATCAACGAAGGTACCATGTCCATCATAAATTTGCTACAAGTAATCAAATTCAAGGTTAATAAACTATCTATCCTTGGTGCACTATTATTTGATAAGATCTTACTGATAAGATTCTTAATTCCTTTGATGATGACTATAAAGGATTAATTCATGTAGTTCAAGCTAGGGATAATTCCATACCATTTGACAAACTGTATGAAATAGGTTCTCCATTTTTAAGCTTCTAATGTTGACGGTAAGTCAGAACCATCGCACTTCCTGGCCTCTATAAACTATGTCAGCCAAAACTTTAATGGAAGAAGAAATAACTCCACTCATCCTATCTATTCAAATATCTAAGGCTCAAATAGTTCAGCCTAGCATAATAACACCAATCAGAATCACATTCCAATAAGAATCCATGTCCTTATCAAGGATATTATCAAATGTATAGAATTTAAGGCCATAAAGCTAAAAATTGTTCCTTATACCGAGTGGTTCCAATTACAAAATGGAAATTCATCATAGGCTCAACATATTCATCGCAGTCCTAGCAAACTATTGTACATTAAACCAAAAATGTCTAAGGGATAATGTTGTAACTAATTATCTCATATTTGACCTAAGCAACTTATCTTTTCATATACCATATAAAGCCTTTGATGACATTTTTATTCGAGATGGCACAAGTCTTTTCATAACCCATACAAGTTCCTCTTCTTTAAACACTCCCAACTTTAAGTTTTCCTTAGATAATATTCATCGTGTGCCTAACATGAAATATAATTTAATCTCAATCTAGCAATTTTGAAATTTAAACAATGTTTCTATTAAATTCTTACCCTTTTATTTTCTTATGAAGGACCTTCACACTAATGTATTGCGTTTAAAGTGTAAAACCAAAGATGGACTGTATGATTGGCCAAATAACTCATCCATACTTGCCTTCTCCATAACCAAAAGCACATCATTTAAGTGACATTCAAAATTAGGTCACCTTATATTTTTAATTCTAAATCACATTGTGACATTCCATAATTTAGATTTATCGTCATCTTTAGAGTCTAAGTCTTCTGGTAATGCATATCACTGTAAAATGAGTAATGAATTATCTTTTTCTAGATCATCCCTTATTTCTCATCATCCTTTTGAAATAATTTGACATTTTTATGGACATATCTTATCACTTCCTATGATGGCTTTAAATATTACGTTATATTTGTTGATCATTATACCTAGTATTTGGTTCCACCCTTTAAAAAAAATATAAGTCAAAGATATATTCCTAAGATTTAAAGCTATAGTCAGAAAGCATTTCAATCATGTCATCAAAACCTTATAATAGAGTTAAATTCCTTTCCTTATCACACTTTTTATCTGTTAATGATATCTCTTATCTTTAAATCCCCACCACATACACCAAAACACAATGACTTTACTAAAATAAGACATCTTCACATTGTTGAAATAGGTTTAACTAACTCATACATCCATTCCTTATATACTTCAGTAACATGCATTTGGTACTTTTGTATATTTAACTAATAGAAGGCCTACTCACACTTTAGATCTTGATTCACTATATGAGAACATTTTTGGCACAACACCAAATTATACAAAATCAAAATATTTGGTTGTTTATACTATCCTTAGCTTTGTCCCTGTACCAATCATAAGATTGAAGAAAGATCAAAGTCATTTGTGTTCTTTGGAAACTCATTAATACAAAGTGCTTACCTTTGGTATAATTCAACCTCTGCTAAAATATATACATTAAGACATGTCAAATTTGTTGCATCAGTGTTTCCTTTTAAAACCTTAAATTCATATTCACTGGCATATGATTCCATTACCTTATCAACTTAGATTCCTCCACCTTTAGCCACTCATTTCTCCATCTATTGGTTCAACCTCCAATCAACCTTAACCTTAGTGTGAAGCTTTAACTTAGGTAAACCAATCTGTAGCTTCACTTGAAACCATTAACTTACTAATAACATCCACTCATCTTAAGCGAATATATGCCAAAAATAACATCCACAAACTTGTTCAAGGTTTAAAACTTATCACTTGCTTGTAAACCTTTGGAAAATTTGAACCAACAATTCCCACTCAGGCCATCAAAGATCTATAATGGCATCAAGCAATGTTAGAAGAATATGATGCTTTGGTTAGAAATGGAACATAGAAGTTAGTTACATATGATTTTATTTAAATTGTAGTTGGTTGAAAATGTATTTTCCATACTAAATATAATTATAATGACTCAAGTGGAAGGTTTAAAGTATGGATAGTTGCAAAAGGATTCCATTAAAGGCAATAAGTTTGTTACCATGAAAGATTCAGTCCTATTATCAAATCAGTAATAGCGCATCTTGTGTTTAGTCTTACAATCACTAATTGATGGAAGCTACAACAATTGGATATAAATAATGCATTCTGCAAGGTTATCTTTATGGCACCGTTTACGTAAGTCAACCTCCAAGGTTCATTTATTAAGATTGGCTCGTTATATTTACAAATTATGAAAAGCAATTTACAGATTGAATAAGCTTCCATGTTTGGCATCATAAGTTAGAGCAATTCCTTCTCAATTTTGTATTTCATAATTATCATTTTGATACCTCACTTTTCATTTATAATTGCAATGGTCAACACCTGTACTTATTAATGTATGTGGACGACATAGTAATTACCACGAGCAACAATAAATTATTGGATCAATTTGTTAAGTCCTTAACATAAAAATTCCCCCCCTTAAAGATCTTAGTCCACGATTATATTTTCTAAGAGTAGAAGTTATTCTTAACTAAAAGGGATCCTCTTATTTGTTTTCATTATCAAATACTATAAATTTAATAATAATTTTTATAAAAATACCTAATTTCAAAAACTACGCAAAAACAATAGAAATTTCTAGAACCTTAATAAGACATTGCAGGACTAATATCCACTAACTAGACCTACACAGTCAAGTTGGCATTATTTATTTTAAAATGATGTTCGACTAATTGAAAAAATTGATATGTTAGTTGAATCCTTCAAAAGTCAACATTTTAGAGTACCTAAATTGTTTATTTATTGACAATTTTTAAAAATCAGATTTAAGGAAAATACAAAAAGAGAAGAGAAGATGGGAGAAGAAATTCCCGTAGTAATTACATTATCTTTAAAGAGTTTTGTTTAACGCATTTTAGAGTATGCTCCGCGAATCATTCTTCAAAGGGAGTTTTAAGGTACCTTCACATGAAAGTTAGTCGCAGAGGTCAGTTAAGACTTTCTAAGTTAATTATTTTGTATTTTACATATTAAATATTTTAATCGTGTACGTTAGTTAATTATTTATATCCTTTAATTTTTATGGATTTGTGGAGAACCCTAGTCTTGACTATTCAACGTAACTAAGTTTTTGTTAAATTGATAATTATGAGGGTTGAGTTAAGTTTATGTGAATTTAGGTATTTTATATGAATTATGGACAGTCAAAAATTAATAAGCATGTGGTGTTACAATTTAGAGTGTCAATAACTACTAATAATTACCTTAAATTATATTATCTTGTATCATATATATGTTCTTAAGGAATTACAATTTTGAATGTGTAAGATGTGGTGATGAGTTACAACTGCCCTAGGCATACTATATATTCAACGTCAGATGGGGCATACAAACAATCCTTTGTTATGATAAATGATACTAAAACAAAATCAGATATGTACTTCTATTGTTTGGAGTGTATTATTCTAGCTTATCATTTTTAGTTGGAGTGTATCAGTTTTATATTGCAAGTCTTATACTCTTATTGGAAATAGACCAAAACATTAGTAGGAGAATAATAAGAAAAGTTTGTCTATTGTTACTCAAATAGAAGACTCGATATACAGAAATATAAGCACAAAAAATAGAAAATAATCAATATATAAAAATAGAAGGACAAAAATATTAAAAAAATCAAGAGTAGATTTACAACTAATTATTCTTAATAAATCAAATATTCAGCATAATATTTTATTGATGTTGTACTTTCAATCTTGATATTATAATTGACTAACAATCCCGTAACTATTTCTTAGAAGTTTTCAAAAAATTACAATAAACTTGAAAGAATAATCTTATGGTCCTAACATTTTATTAATTAGAACATTTCTATAAAGTAAATGAAAATATTATAAATTATCTAACTTGTTACAATTTAACAATTATTGTACAAAAGATGAAGGACTCTAAAACAATTTAGTTTTAATTTGACGGACAAGATATATACGTACCATTTAACATTCAAGTACATGGCTAGATTTATATGAATTAACTCTATCCATTTAGCTCGATTAGGTTAAATCTAAAATTAAAGATTTGAAATCTAAAAATTAGTTAATTTATGGGATTTAGATTTTAAATTTAACATAAAAATTAAGACACGAATTTAGAGTATATAAAAAAACAAGAATAGTATACACGATCATATATATATAATTTCATATATATATATATTGTCTAATATATATTTTATATTAATTGATATATATTTAATATTTCATTTTTTAAAAATTATGAAATTTTAGAGTTATTTATTTATTGTAATTTTGTTACAAATTATGATTGATATTTCACATATATTATTCTAAGATATTATGTTTATTTCTAAATAATTTTATGGAACAATAAATAATTTATATTTTTGTAATTATTGAAAAATTATAACTTTATAGATTAGACTTAAATTTAAATTTTTTATAGTGGATCCAATTTAAAATTAAAAATGATATCTATCATTATAAGAAAAGTAGGAATTAGTGATTAAAAATTACCGACGGAAACAAAACCGTTGCAAATTATCGACAGAAAATCAATTTCTGTCAGTAACATTGATGGGAAAATTTTCGTTTAGTGGTGGTAGTAGTAGTAATATCCGTCGGTAAATATGGAGAGAAATCATCCTGGTAAAATTTGCAACGAACTTTAGCGATGGTATAAAATGCCTGTCGGTAAAGAATGTGGGAATTTTTTGAGTATACCGACGAAAATTTGTCCGTCGGTAAATTTCGTTGGTAAATTTTCAAGGTAGACATCGTCGTCTGCTTCAACTTCAGCAGTTTAAAGTAAATGAAAATTGCATCATTTGGTTTAACACCAAACGATGTCGTTTTCTTTTACATTAAACTGACCCGAAGGTGCCCCCTCTCCCCCCTCCCCACCTGCGTCTGCTTCTTTGTCTGCTTCGTTTGTCCGTCGTCATTGATTTTTTCTCTCCGTCTCTCCTCTTTATCTGTTTCTCTGTCATGTCTCCGATCACTGTCATCGTATACTTCGGTAGAGGTATTTTTTCAGCCATTGTCATGTTTTTTTTTGTATATTGGATGAAAGTTAATTTGGGTATTTCATTAATTTCGTTTATTTGTGTATTATGTGATTGGAAAACAATTTTAAGGTATAAATGTTAATGATAGAAGGGACAAGATGCTATTTTGGTTGTGATGTTGGGATGAATTTCTGATGCATGTAAGGTGTTTGATGAAATGTCCGTTCTTTGAAAAAATGATTTCAATTTTTTAGATAAAGTGTAGGGCGAAAGGGTATTGCTTCTTTTATCTTTTGTTGACTTGAATGGTAGATAAAAGAGCGAAAAGAAGGGGAATGAGTTCTATTCAATGTAAGAAAGTATTTACAAATGAGTGATATCTTGTGAGAAAATGTCAACTTATAGTGTTTAAACTTAATGGAGGCAGAATATTGTTTGCTTTGTTTTGTTTGTATAGTGATCTACTTAAGAAATATTATATGTTTTAATTTTTTAATATGATAGACGTAAATTTGTATATCTTTTATTTTTAATTTTAAAGTTAATAATAAGTTTTGATCGATGTTTATTGGTAACATTTAAGTAAACCCTTAGGAGACTATAATTTTTTCTCTATAGACACCTAAGGGTTTAAATTCTTATGGAGTAAGCTAAATGTCACTGCATACCTATAAAAGTGGAAGTACTTTTTGTTTTAGTTGAGTTTCGATTAGGAGCTAGGTTTGTTATTTTTGATTGCTTAAGAAAAAGCATAACGTTAAGTATGAGGTAATTTGATAAGTTGATATTTTACATGTTATTAGTGGTTAAATTGGTTGTAATTTGACATCTTTTATAGCATGTTTTTATATAAATGATATTATATTTTCATATATGTAATTTATTGTCCTATAAGTGGTGATTTTAAGGAGAAATCTTGAAATTATGCACAACTTTTTTCATATTTGTCTAATCAATAAGTGATTTAGGAATCATTTAGAAGCTAATAAGATGAACAACTTTGTAAAAGGCATCAGAGGTTGATTTTTGAATATTACTGGAGTTTTCATGGTTTTATTTTTTCTTAGCATCAAAAGATGATTGGGATCAAGATGAGAGGAGATCTTAACAATTTCTCTAATTCTTTTCTTCATTCTTTCCCTCATGTTAACATTAATTTGTTTTTGTTTTGATTTAGTTATGTTTAGTGGCTAAAAATCCTAGTTAGGTTTAGGGATATAGCTTGTAATGGATTATTAATTATTAATACATGATCAAATTATTTGTTGGTTGAATGTATTCTCTTTTGTTCTTAACTATTGAGTTTATAATTAACCATTATAGATTCAATCTTAAAAATTATATGAGAACTATAAGGTGAAATATGATTTGTGCATTAATAGAATAAATACATCAACAAAAAGGGGTGTATCATGTTTAGTGATTGGATTAACAATGATGTTCCTCTTTAATTTAATAGAAGAGTGTGCATTAGCAATTGTCTCTAGAGTGTTGGTGAAGAATATGATAATATCTCATTTAATATCTTCTTATAAATGCACCCAAGAGCCACGCTAGTCTTGAGGAGAAAGAATTCTATTAATGTTTTTCCTAAATGCCATAGTCTTTTAGTTGAAAGTTGTATTCTTGTCTCTTCTTATTGGTTCCTTGATCTTTACTTGGTAAGAGAGTGATGAAACTTAGCTACTTGATTGTATCTAAAATTGCTAGCTTCCCATACTCTTAAAGTCTTAAATCTCCTAGAGAATTATTAAGATGTCTTTGAATTAGTCCCAACTTTTTTTATTTCTTTTACCTCCATTTGTATGTCTATAGCCTCCTTTCCATTGAGTTTCTTTAGCTCAAATTTTATTATTTGCAGTTTCCTTATGCAAGAGTATTGTTTAATGGCTTGCAAGTTACTTCTTACTCCTTTGATGATAGCTTCCTTAAAACCTACATCATTCACCATTTAGTTGTTAAATATGAATAGATAATGCTTCTTTTGGATGTTAAATATGTTTTAAAATGTAAGTGATCAGATAGTAATGGTTTTTAATTGTAGCTTTTTCTCTGTGGATAAATCTATAGTTGTTGTTGATTTAATAGCACCATGTTTAACTTTTTCCTAAAGAACCATTCTCCTTTTTGTTTATTTATCCAGGTGTAAAACTTCCCTTTCATAATTAAATTTGTTACTTAGGTATAGTTTGCACAATTCTTGAAGACATATGGGTAGTGCTAAACTCAAAACTTATAGGTGTGAAATTTGTGGGATTTGGTGATTATGAACTTCTATTTAGTACTTTACTGCAAGAACTTTTACATATGATCTGGGTCATAGATATGCTCATTGATTCAACTTTAAGATGTTAGTTCATTTCATATTATATGATTTAAATTCCTTTTTCAGGAATAGAAGCTCAGGGATTTATACTTGGGCCTCCCATCGCATTGGCAATTGGAGCAAAACTTGTTCCATTATGAAAACCAAGGAAATTGCCTGGTATTATTTATTCAATTTTATATTAGTTTCATCTAATATGTCCTGGGATATATGTGTGCTAGGTCTAATGGCATAGTCATTGATGAGTTTTTATGTTCTTCGTTAATAGTCTAACTATTCATATTTGGGTTATGTTTGAATCATTAATGAGTAGATGTATGATTACATAAGCATTTATTGTATGTGGAATGAGTTTGAGATCTTATGGATGATTTGAGGTATAATAAACCCCTAAGATGCTATACAGGCTGGAAACCCATGATGCAGCTCCCATGAGACTTATCGATGAAAAATTCCACAAGCCTAGGAGTCACAGCGAGAACTTGTTCTTGATCATAGGTGCAAACAATACCACGTACTATAGTTTTGAAATCAATTGTAGGTCATTAATTTGATCGATTAATACTTCAGCTTCGATGTGATTAATGCAAATTTAGTATTAACACAAGGAGTTAATACGTTTTATAGGCAAGACTAATTCTTTACATAATAAACCCCTAGCACGGTATATAGGCTGGAAACCCGTGATATAGTTCCCATGAAACTTATCGGTGACAAATTCCATGAGCCTAGGAGTTACAGCAAGAACTCATTTTCTTGATTCATAGGTGTAAAAAATTCCATGTACCATAGTTTTGAAATCAATTGTAGGTCATTAATTCGATCGATTAATACTTCAACTTCGATGTGACTAATGCAAACTTAGTATTAACACAAGGAATTAATAAGTTTTATAGACAAGACAATTCTTTACATAATACTAGGACAGTATATAGGCTGGAAACCTGTGATGCAACTCCTGTGAGGCTTATTGGTGAAAAGTTCCACGAGCCGATGAGTCACAACGAGAACTTGTTTTCTTGATTCACACATGTAAACAATGCCAAGTACCATAGTTTTGAAATCAATTGTAGGTGATTAATTTAATTGGTTAATACTTAGGGGATGTTGTGTAAAGTTTAGATATTCTGTAAACTTTGGGGAATATGAAGGATACTAACTATTAAATCACTGTTTGAAATTAACAGTTTTGCAGAAATGAGTAATGATGATAGATCTTGGATGTATAGACGATTAACACCTAATGGTTTCATTAATCCTGAGTTTGTTGAGGGGGTTGAAGCTTTTATTCATTATGCATATTCTCAACCTACATATATGGATAGTCCAAAGATCAGATGTCTGTGTAAAAAGTGCAAATACATTCGTTTCCTTCTTATTGATGGAGTGAATGGGCATTTGTTTAGAAAAGGATTTGTCCCAAATTATTTTGAGTAGACAAGACATGAGAAACCATTGATTTATAGTACCTCAAGGAGTAATGAAGTACAATCGTCAGTAAACTTAAATGAGTTTGAAGAAGAGATTGGTTTTAGAATAAATAATGTAGATGTAAATAAAAATTCTTACATGCAAATGGTTTATGATGCAGCTGGTTATAACTTTCAGGAAAATATAGAAAATCTTGAAGAAAAACAAAACTCACATGCAAAATAGTTTTTTGACTTACAACACTCAACTAACCAAGAACTATGGCTAAATTGTGAGACAATGACTCAATTGTCTTCAATTTCACGAATATTGAACATAAAGTCTGAAGGGCATATTTCTGATTATAGTTTTGATAAAATTCTTGGCTGGTATAATGAATCATTACCGCCTGATCATATAATAGTTGATAGTTTTTACAATATGAAGAAACTTATTAGGGGTCTTGGTTTGTCTGTTGAAAAGATTGATTGTTACAAATTAAGATGTATGTTGTATTAGAGATATGATATGGAATTACAATAGTACAAATTTTGTGGTCAATCTAAGTTCAAGCCTAGAAAGCGTTCTATTAAACATAAATTAGTACCCTAGAAGCGGATGTATTATTTCCCACTAACTCTGAGACTTCAAAGACTATATACTTTTGATGTTACTACATCTCACATGAGATGACATAATGCACACCAATAGAAATATGGAATAATGAGTCATCCATCAAATACATTAGCATGGAAACATTTCAATGACACCCATTATGAGTTTGCAATTGAAAGTTGAAATGTTAGGTTAGGATTGTCGATGGATGGACTCCAACCTTTTGGTCAATCCAGCCGGCAATATTTATCTTGGCCAATTATAATTACTACTTATAATTTGCCTCCATGGATGTGTATAAAAGAGGCATATATGTTCTTGACAGTAATTGTGCCAGGGCTTACAAATCTAAAGCAGAAAATTGATGAATTCTTATAACTATTGATATCTGAATTGCTGCATCTTTGGGAATATGGTGTTGAGACATATGATGTGTCTCTGAAACAAAATTTTGTGTTAAGAGCAGCTTTGATGTGGACTATTAGTGATTTTTCGGCATATGCCATGTTATCTGGATGGAGCACAACAGGGAAATTGGCTTATCCTTATTGTGGCAATGATTCTTATGCATTTTATCTTCCAAACAGGGGCAAAATATGTTGGTTTGACAACCATAGAAAATTTTGACCTGCGGATCATCCATTTAGATGCAATAAACAAAAGTTCATTAAGAATAAGATGGTAAAAACATCTCCTCCCTCTCACAAAGTTGGTGAAGAGATATTACAGAAGATTGAGAAATTAGGCTTGCTAAAAATTATAGAATTTGAAGCTGATGAAGTTAATACAAGCATTAGTAAAAACTTTGGTTAGAGAAAACAAAGCATCTTTTAGGATTTGTCATATTGAAAAACTAATTTGATACGTTATAATCTAGATATGATGCATATTGAAAAAAATATTTTGACAATTTGTTCAATACCATAATGAACATTGAAGGGAGGACAAAAGATAATGCAAAATCACGAGCTGATTTGAAATTTTTTTGTAGAAGGAATAAGTTACATAAAACATGTTACTCTTTGGGCAAAAATAAAAGAAATTATTGTGTGAATGGATGAAAAGTCTAAATTTTCCATATGATTATGTTTCAACTTAGCAAGGTGTGTGGGCATGAGAGAGTACAAATTATTTGGGTTGAAAAGTTATGATTGTCGTGCTTATGCAAAGGCTAATTTCAATTGCATTTCGGGAGTTGCTATCGAATAAGTTTTGGGAAGTAATAACATAATTAAGTTTGTTTTTCAAAAGTTTAACATCATCTGAAATCAAGTTGGCTAAAATGGAAAAACTAGAAAGGAAAATTTAAGTAATTTTGTGCAAGTTAGAAAAAATATTTCCTCCAAGCTTCTTTAATTGTATAGAGCACCTATTTGTGAATTTAGCACATGAGGCTAAACTAGCCAGTCCAATTCAATATCGATGGATGTATCCATTCGAGAGGTAATTCAACAAAAACTATTATAATTGAAGTAATAACATGTTTTAATAACTAAATTGGTATAATACTATTCGTTAATATAGGTATTCACATCATATGAAGAAAAGTGTCAAAAATAAGGCTAGAGTTGAATGTTTGATATGTAATGCTTATTTAGTAGAGAAAACTAGTATATTTTGTTCACATTATTTTAAGCAACATGTTTACACAAGAGAAAAAAAAGTTCCTCGTAATGACGATGGGAGAGGAACTAGTGATGCTAATAGTAACTTATCTATTTTCACATATCCTGGACGAACATATGGACGCTCAACAAGAAAAATGTTAACAGGGGAAGAAATTGAGGCTGCCCATGGTTACATTTTATTGAATTGTCAAGAGGTTTAACCTTTCGTGCAGTAAGTTAAAATTGATTATTTTGGTTTTGAAATTTAGTGTTATTCAAACTGAAATACATAATAATGTTTTTAGAATATACGAGGAATTGTTACGTGCAATGTTACGAATACTGTACCGGATTGGGTCTTGGTACAGTACTGTACCGGAACCGGTCAATACCGGATACCGTTTCGGGTAATTTTTTAAATTTGTAAAATAGTTCCTGAATTTTTTTAAAAATTACAAAATAGCCCATTATCATATTTTACAATCGTACTGTATATTTTTAACCTTGTTTCTAAAAATTAAAATAATAAATAATAATTACAATTAATATGAAATAACAATAATTTTTAGATATTTCACATATAAATAATAACCACA
>JAOTAY010000002.1:16838112-16855306 GCA_025629805.1 Erythroxylum baracoense
GTTTTATTGGCAAGAAGATAATTTTGTATATAAATATATGAAATGCTACCCAATGCAACAATCACCAAACAACCCATTCAAACAACCATAAAACTTTTTTTTTACTTCGAGTCCAGCTGTGCTTAACAATGATTTACCCCATGTTCTTGATAGATTTGAACATGGGGTAATAATTCTGAAACTCAAAAGTGTTATTGCCTGGAAGATAATTTTGTCCATAAATAAATAACATGGTTTAATATATAAGAAGTAACAGAAAATCAACAATGTGTCTAGCTTTGGCTTTGGTTCCTTGCCATTTGTCTAAAGCCTGTTATCATTTATAATCTCCAAATATGCAGACTAAAAAGTAGAAGACGGAGAAAAGGAAGGGTCGTACATTTGATAAACCTCCAGAAAATAGTGTGAAAGAGAAATATGATCTCTGGTTAATCAGCTGAAGCCTCAATGATCCTTTTCCTGTATCTTTGTATGAAGAACTACTATAGCAATATTGATACTGCAACAGAACAATGAGTTTATCACTTAAATTTCAACCAAAATTGAGTTTACCATGTCACTTTCAAATAATGAGTTCAAAACTGTAGCAGAAGCTCCTAAAGTGTGACAAACATTAGCCAACATAGCTGAATTTTTCCTACTGCGTATAAGATAATTTTGATCAACATTTAAAAATTATTTACGCTTTGAGTATAAGACTAGACAAACAGTTGAAAACATTACATAAACAGCTGGAGCTTTCTTCTAGCCAAGCAAGCACACATTTTCCAATACACGTGCATATTCACAATTCAATTTTCATTCCTGTAAATAGTTAAAATTTTTGAATCTATTATCTTTTAATGAGAAAGTTGACTCTCAAAAACTGACTGTTCTTTAATTCAACCCAAGGTGAGCGTAAAAAGGTGATTCCTTACAAGTGAAGTAACTTAAAACACAACTGAAAATCTTCACAAAACTTGGAGGTTTCTTGATGAAGAACTAGTAAAATACGAAACTAGATTTGAAAAATAGAGAAAACACAGACAAAGTCAAACAAACAGATAATAATAGAATCCTGAAAATGTTAAGCAACTAAGACAAGGTCGAGGAAGAAAGGAAAAAAAACAGGAAATGAAAATCAAACTTAAACTCAAAACCCAATTCTCGATTTCTCAAAACCAAATTTCCGAAATGCCGACCTCCCCCCCCCCTTCACTCCACCTCATTACTCACAAAAAGCTCATCAACACAGAAAAACTCCTCAATCTATACACATACACATACCAAAGTTTTCCATAAATGTTAAATTAGAGTCAACCCAAAAATCCCAGATCAAAAAAACAGATGGGAGGCTTAGAAAAATAGTCAAGCGTGAAAATTTGTCAGATCCTAGAACCCAGGTCAAGAAATACGCAGGAAACCAACGAAACATCCTTCAACAACAAATCCGACACTCTCCCTCTTCAGAGACAATATATATATATATAACCTCTCTTTTTCCCATTCATTTTTCATCATTATCCAGCTAAATCAAAAAGCCATAATGAGAGACGATGAACACCTACATCTTTGGTTTGAAGATAAAGAGACGCCCGCTTCACTCTTCTATACGTGAGGTGAGATGCTGTGACTGATCCAGAGATGAGGTGAGAGGCTACGTGACTAATCCAGAGATGAGGTGAGATGCTACGTTACTGATCCAGAGGTCTTAAGGGGTATGAGTTGTCCAAGAGAAAGAAGGCTATTCCGAGTCTGCGTCAAATAGGTAAAGAGAGGGGGGTTTTGCTTTGGCTATTCCTTAATGTAAGGAATAGGTAATGTTTAAGAATGATTATTCCATGGGTCATTTTAAACCAAACAAAAGAATAGCTAATAGGTAGGAATAAAAGGCTAATAGAAATTCTATTACCCTCAACCAAACATCACGTTAGAATTATAAAAGAAAACATTAACAAGTATTCTTCTTTGTTGTCTAGTGGCTAGGGTGTTTGACTTTTACCCAACAACTAGAGTTCAATTCTCAGTAATACAAATTATGCTTATTTTCCTCCTAATATTTATTTAAACAGATTTGGATATTATCTAAAGACTAGACAATAGACTTGTTGTACAATTCAACAACTAAGCTTTAATGTGTAATTAAACATAATGAAAAAATCTCCCATAATATGAGAACTTTTATAAGAATGATCGATGCATAAAAATGTGGTAGTGATAATAAAAATAATCTCTCTTTATTTTTTTGGTAGAAACTGTTAATAATGAATAATCACAAAACCCCATCAAACATTAAATTTTTGGCAATAATCATTAACCAATCATAATAAAATAGATGAACAAATTATTCATGCAAAACACATGCTCTAATACCACATATAAAAAACATGATCTTTATAATATAAATCAAAATTGACATTCATAACTTTAGGATATTAAATAAGCAATGGTTAATAATCATAAGAATGTAATATTGCATACCTTAAGTGGAAGATGCCATTATTGAAAAGAGGTTGAGAAACTTCACCGCGTTCTTGATTAAACTTGGTTTCTCTCTTGTGACTCTCTTGTGATTACAAAAACTTGATGTAAAACGATCTATAACCCTAATTAGTAGAGAGAAAAACCAATTTATATATCCATGATCTTTAATATTATACATCCATCAAATGACCAAAATAAACAATTGTGATTTATTCCACTATTAATTCGGCCGCATTCTAACATTCTCTCAGTTGGCTCGATACTTCAAGCTTTAGTTTAATAGTGTAAACATTAGGTGGGCATAAATAAATCTCTTAATATCTTCATAATTTACGTCAACATAATAAGTCATATAATGTGGGTCATGGCGATCATACACTTCAACATCGTATACTTTCTTCTATATACCACAACATTAGTAATATGTCAAGTCAGGTAACATAAGTGATATATAAATATCATAAAGGTCCACATTAATGTCTTATAGACAATTTATTTCTTATTTAATAATACTTGCATATGCATATTCATAATATATAAGAAAATTGCCAAGAAGAAAGTTTACTAAGGTCAGGAGTGTCAAAAAGTCATCAACATAACCAAGGCCCATTTTTTGAAAATGTTCATTAAATATTATTAATGGAAGGCCTTTAGTTAAGGGATATACAATAATAAGATCGTTCTTAATATGTTTAACAGAAACTCGTTATTTTTTAATTTCCTTCTTTACCTTAAAATATTTCAACTCCATATCTTTAGCACCTCTATAATACTTGTCATTCTTAAAGAAGAAATTGTTGTAGAATTGTCACAACAAATTTTTAGCAACTTAATAATGGTGTCGACAACCTTAAGTTCTGAAACAAAGTTTTGCAGCCGTAAGACATAAATTGTGGCTTCAAAATAAGCTACAAATTCTACTTTTATAGTAAATGAAGCAATGACAGATTGTTTAACACATTTTCATGAAATTACTCCTTATACTAAAATAAATAAATAGCCATACATTGATTTTCTACTGTTAATGCATCCAGTAAAATCTGAATCTAAATATCCAATTATTTTTAATGGATTTGACCTTCGATATATAATCTTCTATTCCTTTATTCCTTGAAGATACCTCAAGACTTTCTTTGCAACTTTTCAATTGTCTAAATTAGGACTACTCTAATATTTGCCTAGCATTCTAATCACAAAGCTAATATCAGCTCTCGTACATATTTGTAAATATATTAGACTGATAATAATAGAAGCATGTAGAATAGATTCCATTTACCTACATTCCACATCATTCTTTGGACATTGCATGAGACTAATTTATCCCCTTTGTATATTGGGACAATCCCTGCTAAACATTTGTTCATATTAAATCTCTCCAGAATTCTTTCGATGAAGTCTTTTTTAGACAACCTTACTAGTTCTTGTGATCTATTTTAGAATATTGAAATTCCTATCACATAGGATGCCTCTTCTATATCTTTCATTTCAAAATTCTAAAGGAGAAAATCTATAGTCTTACATAATATGTCCAAATCATTAGCAGTGAGTAGAATATCATCAATATATAGAACTAGAAATATAAACTTACTCCCACTGATATTTCAGTAGATACAATAATCAAAAATATTTTCTTGAAAACCAAAAGATCTTATGGTATCATTAAACTCAATATACCACTATTGGTAAGCTTGTTTAAGTCCATATATTGATTTCTTAAGTTTACAAACCATATCACCCTTTCCTTTAATGGAAAAATCATCAAGTTGATCCATATAAACTTCCTCCTCAAGATCACCATTCAAAAAGGCAGTTTTCACATTCAATTAATATAGCTCTAAATCAAATTGAGCCATTAATGTCATGATTATTCTCAATGAATCTTTCTTTAAGACAAGTGAAAAAGACCCATTTGCCATTTGAGTCATATTTAGTCTTTAGAGATCCATTGGCATCTGATCCACTTAGATCCTTTTGACAAATCTGCAATGTCTCAAACATTATTTTTTGCCATTAAATTTAACTCATCTTTTATAACATCAATCTATTTATCAGAATCGACACTTTCTATGGCTTATGAAAATGAAACAGGATCATTATTAATGTCATTATCAAATTCTGAGTCTTGCAAATAAATAACATATACATCGAGAATAGTTGTTCTCCTTATTCTTAAAAGTTTATTCAAAGCTGTTCTAGGTGGGTCATTGAAATTAATTGAATGTAAGTTAGTTTCTTTATAAGGTGCTATTTTATCCTAATTTTGCCCAAAATTATTTTTTCTTTTAATATTGGGCTAATATTTAGTATAGATGTGGATACTTGAACATTTATGGATAATGGAACATCAACTCTTTTTTCACTAGTATCCACAACACGTTTTTCATTGCTCTAACTAACTTCACCATTTTTAATGAACATTAGATTAACTATTTCAGTAATTCTTTGACTATTTTTTGGACTGTAAAACTTATACCCTTTAGATTTCTCCAAGTAACCAATAAAGTAACCACTTACTATTTGAGAATCTAATTTCTTTTCTTGTGGATTATAAATTCGTGCTTCTGCTGGACAACCCTAAATATGTTGGTACCTCAAACTATGTTTGCTTCTAGTTTACAATTCAAAAGAATTTTTAGGTACTACCTTACTAGGAATCCTATTTAGCAAATACATAGCAGTTTTAAGTGAATGCATCCATAAGGTTTTGGGTGGTAATGAAGAATTACTCATCATACTCATAACCATATCCACTAATATCCTATTATGCCTTTCTGCCACACCATTTTGTTTAGATGTGTCTGGAATAGTATAATGTGCACATATGCCATGTTCCTCGAGAAATTTTCCAAATAGACCTAGACATTGTTCTGATGCATCAAATTTTTCATAATATTAATTAACTTTATCAGATTTTGCAATTTTCACTTTTTTATCTAATTACCTTTCAACCTCCTTTAGAAACACCTCAAGGGGGCCTACAACTTCAGATTTTTTATTAAGCAAATGGACATATCCATAATGTGAAAAATCATCTATAAAGGTGATAAAATACTTTTCTCCACTAAAAGATGGAGTGCCAAAAGGTTCACGCATATTGGTTTGTATAGTTTCGAAGAGCGAGTACTTCTTGTGGCTCCTTTCTTACTATGTTTAGTTTGCTTTCCCTTAATTCAATCCATAAATACATCAAGATTAGTAAAATCTAAATTTGAAGTAATTCCATTCTTACTAATCTTTCTTTACCATTCTTTACTAATATTTCTTTAGATATATGACTCAAACATTTATGCCACAAGTAAGCTGAATTATTATTCATTATATTATGTTTAGTTCTAATGGTATGATAAATAGGAAATAGGGATTTAGAAAAATTAACATCAAGTTCTAATTTATATAAACACCCATCATAATTCCACGACCAGTAATAGAATTATGTTTAAATAAACAAAAAAAAACCTTCATCAAACTTAAAAGTAAACTCACTTTCATTAAGTTTAGAAACAGAAATTAAGTTTCTAAAAATTGAAGATACATAGAGAGTTTGTATTACATCTAGGTAATAACCAGTATCTAATATTAGACGATAAATCCCTACACCTCCAACTGGGACCTTCTTACGGTTTTCCATAAATAGAAATTTCTCAATTGAGTTTATGGTTTGAATTGTAAGGAATTTTTGCATAATATTAGAAACATAAGTAGTAGCACTAGAATTGAGCCACCAAGTATTAGAAGGAACTTCAGTTAAGTTTAGTTTGGAATATACAAAAAGGTTATATGTACCTTGATTTTTAAACTAAGCCTTACATTTCAAACAATCTTTTTAATAGTGTCCTTCTTACAGAAATGACACTTATTTGTCTTTTGTTCCTTCTTATCATCATTAGCAGTAACCTGTGTCACTTTAACGAGCATTTTTTTCTTAAATTTCTTAGCCTTTGGCTTATGAATCTTACTAGCTCCTTGACATATAAGGTTAAATGAATGAACCCCTTGATTCTTTAGCCTTGTTTTCTTTGTCATTTATAGTGTTATAGTTAATTTGAAAAGGTTCTATAAAGAGGTTACGAGTACATAATGAATTGTATTAAGAAGGAGACATCAACTGTCATATCCGGGGTCATTAATTTTGCCGTAATATTTTTCATCTCTAGGATATATTACTGCATGCTTCACAATCCATCACACTTCATGGTTATGAGTTTCGCCATTAGAGTCCCAGTAAGAGACTTATCCACAGAATGAAAATGCTTTTCCACAAATTTAAGGTATTCTTTAGCACTTTTAGTTTTTGAAATAGTGGTTTTAATATTGATTAAAATAGCCATTCGCATGAAATTAAGACATAATTTGTTATACCTCTCTCATGCTTTATAGTTTGTTTTCTCAATCTGACTGCTCGTATCCATAATACCAGTAGGTTTTTCTTCCAATAATGCTAAATTAAGATCCAAAACACCTAAATAAAAATTGACTTGTTCACACTATTCAAAGAAGTTCAAAATATTAAACACAGTAATAGAAGAAGTATGTTAATTAAGAAATATACCTGCAAATACATAAATGTTCAATAATTTATCGGATTCAAATAATTGCATATTTAGAACATACTGCAAGTTTTCTTTAGGCAAATTCAACAATATATTATCATAAGTTTAATGTTATACAACCTTTATCAGTAATCAAATAAAAGCTCATCAAATACAATCAATATCTTTGGATATATAACATACTTGATAAGCCAATAATGATTTTCCTCTATTATTCTTATTAGTCGTAGAGTATTAATTTATCTTTGGGTAAATTCTAAATTTTATCAACTAATAAACATTATTAATTAATATGATTAGTTCAATAATAAGGATTAATATTTTATGAATAAATGACTATTTATATATGATAAAATTTCATTTAATTAATTTGGTCATTTTGATGAATAACAAATTATCCTTTTATAATATAATGTATAATTTAACAAATAACATAAAATTTTAAATTTCAATAATAATAAACATAAATCTAACATGAAATCATTAATAAAATTAATAGAATGAATAACATTAGAATAAAATAAAAATGTCATTAAATTATGGTAATAGAAAAATAAGAATAATGAGTCCAATGGTTAGGATGCTAGATTTTCACCTAAGACACTTAAGTTAGTTCCTAATCAGAATTTTATGCTTAGTTTTCTCTTTTAGAAAGTCTACTTCACTTAGAATCATGAAGAAAACATTAAAAAGTATTTTTTGTTGTTGTCTGGTGGCTGGGGTATTTGACTTCACCCAACAACTTGACAAAAAAATTACAAATTACTAATAGAATATTACCGATAGACCAAATTCTATAGTAAATTAGTGACAAAAATAGAGTTTCGTCGGTAAATTTATAGGGGAAATTGTATATTGTGACGGGAAAAAATTTCGTCGGTAAATATGGAGGGAATTTATTCGCGCAATTCTTCCAATTTGATGGAATCGTTCCGTCGATAAATGAAAACGACGTTGTTTACATTTAAAGTTAAACGACATCATTTCATCTGGGAAAAAATAAACACCCGAAGCCCCCCCCCCTTGTCGTTCATTTTTGTTTTTAACTTCTTCTCCATTGGTCCTCTCTGTTGCGCACGTTGTCTTCTTCCATCTGCTCGTCTTCTACCAACTGCTTCTATTGTCATGGCTTTTCCATCTCCAGGTTAGTTGTCCACTTACTGCTCTTGGGTTAATTTTTTTGTCTTCAATTTTGGTATATGAATTGACATTGTATGTTCAATGTGTTGGTGTTACTGTGGATTTAGTTTTAAGGGTTTGTTTGGGTTGTTAATGGGTCATTGTTTGTTGCTGTGCAATTATGTTGGTGAATAATGGAAGAAGACAGTAGTTTTGAAACAAAATAGGGATGAAGTTTAATAGGGTACTAAGTATTCGATGAAAGTTCTGTAAGAATCATTTAGTGGTTCATGGATCAGAGGAACGTCTACCACATCTTTCTTTGCCATTAATTCTATAAACTTCTTATCCTCAGCTTATTCTTAATTTTGTACTATAAATCCCATTGTAATGTAAGCATGGAGCAAGTGGGAAGAGAGATACGTAGGCCATTAAAGAAGACTGACAATCATAACACATGTTGTGGTCCTTTACATGAGTTGGTGACAAGATAAAAAGACTAAAAAACACACTATATGGAATTTCCTTAGCTTCTTCATTGTTTTGGATTTTCAAGAATACCCATTTGGATCCATGACTTTTAATCTTTTTGGTAATCTTCATGTTTTAAGGAACCTGTCTGTGTGTGTTGGTGTTATTGTATCGTGCATGCCTAATTAAAGGGCACATAGTCATATAGCAGAGTCGTCTAAAAGATTATAATCTTTTTAAGATGTGGTCTAGATGGTTTCGAACACCTTTTGAGCAATCTCAAATCCAAAACCAATAACAAGTGATTATTACAAATGTTGTAAAAAGGGGTCTATGTTCGTAACTTTCTAAACAAAATGGCAATGGAAGGTATAGATAGAGATAGTGGAGATCTACTCTTTGGTAGGCTATAGGTACGAAGAGCAAGATCATGTTCATAAAGAAATGGTATATAAACAAAGTAAGGATGAATTTCACGGAATTTTAAGTTAATATAATGGAGTATTATAGTTTTGCAACTCATTGGGTCAATATATTTTCTAATGATTGGTATATAAGAACTTTTAATGTTTAAGTCACTTAAGTCATCCCAATTTGATGGTTTGAGAGTCTTCTTCCTATCCCCATTCTCCTTTTTTTGGTGTTAGTCAACTAAGTTTGGGAAGTGTCATCTAGAGAGGGTTCCTCTAAGACTATTAACTCACTATAATATCTAGTTAGGGATCTAAGGCATTACACCTTTGTCATCATTGAATCCATATGGAGAGGTTTCTTCATACACTACAGGAAATAGTAATTAGTAATTGGCAACATTCGTCGAAGATTTCGAGGTTAATATGAATTTCTGACACAATTACTTTGCAACACACTGACTTTACGTAAAAAAGAGTCTGATGGATTTGAACTTTGAATTTCTTAAATTGATGTTCACGATGTCTTTGTTTTATCTTGCGTACTTTTAAAAATGAAGAAGATTTTTATGCCAATTGTAGTCCTTTTCAAACAGTTGTGCATTCCCACCAGTTAACTATTTAGCACCATCTATTTGTGTTTTAGCTTAAATAATAGTTTTCCTCTGGATTGCATTATATATCAAAACTCATATTGCCTTATTTTCTAATTTGCTTGCTTTAACATATTAAAAATATAACAAAACTGTTGAACAAGTATATTGTATTAAATACGAAATATTCTTTTTTGCAGGCCCTATTTTATGTTGAAGAGCATTACTCATCCTTCTTTTTTGTATTCTGTAGTTGTCTGTCCATCCAAGTAAGTCGTCCAACTAATGTCTACCATATGTGTTGCTTTAATAATACAATTCTGACGCTTCTGGTTTTTGTGTGAATGTAAAGGAGGTCTTGATTTTGTGTTGTTGTTTAGAATATTTTTATAATCATTGATGAGTTTTTATGTTCTTCTTTAATAGTCTGAATATTTATGTTTGGGTTTTATTTGAATCATTGATGAGTAGATGTATGATTACATAAGTTTGAGATCCTATGGATGATTTGAGGCATAATCAACCTCTAAGATGGCATATGGGCTGGAAACTCGTGATGCAACTCCCATGAGGCTTATTGGTGTAAAATTTCACAAGCCTATGAGTCACAGTGAGAACTTGCTTTCTTGATTTATAAGTGTAAACAATGTCACATACCATAGTATTAAAATCAATTGTAGATGATTTATTCAATTGATTAGTACTTAGGGGATGTTGTGTAAAGTAAAGGTTAACTATACAACTTACTACTCCTAGGCTCATATGGTGTAACAATGCCACTACCTTAGTGTTTCTTTTAATTTAAACTTAGTGTACGAACTTCAATCAAAATATTAAAGAAGTAGTAAGTTGTATAAATACGGAAAATTATGTATCATTTGAGGCATAATAAACCCCTATGATGGTATATAGGCTAGAAACTAGTGATACAACTCCCGTAAGACTTATCGGTGAAAAATTTCACGAGCCTAGGAGTCACAACGAGAACTTGCTTTCTTGATTCATATGGTGTAATAATGTCACGTACCATAGTATTGAAATCAATTGTAGATGATTAATTCAAACATAAATACTTCAACTTCAATGTGATTAATTCAAACTTAGTTTTAACATAAGAAATTCATAGGTCTAATAGACATGATAGTTCTTTGCATAATAAACCCCTAAGACGGTATATAGGCTAGAAACCCGTGATATAGCTCCCGTGAGGCTTATCGATGAAAAATTTCATGAGCCTAAGAGTCACAGTGAGAACTTGCTATCTTGATTCATAGGTGTAAACAATGCCATGTACTATAGTATTAAAATCAATTATAGGTAATTAATTCAATTGATTAATACTTAGTGGATGTTATGTAAAGTAAAAGTTAAATGTTCCGTAAATTTAGGGGATATGAAGGATACTAAATATGAAATCACTTTTTTAAATTAACAGTTTTGCAAAAATGAGTAATGTTGATAGATCTTGGATGTAAAGACGATTAACAGTTGATGGTTTCATTAATCCTGTGTTGAGGGAGCTAAAGCTTTTATTCATTATGCATGTTCTCAACCTACATATATGGATGGCCCAAAGTTTATATGTCCATATAAAAAGTGCAAACGTATTCATTTCCTTCCTAATGATGAAGTGAATGGCCATTTGCTGAGAAAATGGTTTGTTCCAAATTATTCTAAGTAGACACGACATAGGGAGCCATAGATTTGTAACACCTTAAAGGGTAATGAAGTAAACTCATCGGTAAATGTGGATGAGTTTGAAGGGGGATTAGATTTAGAACAAATAATATGGGTGCAACTGAAAATCCTTACATGCAAATGGTTTATGATACAGTCGGTTATACCTTTCAGGAAGATGTTTATGAAATAAATGCATCTGTTACATATGACGAGAATGAACCTTTGAACGATCCAAATAATGAATATGTTAAAATTTCATCTAGAGAGAAAAAGGAGGGCGAGAGATCTGAAGAGGAGCTTAAGTTTGATTCTAATTCTTCAGAAAAAGAAGATGATGATGATTTTGATTTACAATTAAGTGTTGATAGCAATTTATTTGTGTTTGTAATATAATATTATATTCAATAAATCAAATATTGAATCAACAATATATTGTTATATATTGAATTGAAATTGTTATATTTCTGGAATATTCAATAAAATATGAATTTCAGATTAAAATATACCACCAAAGAGAAAACATGATATGATGCGACCAAGGTTCAGACCACTATTTAGAACTAGTTACTTTCTAGGTAAAGCATTACATTCTACAGCTGCAACAGAATCAGATGTTGTATCTCCAGCTACTACACACGCAGATGATGAATCACCGTCCACACCTGCTACTACCCCATCCAACAACTTTACACCATCCACCACCCTTATACCGACAGAGATATCAGGGGTAAACATTGCAAATGAAGGAGGTGACCTCCAGCCTGAAGTTGAGGGAATTGATGGAATAACTTACATCATAATTGCCAACAATCTGTAAGTGAAAATATATGAAACACTATATGTTTATAATTAAGTTATAGGTTTAAATTTTAAAATGATATAAAATTATTTTTATATTAGGTTGATTTCGTCTGGACCGTGCTCAAGAAACATGACATCCAAGTTTAAGAAGAAGATTGATTTGGAGGGTTATATATAGAAGAATATCTCTTATGCGATATAGTATTTTTATTATCAGGAGTTTGAGGTACAAAAAATATATATTTTTAATTAATTTTTATGCATTAATTAGATAAATATTGTAGGTTATAAGTACTTATCATATGTTTTTCCTTTTTTTAAGAAAGAAAATTTTGGGATTCTGAATTTGACGTGGTTATTTATAAAGTATGAGGGAGAAGAGCTCATACATGTTATAGAGACTTTATTGGTGCGATACACAAGACTGGTGTACTACCTCCTTATATTTCTGAAGAAATATGGAGTCGTTGGCAGCAGTATTGGACATCATTCGTGGTAATGTCCATTTGAGAGTATAATTCTACCGACAAACATGGAGGATCAAGGGGAGAGAGTCTTCCCGTACACACTAGAGGATCTATTACCTACCACGAGCATGTAGAGAGACTTGTAAGTATCTAAACTTTACACTTATATTCTGATTTTTTTACTTTGATGTATTTTAATTTAATTTGATGTGTGAATTTTGGAATGAAAAATATGTGTATTATGGAGAACGATAATTTTATAAATGTCTGGTGTTATATATGACTGTGTTGTTAAGTTACTTTCTTCGATCAACAGGAGGTAAATATCATAAAAATAGAAAAAATTCTACCGAAATTTTGTAAATTGTAGTTCACTTATAACATTTTATTCTGGTGCAGTAAAAGTCTGTAAGTAGAAAGCTTACACCCCGTCAGCTCTTTTTACACACTCACACCAAGAAGCATACCGGTGTGACCTTTGTCAACACTAAATGTAGAGAACTAAATATATATGAAATTTATGCTTTAATATTAATACTTAATAATTATCACTTATTAACATAATCATTGCCTTCTGATAGGACCAAATACAAGAAAGCACTCAACGACAGCCTTAGCAATCTGAAGATGTTGATAAGAGTCAAACATATCTTCATGTAGTGGGTGGTAGGGACCGTCGTGAAAGGATCTTCGGCTTAAGTTTATTTGCGAACACATGTTATTTACAATCCTCCACATCCAATACAGCAACATCTAGTAAGCAGCCCGCATCCAATGAAGTCTATGAGCTTCGGAGCATAGTACAGGCACTGACAACTCAGTTGCAACAGTCGATGTAGTACATAGTCCAACTTCGTAATGAGATGGATGAGTTGAAGAGGAAGGGCAGCACCCCATCGCAACATTTAGAGCATTCGCATTCATCAAATTAATGGTGTAGTTGTAGTCATTTTGTATGAATTAAATACGTATTATTGTATATAATAATTTTTTATTATCAATTAAGATAATTTTTATTTTATATCATCAATCAACTTTCTGTTTTAACAAATTGAATGTAGAAATAAATCAAAATATTATTCTGTTTTAACGAATTGAATGTAGAAATAAATCAAAATATTATCAATAGATAACTGTATAAATTATACATCAATCATAAGATTATCCAATAAAATTAAATGCAGAGAAAATATTAAAAAATAATATTAGTAAATTTACCAAGGGAAAAACAAAACCCGTTGGTAAAATGTAGTGAATTTACTGACGGATGACCAAAATCTGTCAGTAAAATGTAGTGAATTTATCGAAGGACAATCTATCGGTAAAATTAGTCATGAATTTACCGAAGAGTTTGAGAAATATGTCGGTAAGTTATCGACGAAAGAGCCCTTGTTTGTCGTTACATTTACCGACGGAATCAAACATTCCGTCGCTAAATTTACTGATAACACAAAAATTATCATTGGTAAATATAGCGACAGAAAAGAAAATATCCATCGGTAACTTAACCACGGAAAATTTGTATTTTATCGCTAATTATTACCTATAGTCATTTCTCCGACGACTCATTCTGTTGGTAAATTCCGTCGCTAATTTAGCTTGTTGACAGAAAACCTTCACATTTTGTTTGTAATTTTTGTCTCTAAATCCCATTTTTTTTGTAGTGTTGGCCTAGGGGTATGGCTGCTTGCCTATGTGAAATGCTATGGATGTCTTATTTTCGTGGGGACGTTCACTAGTCTATTCCACTTCACTACGATAACAAGTAACAAATCTTGTGTTTCACGAAAGGTTAATATTGATTGCTACAGAGTATCTTAAGAAGGATTTTTGTTCGTCCCTTGTTCTTTCTTCGCCAAAATTAACCCATTTCTTTATCAAGTCTTTATCTGACCGCATGCATCATAATTTATGTTTCAAGTTGTGCTTGTTGGATTCTATCTACAAGTCAATGTGCTCTTGCAAAAGGTTCACGTTGGAATTTCATAAATAGTTTTAAATTATTAGAACTTGTCTACATATAACCAAAAAGGCAGAGTATTCTTTTGTTTCATTGTCGTAAATCATAAATACAAAGAAACTCCTCTTGGGCATCGATTGAGGAGCTTCTCAAATGGAAATGTTCGGTGTTGATCGTTATTTTGTTCGCTTTTTTTTCCAAATTTTATTTACTTCTTCATTAATTTTACTTCTTCATTAATTTTAACTTTTTTGTTTTAATATTTTTAAGAGGAATGAATTTTAATTCCTTTAATCTTATTCCATTTTATTTGTCATGCATATCGACTTATTTTTTGAACACTCAATTTATTATGTAAATTCTCAAATTTTCTTTGTTAGATTAAACCTTAATTATATGATGATGATGATAATAATGATATTGATGATAATAATAATTATTATTTTATAGAGAAAATTTACTTTAAAATTAGGGATTCATATTTATATTTTTAAGAACATGATGTTCTTTATTAAAAGTTATATCTTTTGAACTTTTAAATGTTATTTCCACATTAAATTAAGTGGGTGGTCCACTAACCTAGTGTTTTAATTTATTATCCACTTATAAAAGTTTGGCCAATTAAAGGAATGTTCAAAATAATAATAATTGTTGTAAGGCTATGTACCTTTTGATGGAATGGGTACATTTAACCTCAACAGTTATCTCTCTTGGCCCTCTTCTCCTATCTATAAAAGAAGATACATAACCCTTATAACTGCTCTCTCTCCCATCAGTTTTTTGAAAAGACATATTTTGTGTATCACTTTAGATAAGGAGAAGAAGAGATCAAGAATTTAAGGTTTACAAGTCAAAGGGGATTTAATCATTTTAATATGGCAGCGTGTTCGTCAATTGGTTAGTGATCAATCCTTGAAATTAAAGTTGGTTTGTATACAATCGTTACTGGGCTATTGTGAAATTTTCCGCATGAAGTTTTCTAACAAAATTATGCATATGTAACAAAATAAACTATTCATGCCACATGATAGAACAAAACGTACTAGACTAAAACTATTTAAGAATATATATGTTATTTATGATATTGAATTTAATGATCTAAAAGTAAAAGAATGTCAATTTTAAAAATTGTTTTCTTTAGATAACATAATAAAATAAAACATTTATTAAAAGTATATAATCTTTTAAAGGTATTAAATTTAATGATCTAATACTTAAAGAATGTCAAATTTAAAAATTAGTTATATAAACCAATCAACGTGAACATTAATACACCATTATTACAAAAAGACCACAACATTTATAAACTCAAAACTCATTCAGGACTTTTGTTGAACACTTTATGAGCAAACAAATTTCAACTTAAGAACACAAAACTATCGTCTGTTTTCCCTTTCTTCAAGATCAACACAACTTCTGCAAAACTCAACCATTATCATCACCAATAAATGCAAAAAATCGAAAAGAAACTCAAAACATAACACGGACACATCATAGTATTTTTGACTTCAATAACACAACAAAATCTCTAATCAACACAACTCACCAAATGAAGAGGGCAAGTGCACGGAGAAGATTCTTTGCTGTTGTCCAAAATAGATGAGAAGATAGGGCAACTTCGGCATTTTGAAAAACAAAGGAGAAGGGGGCGTTGTTTGGTTCGGGGGCGAAAGAAAGGGAGGGGCTAGCGTCTGTGTTTAAACAGACACTAGGACGATGTTGTTTGTCGTCCCAGAACGACATCATTTGTGCATCTGTTTAATTTTTCTCATCCAGTACATTTGGCGATGAATCTACATTTCGTCGCCAAATGTTAAACGGTTGCTACTAAAATAAAATAGCATTGCAAATTGTACAACATTTTGCTACCAAATTGATAAATCATTGCCAATACTAAACCTTTTATCTTTTTTCAGTGGTCAAAACTATCATCGCCCATCACTCCAATTTTGCTACCAATTATACACAACGTCGCTAAAACCCAAGTATTTTCTTTACATTCTTAATTTTCTTCATTTATTAATATAAATGAGTTATTCCTATTACCAATAACAAAATGAAAATTTTGTCTTTTACACTTACATATGGATTGATTTGCTTAATTTTTGGGAATTACTAATCTTTATTTTTAATTTGGTGGATAAACAAAATAAAATGGGGAAACTTTTAAAAATTTGTACCTTCTTTTTGTTATTAGTTGAATTAATAAGAATTGCAAACCACATTTCATTTAAACCAAATTCATCACTAACATGACAACATATAACCTGTAGCCCTTAATCTACCATTAACCTTATTATTTGTATAAAAAATACATTTAATTTAAATACCCAAGGGTTTTTGTGACGAAGTAATTTTAGTCACTGAAAACTATTTATGCGACCAACCACCATACTTGGTCGCAAATGGTAAACAATTTGCTACCAAATTTTCACTTCGTCGCCCAAAATCGAAGCAATCTCTTTACTTTCTTAATTTTCTTAATTGATTAATATATATGAGGTATTCCTAATACATTATACAAAATGTTAAATTAATTTCTTCATTTGCTTAATTTTTGGGAACGATTAAACTTTAATTTTAATTTGTTAGAAATACTTATTTAATTATATTAACATGTCTTGTTAAATTATTATAATTTAGTTTTTCTAAATTACAATAATTAAAATGTATAATTTTT